>CAEFZP010003631.1:0-33009 GCA_903064625.1 Mallotus villosus
AACATTGCCTACCCTGCCTTTAATTACTAAGGATTACATGTAAATTAACAATAAAATGACTTTGGATTGGAATTGCAAAGTTTAAAATCCAATGAGTTTATTATACTCTATTGCATGTGTCTCATTTTCTATTTAAAACGGAGTTACAACATAGAAATGAAATTACGGAATGTTTCCACTGCAGCAATACAGAACACGGCAAATTATTTGTATGCTGCCCACGAGGGCGGTCAAATTAAAGTTCACAAAACTGGAGTACGTACCTTGAGACTCACAAGACGGTCTGCATCTAAAAAACATACAATTATATTACATACACTTTACAACCCACTAACATATCCCCATTAATAAACACTGAATCTAGCTAGAGCTAACAACACAATGCAATGGAAGTAAAGCTAGCTAGCTAGCTTAGCTAGGACTGAAATGAGTTTAAAACCAAGCACAAAGTCGCAAATACTGGATACAACGTCAAAAGCCATGCGGTAGCACTTACCTTCATAGCTAGCTGTTAGAACTGAAAAAGAGCTTTGATCTTTAAATAC
Organism: Mallotus villosus; assembly: GCA_903064625.1. Taxonomy (NCBI): domain Eukaryota; kingdom Metazoa; phylum Chordata; class Actinopteri; order Osmeriformes; family Salangidae; genus Mallotus; species Mallotus villosus. Next base: position 546 of record CAEFZP010003631.1, read on the forward strand.
ATTAGGTCTCAAAATGTTAAAACGTAGGGAAACTTGACTTAACGTATGACAAACTAGCCTACATTGATTTAACCTGGAGCTCACGTAACCGTGGATACAAACCAATGAATGAACTAGTAAAAGTCAATGATACAAACACTCGAGATGCAGTTGCACATTTAAAACACCAGATGGCACCAGAACGGTAAAAGGCTCCAATGATAGCATTCTTCTCACCAGATCACTGTAACATATACTTATTTTAGTTATAGTGCATTCTCAGATAGTACCTGAAAGAGACTTTCCTATTCATTTTACGTATATTCAGTCGGCAATTATTCAGTTCTACATAACAATTCTCTTTAAAGCATTTGATTTTGGGCATGGTAGCATCATCTGGGCATCATCATCTGACCTAGTCAAATGAGAATGAAGATGATCACACCTAACAATTAGTTTTTTATAAGAAAACAGGTTGAGAAAATGTTGTATTGAAATCCAGCCTGTTCTCTACTGTCCCTTACTGCTATGTGATGGATGGGCTGGTAAGAGACTAGTCTGATTGCTGGTCATTCAGTTGGTGTTTAGGAACCCATACCCTGTGCTCTTGGATTTCGGCAGGTCTGTACTGCACAGCAGGAGAGCCAGGGGAACCAGGGCAAGATGGAGACCAAGGACCACCAGGGGGTAGAGGTTTCCCAGGTTACAAAGGTGACTTTTTGTTATTTATTAATTAGTTTGTTGATTGATTGATTCACTTATTTTTCATGCACCTTGTTTAGTACATGTCATTGATCATAACAATATAGTACAAAGTTAGCTTTTGGTTTTCTCATCTTCCCCATCACAACATGAGTTCCACATAAAATGTGCATTTCAGTAGACATGTCTCCAGTCTGTGATCTATTTACATTTGACACACTCACATCATTGCTACCGCTCACATCTGTTGCAGTGTGTGGTGGTGAATACTGAGGTGTGTGTGTCCTGGTGTCTGCAGGTAGTGCTGGTGCCTGCGACTGTGGGGGTTCAATACCTATGGTGGGGGAGCCTGGTCCTATTGGGCCCCCAGGGTTGCCTGGGTTACCTGGAATCTCAGGGACAACTGGAGTGAGAGGGGCAGCGCTTTGTCAGGACAACCCGGGGAACGTGGACCAGCCGTGAGTGGCGGTACCGCTCCTCATGTGCCTTAGATCACCCAATGTTCCCTCGTTCATGAACAAAAACGTTTATTGTACCGTGTGTTTATCTGCCAGGGATTGCCTGGGTTTCCAGGGTCTCGTGGGTTCAAAGGTCCGAAAGGGGACCTCTACATAATGGATATAAAAGGTAAGGGCACATGGGAAAGAATCTTGTTTTGGACGGATTTTTGTGACTTTGAATGAAAATATGTTTGTTTATATTGTCTCTAGGAAAGAAGGGAGCAATGGGCTCCCGAGGGTCTCCTGGTCAACAGGGAGCCACAGGAACGAGGGGACAAGATGGTTTTCCCAGGTGTACCTGGCGATGAAGGCCCAGAGGTATGTCTCCCAGGTCTGTCAGCTGGGTTCAGTTTGCCAGTCTACAAATGAACATTGCCCAAAATTAAACGTTCTTCCTGTTTGTCTGTTGGTTCTCCGTCTGACTGAAACAGGGGGATAGCTATTCAGGGTTTACTGGTGAGAGAGGTTATCCAGGATTCGATGGGCCTAAAGGGTTCCCCGGACCCTCTGGTTCCCCAGGTTTAGATGTCATAGGTGCTGTGGGACTCAGGGGGCCCCCGGGGGATGCGGGACCCCCAGGATTCAGGGGGCCTGTCGGCCCCAAAGGAGTCCAAGGTCAGTAGCCTGCTCAATGCTTCACTTTGTAATTAATGTGTGATATTATTGTAATGATCTCATCTGTACTAACGACTGTCCTTCATATTGTGTTTTCATTCCCCGGGCCCCCTTGTTGACTGAAGGAGATACTCTGCCCTGTGTGCCCAGTAACCCCGGAGCTCCTGGAGAGAAGGGCGATGCTGGACAACAAGGTAACGTTGCCTAACCACTGTCTTCTCACCGGGGGTTTGGGGTCGGTTTTGTTTAAATCCAGTGGTCGTGTCTCTCTCTAGGACTGGCTGGTGGGACAGGTCCGCCTGGATACAGAGGACTTACTGGACCTGACGGAGCAAAGGGACAGAAAGGAGACTTAGGGCTGGCAGGACCTACTGGAATCAAAGGTACATATTTGTTATATACTTATATATAACACACATAAAAACATATACTTCAAATGGGATGGAATATGTTTAAATAATGCATTATGCTCTCACCCCTCCATGCAGGCTCTGTGGGTTGTGAAGGGGATGTAGGAGATCCAGGCAAAGAAGGCCTGAGCTATGATGGTTCTCCTGGGTCCCCTGGCCTAAGGGGCCCTACAGGGCTCAAGGGCCCAGTTGGAGACTCAGTTCCCCGGAGCTCCAGGGCCAATAGGATTCACCGGACCACTCGGCCTATCAGGACCTAAGGGAGTTCCAGGACCACCTGGTCCAACTGGATTAACAGGTACCAGAAACGGACAATATGCAAATCCATATTCCTTGTATCTCAACTTCAAGTTTTATAGGTGCTGATGGTGGTTACTATATTAGACCGTAAGGATTGTGTCAGTTGTTAATCATTGAGGAAATAGTATTATATGAGGTGTATAGTTTGAAGGACTGCTATTGCCCAGGTGAAGCAGGTTTGCCAGGTTACCTGGGGAGTAAAGGGGAGCATGGAGAGAGTGGTGCTACAGGCAGGCCTGGATCTCCTGGACCCTCCCCCGTGGAGTGTGAAAGCGGGGCCAAAGGCATCGCAGGGCCCCATGGGCCAGCAGGGGACATAGGCCCTCCAGGTAAGTACCTCCTACTACATGTATGTGTTCATCACAGGCACCTGTGATGAGGTCAAACTAGGATTTGGTCTGTTTGGCAGGCAGTCAAGTCATTCTGTGTGTGGGTATCTCAGGTTGCGCTGGTGTGAAAGGTGATGTCGGACCAGAAGGTTTGCCTGGCACCGGCCCTAAAGGGATGGTGGGGAAAAATGGATCTCCGGGCTTTCCTGGGTACCCCGGGACACAGGGTCCCAGCGGCCCTATAGGGGACTCAGGTGTTCCTGGAGCTGATGGGCAGAAAGGTTAGAGAAACAGTGCTGTACCAAGCAAAGAGAGCTTGCTTTTCCAACAATGTCACAGAACTTCAGAAAGTTATGAATAATACACAGTACATCACATTTGGCAGCATGTACATCATGTGGCAGATCATAAGCGACATACCAATAGTGCATTTAGAACGTACAGCAGTATAACGCGACAGGGACACATGGCCTGAGTTGATTTCCCCCAATGTGACTTCTAACGTGAAGGTCAACGAGGTGCACCTGGAAGAGAGGGATCCTCAATGGAACCAGGGAGGAACGGGGCCATAGGATCTCCAGGGAGGAAAGGGGAGAGGGGCTTCGATGGCCAACCAGGCTTCACTGGAGACGAAGGAGTCAAAGGAGAAAAGGGTATGTTTATTTTATCTTAGTATTTTAGCTAGCATCAGGGCAATTGGAATCGAATGGATTCTGATGTGAGGAGCTTATCTTCCAGGTAGCAGAGGGGCAATTGGGGACCCTGGAAACACTAATGCTATCCTCATCAAAGGATCATCAGGTCCCTCCTGGGGCACCTGGTCTCGATGGTTTCACTGGGCAACGAGGTGAGAGAAAGACCCACATCTGTTTACCCACATGATCCCGAAGCATGATCCGAGGTAGCTAAATGCTGTCATTCCCCTCTCAGGCAGTAAGGGTGTTATGGGAAGACATGGTGAGCCAGGATATGTAGGGGTTGGTGGACCCCCTGGTGTGGAGGCTGGACCTCGCGGACCATCTGGCTCCTGTGGGCTGCAGGGGGAAACTGGCCTACCAGGTTTTACTGGCCAGAGGGGCATCACAGGCTTCCCTGGAGAACCTGGAGACCAGGTAGATGCTCACAGTTAACTGTGTTTAACACATTCCTTTCCTGTTTGAGTTCCTTTAGCTGGAGGGTCCGCCTTGTGCAACTTGTGCGACTATATTTCTGCCCAAAGGGTGACCCTGGGTTAACAGGTCCATCTGGCACGCCCGGCTTCCCAGGATACACTGGCATCAAGGGTATGAGCATTGTTTATGTACCAACATGAATCACTTTCCAAGATGTGGGTGCTTACCTGAGGATCACAGAGTACACTCCCTTACAGGTGACAGAGGGGACTCCGTTGGTGCTCCACCTGGTCCATCTGGTGACAGGGGACCCCGTGGGGAAGACGGGATACCTGGTAATGTTATGTAGAAGTAGAAGAAGCACATGACGAATAGACAGCAACAAGGAAGTTTTATCTCTGAGGGATCTGTAACTGTCCCCTCCCATAGCTCCATCTGGTGAGAAAGGTGATCAAGGAGAACCAGGATTCTCAGGCGCACCAGGGCCTAAAGGGTTGCCTGGCCCTCCAGGATCCATTGGGCCACCTGGTCCTCCAGGTAAGAACATACATTGGAAAGCCTTGTAGACAGATAGACACACGGTGGTCCGTGGAGCAGCAATGGTGTCCTCACTCCTTTCTCACTGGCAGGTGTCTTCGGACCACCAGGACCAGGTGGGAGGCCGGGGGCCGATGGCCCCCAAGGAAATCCGGGAATGGCCGGTCCCAAGGGAGAGCAGGGGCCCCAGGGACTCAAAGGTTTGTTTGTTTGAGTTGAGCAGAGGTTACATAATTTAAAAAAACGTCATATTTAAAAAAAAACATTTTACATACAAAAGTACAAACGTTGGACTTGCTGACATTTTCCCCCCAAATGTACTAATTCAAAACTACAATCAAAGACACTGACACAATAGTACATAATTCTTTTAAAATTCATTGTTGGTATTGACTTTTTATTACAAGCCCAAACTAAAACATATGCCGTACTCTCAAATCAGAAAATGCATGAAAGAAACTCAACTCAGGCAAAAGCATCAAAGCAATGGATGCCAACAGACTGAATAAACTTAGATAGAAGAATGGGTCTGTCAAGTCAACTGATAAAGAGTCTCAAAGTGTCTCATACTCAAGTCTAAATCTTTGCAAATGAAGCTGTACAGTCAACAGGAAGTTGCACTCCTACCGTAAAACTCTACCGTAAATACCCATTTAATGAGCTTGCCTTGAACATTGTTGTGTTGTGTGTTGTGTAAAGCTCTCTCTTGGAAGTCGCTTTGGATAAAAGTGTCTGCTAAATGAATAAATGTAAATTTAAATGTGTTTGCCACCAGGTCCTCCAGGGCCGCTGGGCCTGCATGGGCTGGATGGACTGAAGGGTGTGAAGGGAGATGTTGGAACAAGAGGTAAGTAGGAGCAGAGACATCTGTACTTTCTACTTCTTACATTTTCAAGCCAGGCTCATTACTTTCTCGAACATCTTTTTGAAAAAGGTTTACCGAAAATATTTTGGCGAAAAGTTTCAACAACAAAAAATAGTGAAACATTTTAATAATATTTTTTTGAGAATAATTTTTCAATAAATATTTTTGAGAATAATTTCCAATAAATATTTTGTAGAATAGTAAAAATTGAGTAAAGTTTCAAATAAATGTTTTTGGGAATAGTTAAAAAAAAAGGATTTTGAGAAAAGTTTAATAAAAATATATTTGAAAACAGTCCAGAGTATTTTTAAACATGAATATCTGATGTCTACTTGAGTGAAGGATGTGTGTGTACTTCTGCCATCTCTGAGTTGGAGTCAGCATTTGTGTGTTCTGAAGAGGACAGAATGATATTAAAACTTGGATTGATTGTATTATACACACATATTATGTTTCAGGACCTGGTGTGCCAGGACCTCCAGGGTATGTGGGGCCGAAAGGAGACAAGGGATCCAGAGGCTGTCAAGGCCCCCAGGGGCCAATCCAGTCTGGGCCACTGGGGCCAAAGGGCCAATCAGGATTCACAGGTACAGATATCAAACATATTGGCAACCTAGATGTCTGTGTCGGTAAAGTGGACTTCTGTGACATGGTGTGACAACCGTATCTCCCCGTGCAGGTAGTCCAGGACCTATGGGTGCCACAGGCCAGCCAGGCCTTGATTGTACCAACCCCATTCCAGGGCACTGTGGAGAGGCTGGCTTCCCTGGGCGAGATGGAAACTCTGGTCAGAACTCCCGATAAACCCCACCCCCGATAAACAAACATTCCATACCGTTTTCTTGTCATGCAAAGCTATTGTGTTGTTATTTGAATTCAGGCCCAACTGGTGACATTGGGCTTCCTGGTCGTGCTCTGCCAATGACTGGAGACGAGGGAGATAATGGTGCACCTGGGTTTCCTGGGCTGAAGGGGGAGAAGGGGTCTCTAGGAGTCTATGGTCTACCTGGCATTGCAGGATTACCTGGCTTCAAAGGTAACCCTTACTCTAAAGGCAGCTGGTATTATGTTTGTAATTACTCATCTATTAGTTTAACCATTGCTGTTAAATACGGTATATTGATGTTGACATGTGTTGTATCATGTCTAAACATGTGAGTGGCATTTGCATTAGGTGAGCTTGGTAGTCCTGGGTTAATGGGGATTCCAGGACACAACGGACCCTCTGGAACTTGCGGCCCAGTTGGATGTAAGGGGGCCCAGGGCCAGAAGGGAGACCCAGGTGAGACATGGTTTATTTTGAACAATGGACAAAACTGTGAACTAACGAAACACTACTACCCCCTCTACTCTGTCTTCTCTATTTTTAGTCTTTTTGGTCAGCAGTGGTCGGGGTGCCCATTGTGTTTCCATGACTTGAAACATAATTTCCTCAACGTTTGTGTTATTAAAACAAAGTTTGGCAATTACATTACATTTAGTCATTTAGCAGACGCTCTTATCCAGAGCAACTTACAGTAAGTACAGGGACATTCCCCTGAGGCAAGGAGGGTGAAGTGTCTTGCCCAAGGACACAATGTCATTTCAATGTCCAGGAATCGAACCAGCAACCTTTTGATTACTAGCCCGATTCCCTAACCGCTCAGCCACCTGACTCACTCTTTCTATCCACAGGACTAAAAGGAGAAGTAGGGTTAGTGATCTTTCAGGACATCACATCAGCCCCTCCCGGGCCCCCAGGAGCCCCAGGTCTACCAGGCCAAGAAGGCTTTCCTGGAGCACCAGGAGTAAATGGCAGAGACGGACCTAAAGGTAAGGTCTAAAAACAGAAACACATATCATCTCCATTTGAAAGACTGCATGCACCGATTTACGTAATACTCTTTCAGGGAGGAATGGACCTTTGGGGTCCCTGGGTTTCCCTGGGCCAGATGGTTCTCCAGGTCCAGGTGGGACCCCTGGAGACAGAGGAGCTCAGGGAGATAGGGGGGTCTTGGGCCTACAGGGTGAGTAACAACAGCCTCTGCATTTAATGATTAATTGTAGCATCATATAACCATGCTTTTGTTCTTGACATGCATTGTGACTGGCTTCGAGTCTTAAAACCCTTGTGCTGCCTTCGGGATCACATTGTGTTGCGACAACTTTACCTAATACAAAAACAAATACAAATAATTGTATTTTAACCTTCGCGATACGGGGGGGTCTTAGACAGCCCGACGGTTAAAAGAAAATGCTTCACTTTGTTTTTGTATGCGGTAAAGTTGTCACAATGAAGATAACACAAGGGTTAAGTCTCTCGGTCAATGTTTCATCACAGGGGAACAAGGCCTCACTGGAGACCCTGGAAGCCCAGGACGAAGCACCGTCTACAACGCTGGCTTCCTGTTAGTGATGCACAGCCAATCAGCGAGTCTCCCTTCGTGCCCTGCTGACATGGCAGAGCTGTGGACGGGCTACAGCCTCCTCTACCTGGAGGGCCAGGAAAAAGCTCACACACAGGACCTTGGTATGTGACCCTACAGCACTACTCACTCAAAAACACACTTATCTGGTCTGTTTCTAGCCAACGTAGATGGTGAAGGAGAGTGTATCTAACCAGTAACCATACGAGTGGAGTCATCAGGTGTTTCCTGTGTACCCCCTCACTAGGCCAGGCAGGTTCCTGCATGCGCCTGTTCAGCACCATGCCCTTCTCCTACTGCAACATGGGAACCTGTGACTATGCCAGTCGCAACGACAAGTCCTACTGGCTTTCCACTACGGCAGCTGTGCCCATGATGCCTGTGGCTGGCGAAGAGATAAAGGATCACATCAGCCGCTGTGTGGTGTGTGAAATGACATCCCCGGCCGTGGCTATACACAGTCAGGACACCAGCACGCCCCAGTGCCCCCCCAAATGGAGGAGTCTATGGATGGGGTACTCTTTCCTTATGGTAAGAATAACAATGTATTTTTGGCCTTCATGTGTCTACCTGTCGCCCAATGTAAGTGTGTGGAAGGGCCTGTTTGTAATGCATTTGTACTGAACCCTTGCAGCACACGGGCGCTGGTGATGAGGGGGGTGGGCAGTCTCTGACATCGTCAGGAAGTTGCCTCCGAGACTTTCGCGCCCAGCCTTTTGTGGAGTGCCAGGGACCGCGTGGCACGTGCCACTACTTTGCCAACGTCTACAGTTTCTGGCTGACGCGTGTGGACCGGAGCGGACAGTTCAGCTCCTCCTCACAGGCCACACTTAAGGATGAGAGGCAGCAGCGCCAGAACGTGGGCCGTTGCAACGTCTGCATGAAGGAGTAGTCCAGTCCTTCTTGGTCAGGTGCCTTCGACAAGGTCTGCCTCCAGCATACATCCTAACAAGAACTGCACTGAAAATGCACTGCGACTGGTACAAGAGGCAATATCACACCCCTACTGGTCACAGAGGCTGTGACCGTGGTTACTGGTTGTTACTGGTTACCTGCAAGTCTGTGAACATTTATTATTATATTCCTAACTTGTTTTATCCGAAGCTCCTTCAGCAAACATACTTGATTATTATCCTTTATATTATCCTCTGCTGATTCATTTACAAGGATACAGTAGTATTAGATTCAGCAACTGCAGTATTTTGTTTTGTAAATTGGCTAAAAGCTAACAATCATGTATTATGTACCCAGGATTGAATATTTTTGTCAGATTACCAAAATGCAAAGGTTTTAAAACAAGTGGCCTACACAATGATAATGTCAAAAGTTGATTAGATTACAGACTTTTGCACATTTGAAAACACACAAATATGAAGATAACAATATTACACAGTGCGGGGAGAGGCAGAATACCCATACATAACGCAAGCAATTTCACAATAGTACAGAGTACACTAAATTAATGTACGGAAAAACAAATATGTGACTATGTGAAAGTGATGGCAAACTAACAGCAACAACATATAAATACAACATTACTCTGTGCGTGATGTGCAAGAGTGTGTGTTTGTGTGTGTGCGTAAGTGTGTGCATGTATTTGTGAGAGGAATACTGGTTTATACGCCTGACTCCTTAACTAGAGTAATGAAACATGTAACTTTGAGTAAAACAAAACATCATACATGAGGGGAAATAATTGACATAACAGCAGTTAATTGTTTTTTCAAAAATCTTTTGTAACATTTTTTAGAGAGTTTGTTTTCCAGGTTGGAAAAGCCATTCCAAAATGTGGTACTCATAGATCTTATCGAAAAATGTATTCAACTGTTTTGTTGCCAAGGATGCTGCACATAACCACCTTTTGGTAGCAGGGAACTCTTCACCAAGCAGTATATATCAGTACAGTTTAGCACGTCAAGGCTTTCAGTGCCTCATTGAAGAACTTGAAGTCAACTGAAGGGAAGACTTGAAGAATCCCAAACAAGTATAACTGTTTAAAACAGAAGTGAACTGGTGCTATATAGTTTATGACATCATTTATTACATGCAGTATGTACATCGTCTCATGTGGAATTGGTTTTGATTCTGAAAGTAAACAGAAGTACATAGTGGCTGAAATGATGACATGTTCAGTCTCTCTTGGTTTGATACCTCAGCAGCACAATTCAAAGACAGCTAAACTTGCTCTTCATTGGGGTAGGCCAGAGTACTCTGCTCTCATGTTAATTACACCTGCTATGTTGCTGAATCAGATCAGTTATATATTGTAATAGTGAATCATCAAATTATTTGATAATATTCCATCTGCAGATGTTATATACAGCAGATTCTCAACTAACTATCAAAACGTATTAATTAGTCGTCTAAAACTTTAACACTGAACTGTTGCTGTCTCTGCATAAAAATGGTTTCCTTTTTGAGAATCTACAGAAAATCTACAGGGGATATTTGAAAGTTTTACAATGAATTATTCTACGTCACCTCACTCCCCTGCTTTGTCGGACATGAACATGTTGTACCTACCGAATGCTCTTTTTATTTTAAATACTTTCTTTTACTATCTTGATGTGTGTATAGTACTTAACTCAGTATAATTAATTCATAATTATGTAGCGATTTATGTATTAGTTGCCATTCTGTTCTCATTTTAGATTGTAAGAGTTGTTAATGAGAGGGCTGTGGTCAGTAAGTAATTTAGCTTTCAGTCATCTCACTGATTAACTAGGTTATTTTCAGTTGTTCACCCATCTTTAAAAAAAAACCTCCTTATTAAACTCCCCATACTGTTTCATACTGAGTCTTCAGACCTTTGACACACAACATATGTAATATAATCACACACATAATTCAATACACTTTATAATATTCTACATAACATTGAGTAAGACTGAAATTGGAGTCTTTAAATATTTTCTTGTAGGTTTTGGCATTATTTTCTGTTGTATGTAAATATGTTTGAACTGTCAAAAGTACAGGATTGCTTTATATTTTTACTGTAAATGTCAAGAGTATTTATTTAGGTAGGAATTATTGTGGTGCTATTTTTTAAAATGGTGAACGCATGTTATTTCTCGACGAGAGAAATCAAGTATAATGTTAGGTGACTGACAATGTTTGAATTGACTTTAGGCTGTGGATGAGAAAAAATGAAAACATTCACATAATTTGTGAAAGTCTATTCGAGATTACAGGTGTATATAATAACCATAGTCGCCTGTGAAGGATTAGCTAACTCTAATCCTCTTCCTTAGTCAGAGCAGCAGAGTAACAGCTGGACTAGAGCATTCTAGTGTCACTGGAGCATTCTAGTGTCACTGGAGCATTCTAGTGTCACAGGAGCATTCTAGTGTCACTGGAGCATTCTAGTGTCACTGGAGCATTCTAGTGTCACAAGAGCATTCTAGTGTCACGGGAGCATTCTAGTGTCACTGGAATGTAGTTTCTACTTGGTGCACTCTCACTCAGCTGATCTCTCAACTTGACTGACATAAATACACCCTCCTCTTCACCAAGTTCTGAGTGTATTTGATGTTACACGCAGCAGTTCGGAGTTAAGTTTGAGTTACGAATGAGAGGAGTTCTTCACAGCACGATTCCCTTTCCCCAAACTTAAGAGTTGTACCAAAAGTTCAGCTAACGTCCTGCTCTCATTTGAACTGATAAATATAGAGACTGATGCCCCCCCCCCAAGACACTCATCTCTGAACCATTGATGACAGTTCCGTCAGCACTCTTCAATCCTTATAGGATAACCCTTTCACTAACAAACATATTCCTAATCAAACAGTATTATTAAATACATTATATGTGGACTGTTTTATGGGTAAATAAATACATGTAATTCCCTAAATGAATTGTGCTTGTGTGGTTCTAGAATAACCCTGTTTGTATTCACATATCCTGCTGTGTTCCGACAGTGCCCAAATAATCTTGAAATATGCTGGTATGAATTAGGCCTACAATATGAATCTTGACCATAACATGCGGTAGAGCCTTGCAGAAATTGTATTCAGCCCCATTCACAACAGGCACGGCATAAAATGACCATATACGGAACTTAAACACAAATATCGTAAACATCTATACTCAAACGTTGCAATCAATCTTCCGCATCCTCTTAATCAGTATAGATGGAGTAGATTAGACCATCATTTTCTGACTTCATCGTTCGGTTTTTAAATGACTCAACTTCCGACGTTTACAGACACTTTAAAGGTTGGTGTTACGTACGCCTCTTGGAAGAGGGACCGCAACACCCCGCTGCTAGTAGCCAAAGCCCCACCGGTAGTCGGCGAACAGGCGTGGAGTCGTAGGTGTAAGGAAAGGACACAAGCCCGAGGTACCATTTAAAGGAGGCGGTTTATTTGCCAAAACACGGTAATGGGGGGGAAAGGGCTGGACGGAACCAAAGCAATGAAAGTAAAATAAGTCACACCCCTAACTCACATACCAGCCGGCGCACTAACCAAAAACTACAGGGGGTGGTCCGCCCAGGTCTTACCTAGTGTGCATAGACAAGGTTACAGCTAGGGGTGATGTATGCCCATGGGCCTCTTGCCTAAGCGCTCCTAAGGCGCTTTCCCCTTCCCCCTAGGAACAGAAAAACATACGGGTTAATTATCGCACAGACTGATTATCGAACAAAACAGAGCACACAGCGCAACACAGAGCAACAGCCAACGGTCAGCTCTCCCTCCAAGACCAAAAAGACCCGAGAAAAGATATGCGGCAGTTTTTATAGGCAGAGGTGCGTGGATCCAGCTGCAGGCACTGATGAAGGGGGGAGGAGCCAGCGCTCCAATTAGCAAAGGAACCTAAAAGGGAAACACACACAGACAACCACGAACACAATACTGGGGAACATAACAGAGAGGATCACAAGAAAGAGCTGTCACCAGAGAGAAACAAGCTTCTAGATACAAGACAGGACCAGAGAGACTTGACAGAGAACAAGGAGACCATTGTTATGGAGAAACATCACTGTGACACCTGTGGGAAGAGCCTTTCCTCATCCACTAGCCTCAAGAAGCACATGCGGATCCACCCTGGAGAGAAGCCTTACAGCTGTGACCTCTGTGGGAAAACCTTTAGCTAGGCTAAATAGGTTAATTATCGCACAGACTGATATCGAGCGCACAGAGCCGCAGAGAGCCGCACAGAGCCGCACAGAGCCGCACAGAGCAGCACAGAGCAGCACAGAGCAGCACAGAGCCACGGTCAGCTCTCCCTCCAAGACCAAGAGACCCGAGAAGAGACATGCGGCAGGTTTTATAGGCAGAGGTGCGTGGATCCAGCTGCAGTCACTGATGAGGGGGGAGGAGCCAGCGGGGGGGAGGAGCCAGCGCTCCAATTAGCAAAGGAACCTAAAAGGGAAACACACACAGACAACCACCAACACAATACTGGGGAACGTAACAGTTGGTTAGAATAGTGAAATGTTTATTGCAGAGATTTGTTACCACTCGCTTACTACAAATATTGAACAAAGCTTTTTTCTGATCACATAAAAGTACTGTTGAAAGCAAGGGCGTAGGTTTGGTCTCAGCTTTGGTAGGGACACTTGTTTGTTACATTTTTTATATGTAGGTTCAGGTTTTATGGAGCTGTACTAGGCCTACATCATCTGTACTGGACTTCTGAGCAATAAAATCATATATGATGCATACATTTGGGCATCCCAATTTATAGCACCGTTTTACTATCTACAAGTATAAGTGTGAATGATAACATTCATGTGTAACATTGTCTAAACATCCCTTAAAAAACTGCAATTTAATACAATCTTTACCAAAATTGACAATTCAACTTCTCACCTGAACCCCTGATGTTGATTCATCACCAACCTGCTCTACATCTGTAGCTTCAGGGTGCTGTTTTTCCTGCACATTAATTCATCAATGTAATACACACACTAACCATGCTTAGTTGACTGCTGACATTGGTCGAGATTACAGTCATAGGCATATTACTATCCAAGGGATCATATAGGCCTACTTATTACCAATATCACGTTTGAGTTGCTAGCCTGCTTGTACTATGCTTAACTAACACGGTCCCATTATGTGGGTAGGTTAGCTTTATCCTTCTGGCTTCAACAAGACCAGCTGCTGCTAACACACTGGTCCAAAGATTGCAGACGCTAGGGATTGATTTAATACAAGCCAAGGTTACATGCTCTGCTTGTTATGTTCTGTGTTGTCCAGTCCTGTTTTTTTGTCTGTCCAGTCTATGTTCCAGGTCACATACCCCAATACTCCGGTCCACATCTTGCAATTCACCTCCCAACCAGACACACCTGTTACCCATCTACCGTTATCTGCACAGTTCATCTACCCTGGTTTCCCCACAGACTTGTTGCCAGTTCAACGTTACTACTTGACGGTAGGTTTGCCTTGCCTCTGTGTGTCTTGCCTCGCCTCTGTGTGCCTTGCCTCTGTGTGCCTTGCCTTGCCTATGTGTGCCTTGCCTTGCCTATGTGTGCCTTGCCTCTGTGTGCCTTGCCTTGCCTCTGTGTGCCTTGCCTTGCCTATGTGTGCCTTGCCTTGCCTCTGTGTGCCTTGCCTCTGTGTGCCTTGCCTTGCCTCTGTGTGCCTTGCCTTGCCTATGTGTGCCTTGCCTTGCCTCTGTGTGCCTTGCCTCTGTGTGCCTTGCCTTGCCTCTGTGTGCCTTGCCTTGCCTCTGTGTGCCTTGCCTTGCCTCTGTGTGCCTTGCCTTGCCTCTGTGTGCCTTGCCTCTGTGTGGCTTGCCTTGCCTCTGTGGTGTGCCTTGCCTTGTCTCTGTGTGCCTTGCCTTGCCTCTGTGTGGCTTGCCTTAACCTGTCTCTGTGTGCTACAGACACCACCATCTACCATCAACGGCTCCATCCCCACTCCCTCCTGCCTGGATTCCACGGACCTCACCATCATTTCCAAGTCTGTTTGATATTTCCCGGCATGACCTCACTCTCGGTTAGTAAGTAGTTATTATTTATTTATACGGTAATATTATTGTATTATCTATTTAGTAATATTATAAGTTATTGAGTTGTGTTTGTTTGTGTAGAACATAAGCCTACATAGATTCAGTGTGCAGGTGTTACAGATGTTATCTCTCCATATTTGTGTCAGACAGGAAGAATTGAACAATTTGCAATCTAAGGCTTGTTCCAAAATATTGTTTATGTTGAAAAATACTGTTGTGTGGTCTGTTTTGATATGGATGATTAACTTAGGGACGGTTGCAACAGGTTGTTGACACATGCTGACCATCTCACTTAGAAGTCAACAAAACAATAACTAAAACTAAGTACGTTTTGATTAATTCATACAAAAGGTCAGGACAGTATGACAAAAATACTGCTCATAAAAAAGTACAAATCGTCAAAATGTTCCTATCGTACAAACTTGATGTAAAGTATAAAGGCAGGTTTGAATGTTTGTACCTAGCACTGAGCCCTTTAGCAACTGCCATTCTCTTCCTCAAATCCTCACAACTATTATAATGTTTAGGGTTTTCCTGGATTCCCTGGTCTACCCGGCTTACCAGGAATAAAGGTATTCGTCCTTGTCAAGTCCACTTGAGCACCCTTGCAAATGCATACATATTCTGAAGATGATTACTAAATATTGATCTAAATTCGACATAATGTATAGCTTATTGAAACACAGCTATTTGTACTTTATACTTTAATAACCGTTTATTTTATCCAGGGGCTTTTCGGGAGCCCTGGACTACCTGGTCTAATTGGAAAGGAAGGACCGAAGGTAAAAAGAACAACCCTGGTGTCTCTATGATCACTACTAGTCCCCAGCTGGTGCACTGGGCTGGTCATTAACAGGACTTGTTTGGGGTTCCATCCAGGGTTATGCAGGGGATCCAGGCCTGAAGGGAAACACAGAGATCCAGTACATCAACGATACAGGTCGGGGGGGCCCCCTTTCTGTGGGACTCACTCTCTTTGTTGTTAACAACCATCTTCTCTTCTTCGTAGCTAGAA
Organism: Mallotus villosus; assembly: GCA_903064625.1. Taxonomy (NCBI): domain Eukaryota; kingdom Metazoa; phylum Chordata; class Actinopteri; order Osmeriformes; family Salangidae; genus Mallotus; species Mallotus villosus. The sequence goes on from CAEFZP010003631.1 coordinate 16,275, forward strand.
CATAATCAAGCATGGATCCTTGTGTGAGACATGTCCATGTAGATGTATGTCTGTTCCTTACCTCTGTGTTACCCCACTATCAGCTTTTCCTCCATTGTCAGATTGTTTATGTTGTTTGTTGTTTGTTTTGCATGCTGGCATGATGTCGTTTGTCTCTTTATATGACGTCGTTGTTGTTTGTCCCTGGCATCACCATCATGTGTGTCATGTGTCATGATGTGTCTTCCCTGGGCATCATGCAGGCTGTAGAGGTGAGCACATCTTTCTGCCTGACATCAACCTGTTTCCTAAGACACACCTGTACAATACTGATCAATAACACGTACCAGCGGATGAATAACTGTTGATTATGTACTGTGTGTCTGCTGATCTGTACCCATCTAACAGTTGGTCAATAGCCATCCAAAACATCTTTATCTATTATTATTCTCGGTAAAGAGGATGGACTATTTGTTATACTTGTGTATTAGCTGTGCCACATAAACTAAACCCGTACCACTTCACATTCCCATCTTAACATTGTCGGTGAGCTGCCTCAAAATTCTAATAGTCGTAACCATCGTTCTCACAGGACCTATGGGAGACCTGGGGTTACCAGGACAACCTGGTCTCCCAGGAGACGTGGGGGAGATGGGGATGCATGGTCCCCCAGGACTTCTAGGAATATCTATCCCAGGTGAGTGGTCCGGCAGACTAACAGCACCTCTCTCGCCCCTTTCTGGATAGATAGATACTTTGTCACATCAGCATGAACAGGAATACAAAATATTAAATATAATTTGAAAAGATGCACATTCTATACAATAAAATAAGATACAATTATTGAATACAATTTAAAAAAACTAAAACTAACCTATACAACAGTGCAATGAATTGGGACAAAACAACATATACAAACAGCGGTTTGTGTTTAACCTGTGTTTGTTGCTACTCTGCTCAAGGTCCTGATGGGGAACTTGGTGTACGTGGAGTCCCTGGAGAAACGGGGTCTAGGGGAGAACCTGGGAGGTTTTACTCTGATGGGCCTTCAGCGGGGGAGCCTGGGAAACAGGGCCTCCTGGGGGTTAAAGGACACAAAGGACGGAGGGGCTTCCCAGGTTTGGCTCTGTTTTTCTCTTCACAATGGCTCTCACAGTTAGTGTGGTGTGGTGTGTGTGTGAGGGACTGACTCAGACCTGTGTGACTGACAGGAGCGGATCTGTTTTTCTCTTCACAGTGGCTCTCACAGTTTCACATACATATTCCGTAAAATATACTTATATGACATCAGTGTGAAATGTTGAACCTGATTCACTGGTAAATTACCAGTTTCACTCTATTGTGGATGGTATGGGGGTGTGGATAGTGGATACTGGTACAGTTAACATTGTGTAATATATATATATATATATATTTTAAACTAAAATATAATAAATATAATTTTAGGACATATGCCTACCACCCAGTCCTATGTTTAACGCATGTCTGTTCCAGTCTTCATCTTCCAGTGAGGTAGAAGAGAAGGGTGTAAACTGCCCTGTTATCAGGCTATCATCTGGTAAATAGGACAATAAACCCCTTTGTTTAAGAAACATCCAGTCTCTTGACCCCTTTACTTGCAAATGTAAATACAGAGAAGTGCGTCTGTATTCTTCAACAATGGATGAAGATCAATGTGCTTTGGACGACTGATCATCAAATTCAAATCAAATTTATTTGTATATATCCAACTTTGACAAGCAATGTCACAGAGGGCTTTACATACGCCCATAGAACTGTCCCTCAACCATCCTAAACCCTCAAGGAAGACAAGGAAAATTTGAGAAAAAATAGAAGACACCTTGGGAGGAGTAGATCAGTGCTCCCCCCATTAAAGACAGTTTGTGAAAGAGAGGTGCAGAACACAGGCAGTTACACCCCTTGCCCTGTTTGCATGTGTGTTTGTCTAGTGTTACGGCCTTTCCTCCTGGACAAGGTTCGTAACAGAGGCTAAACAGTCTTACATCAATAAAAGTTCGACAATAAAATGGAAGAAACCTTGGGAGGAGCAGTCTAACAGCAGAGGATTTGAGATGTTTTAGTTGTAGGCCGGTAGTTCTTCCAGCTGTGGGTCATACAGAAGTTCTCTCAGGTGGTGACTGCTGGGACAGCTTGGTCCCAGATATCACTGCTTTGGGGGTTTTCTATTGTGGACACGCAGGTGTCTCTTCAGAGGGTCATTCCTTTTACCTGAATAGCCACAGAGGTCACAGCTGTAGGGCTTCTCTCCAGTGTGGATTCTGCAGTGAACTGTGAAACTTCTACCACAGCTCAAGGTTTTACCACAGAGGTCACAGCTGTAGGGCTTCTCTCCAGTGTGGATCCTGCTGTGAACTGTTAATTCCCCAGTGTGTTTGAAGGTTTTACCAGAGTTCACAGCTGTACGGCTTCTCTCCAGTGTGGATTCTACAGTGAACTGTGAAACCTCCATTACTGCTAAAGGTTTTACCACATAGGTCACAACTGTAGGGCTTCTCTCCAGTATGGATCCTGAGGTGAATTCTCAAAGTGGAAGACTGGCTAAAGGTTTTACCACAGAGGTCAAAGCTTTAGGGATTTTGTCCAGTGTGGATTCTGCGGTGAACTGTGAAATGGTTAGCTCTGCTAAAGGTTTTATCACAGAGTTCACAGCTGTAGGGCTTCTCTCCAGTGTGGATTCTGCGGTGAACTGTCAAACTGCTTGCACTGGTAAAAGTTTTATCACAGAGGTCACAGCTGTAGGGCTTCTCTCCAGTGTGAATTCTGCTGTGAACTGTCAAACTGCTTGCACTGGTAAAAGTGTTATCACAGAGGTCACAGCTGTAGGGCTTATCTCCAGTGTGGATCCTGCTGTGAGTTGTCAAATTGGAAGCCTGGCTAAAGGTTTGACCACAGAGACCACAGCTGTAGGGCGTCTCTCCAGTGTGGATCCTGTGGTGAACTGTTAAACTTCCATCACTGCTAAAGGTTTTACCACAGAAGTCACAGCTGTAGGGCTTTTCTCCAGTGTGAATTCTGCTGTGAACTGTCAAACTGCTTCCACTGGTAAAAGTGTTATCACAGAGGTCACAGCTGTAGGGCTTATCTCCAGTGTGGATCCTGCTGTGAGTTGTCAAATTGGAAGCCTGGCTAAAGGTTTGACCACAGAGACCACAGCTGTAGGGCGTCTCTCCAGTGTGGATCCTGTGGTGAACTGTTAAACTTCCATCACTGCTAAAGGTTTTACCACAGAAGTCACAGCTGTAGGGCTTCTCTCCAGTGTGAATTCTGCTGTGAACTGTCAAACTGCTTCCACTGGTAAAAGTTTTATCACAGAGGTCACAGCTGTAGGGCTTATCTCCAGTGTGGATCCTGCTGTGAGTTGTCAAATTGGAAGCCTGGCTAAAGGTTTGACCACAGAGACCACAGCTGTAGGGCGTCTCTCCAGTGTGGATCCTGTGGTGAACTGTTAAACTTCCATCACTGCTAAAGGTTTTACCACAGAAGTCACAGCTGTAGGGCTTCTCTCCAGTGTGAATTCTGCTGTGAACTGTCAAACTGCTTCCACTGGTAAAAGTTTTATCACAGAGGTCACAGCTGTAGGGCTTCTCTCCAGTGTGAATTCTGCTGTGAACTGTCAAACTGCTTCCACTGGTAAAAGTTTTATCACAGAGGTCACAGCTGTAGGGCTTCTCTCCAGTGTGGATTCTGCGGTGAACTGTGAAATGGTTAGCTCTGCTAAAGGTTTTATCACAGAGGTCACAGCTGTAGGGCTTCTCTCCAGTGTGGATTCTGCGGTGAATTGTCACACTGCTTCCACTGGTAAAAGTTTTATCACAGAGGTCACAGCTGTAGGGCTTCTCTCCAGCGTGGATTCTGCGGTGAACTGTGAAATAGTTAGCTCTGCTAAAGGTTTTATCACAGAGGTCACAGCTGTAGGGCTTCTCTCCAGTGTGGATCCTGCTGTGAGTTTTCAAACTGCCAGCCTGGCTAAAGGTTTGACCACAGAGATCACAGCTGTAGGGCTTCTCTCCAGTGTGGATCCTGCAGTGAGATCTGAAACTGCCAGCCGTGCTAAAGGTTTTACCACAGTGGTCACAGCTGTAGGGTTTCTCTCCAGTGTGGACCCTGCTGTGAATTGTCAAAGTGGAAGACTTGCTAAAGGTTTAACCACAGTGGTCACAGCTGTAGGGCTTCTCTCCAGTGTGGATACTGCTGTGAATTGTCAAATTGGAAGCCTTGCTAAAGGTTTTACCACAGTGGTCACAGCTGTAGGGTTTCGCTCCAGTGTGAATTCTGCTGTGAACTATCAAACTGCTTCCACTGGTAAAAGTTTTATCACAGAGGTCACAGCTGTAGGGCTTCTCTCCAGTGTGGATCCTGCTGTGAGTTTTCAAACTGCCAGCCTGGCTAAAGGTTTGACCACAGAGATCACAGCTGTAGGGCTTCTCTCCAGTGTGGATCCTGCAGTGAGATCTGAAACTGCCAGCCTGGCTAAAGGTTTTACCACAGTGGTCACAGCTGTAGGGCTTCTCTCCAGTGTGGATCCTCATGTGCTTCTTGAAGTCACTAGATGAGGAAAGGCTCTTCATAACTCAGCTCTCTCTTGGTTCTCTGTCTGGTCTCTCTAGATCCTCTATCTCGTCTCTGGAAGCTTGTTTCTCTGTAGTTGACCCTCTGTCTGGTTACTGCTGTTTCAGTCTTTCAATAGTTGAGTCTCTCTCTGTAGTCTCTCTATCGTTGAGTCTCTCTCTGTAGTTTCTCTGGTTGAGTCTTTGTAATCTCTCTGGTTGAGTCTCTGTAGTCTCTCTGGTTGAGTCTCTGTAGTCTCTCTGGAGCATTAAGGTGTCTTCTCCATCTAGTCTCCACCCCAGATCAAGTATGATTGGCCAGTAGGGGATCTGGAAGAAACAGTTTCAAGTTAAAGGCAGGGTAGGCAAGTTGCACGAAGCTAGCTATTTTAGCTTATTTTTGACACAATTCAAACCAAAATATGCCACCTCCTTCCTTCAAAGCAACTACCACAAAACTACAGTAATAACAAGCATTGAGTGGAGGGACAGAGTGCGCGCAGGTAGGGAAGTAGACAGACAAGTAGCCCGTCCAAACAATAGTCAGGGTACCTCTTAATGATTGGTCGTGCTTATTACAGTATTGCAACGCCCACAGATGTCGGATTGATTTCATATCACCATCAGCCCTTTAGATATAGTGGTTGCTAACAAGACCAAATATGACAAAAAGTGCTTCTCAACAACATTGCCTACCCTGCCTTTAATTACTACACAATAAGGATTAAATGTAAATTAACAATAAAATGACTTTGGATTGGAATGGCAAAGTTTGAAATCCAATGAATTTATTATACTCTATTGCATGTGTCTCATTTTCTATTTAAAACGGAGTTACAACATAGAAAATAAGTTACGGAATGTTTCCACTGCAGCAATACAGAACACAGCACATTATGCTGCCCACGAGGGCGGTCAAATTAAAGTTCACAAAACTGGAGTAGCTACGTACCTTGAGACTCACAACACTGTCTGCATCTAAAAAACATACAATTATATTACATACACTTTACAACGCACTAGCGTTAACATATCCCCATTAATAAACACTGAATATAGCTAGAGCTAACAACACAATGCAATGGAAGTAAAGCTAGCTAGCTAGCTTAGCTAGGACTGAAATGAGTTTAAAACCAAGCACAAAGTCTCAAATCCTGGATACAACATCAAAAGCCATGCGGTAGCACTTACCTTCATAGCTAGCTGTTAGAACTGAAAAAGAGCTTTGATCTTTAAATACATTAGGTCTCAAAATGTTAAAACGTAGGGAAACTTAGGGATGGGACGTATGGCACTGACGCATCGATGCTTGTGTCGCAAAACCAATACGCACAGTTTCGAAAAAGTGGTTTGGAGCTTGTGTCAAATGACGATGCCACGTCATTGATGACGTTCAATGCTTCAGACGTCACGAACTGGTTCAAAGTTGTGGCGCACTTCTAAACCTTAAAAGAGGTCAAGAAACTAGTGCATGTCGTCTTAATAGGAGGCGAACACTAGATTGGCAGAAGCGCAGACAGTTATTACAAGAGTATATAGTTATTATTAGTAGACGATTAGAGAGTTATCATTAGCAGAAGAGTATAGTTCATTAGCAGAAGAGTATAGTTCATTAGCAGAAGAGCAGAAAGTAGAAGACGAGAGTATGGATGCTACCGGAGGAAGAAAGCGATCAAGAGTATGGGAACATTTTGATATGGTATCCCCCCAATAAGGTAAATAGGCTATGGTGTGACTGCATATACCAATCATAATGAATCAATATAATAATGTCATGCTTTAACATCTCTCATTATTTTCAGGTTCAGTGTTTGCTGTGCCCTCAAGAGTTGGCATACAACAATAATACCTCTTCTATGTTGAGGCACTTTCGAGCCAAACATGAGAATGTAGCTACACCGCAGGCCAATGTGACCAATCCAGGCAGCGCTGGAGTTCCTTCCAACGGTAATTAGACTATTATTAAATCAGTATTGTACTTGTATAATTCATGTAATTTAATTATTATCTGTCCATTCTATTGATAATCATGAAAATGATGATCATAAATATGATATTTGTTACAGTGTCCAGAAAACTAATGCTGGATGATGCATTGGTCAACATGATTGTAAAGGATGTCCAGCCTTTTACACTGGTAGAGGACGATGGGTTCAAGGCCTTTGTCCACCTGTTGGATCCTACTTACAACATCCCTGGGAGAAAGGCATTAAAGAGAATGGTGGAGGCCAAGTACAAGGCCACTAAAGAGGAGGCCATGGCTGAGGTGAGGAAGGCCTCTGCCGTTAGCCTGACGGCTGACATGTGGACCTCCATGAACATGGACGCTTACCTGGCTGTGACATGCCACTACATCACAGACCAGGCAAAGCTGTCCACAGTTCTTTTAGGGGTAGGGAAGTTTACCCAAAGCCACACAGCAGCTCACCTTGCTGAGGTCAAACACACCCTGATGGTGGAGTGGGGAATCAGAGGAAAGGTGAGAAGCCTGGTCACAGATTGTGCAGCCAACATGATTGCCTCTGCAAACCTGCTCAGTGTGCGGCATGTGACTTGTTTTCCCCATGTACTAAATCTTGTGGTGAAAAGATCCCTTTCTCAAACCCCAGAACTAGAAGAGATCCGCACTCGGGCACGCCGAATTGTGGGTCATTTTAAATCCAGCACCAAAGCTAAGGAGAAGCTGTCGGAAATGCAGGTCAATATGGGAAGAAAAGAACTGAAAATGATCCAGGAGGTGGACACTAGGTGGAACAGTGTTTTTGCCATGCTGGACAGACTCTACAACGTCAGAGAACCACTTGGTGCAGCTCTCACCACTTTGAGCACAGACTTAAGTCCCATCACTGCTGAGGACTATGAGACAATCCGACAGTGCCTTGCTGTTTTAAAACCATTCAATCAAGCCACTGTGGAGCTATCAGAAGAGAAAAGGGTGTCTGGATCTAAAGTCATCCCACTGATCAAAATGCTGAAGCACACTGTAGTGGGACAGTGTGCCCAGATAAGGCACAATGTTGGTGCCAAACTGGCAACCAATTTGAAAAACAATTTGCTAGAAAAGTTTAATCTTCTGGAGAAGATATCCACACTGTCTGTGGCAACACTGCTGGATCCCAGATTCAAAGCAGCGGGGTTCTGCAGTGCCACTTGTGCACAGGGTGCCACTGAGAGGCTGACCAGGGAATGTGCCCACTTCTTTGAGACTGATGTCTCTGAAGGTTCTGCTCCACAGGAGTCGGCAGCAACACCAGGTACCTTGGCTCAGGAAGCTGAGGACAACCTTTGGGCCCTGCTGGACTGCGAAGTGGGATCACAGCAGGTGACCAACCCAACTGCCAGTGCCACTGTGGAGGTTCAAGGGTATAGTATTTCCAATTTTATTGTTTGCTGCTGAATTACAATTGGTTGAATTAAATGACAATGCTTTTTCTCTGTAGAATTAATACAAGTACATTTCCTTCTATACAGGTATTTGAAAGAACCAAACGTGGCCAGGACAGAGGACCCTCTGGACTACTGGGTCACACGCAAGGCCCTTTACCCTCAGTTATTTAAAGTGGCCATGCAGTTTTTGTGTACACCAGCATCCTCAGTGCCTTGTGAGAGGATCTTCTCCAAGGCTGGTGAAATTGTGAGCCAGAGGAGAAGCCGCCTGAAGCCCAGCACAGTGGAACAAATCCTGTTCCTAAATAAAAACGTATAAATGTATTGAAATCACATCAAACTGTTGCACAAACACATCCCCCCCAAACCCTGTTATGGTACACTGTTTTCATATTGCACAAGCACATCCCCCCTGTCCCCACACGTATTCCCCTGATTCACAATACATATCACAAATGTAAGGAATGAGACAGCTATATAAGCAGAGTGGTTGTGTAGGCTACCACTCTGTATCAGCAGTCATTTAATACTTGCATTCTACCGTCTACTGTCAAAAATGAACGACATTGAATAATTAACGAGGCGAAGTACCGCCAGAAACTACTGGTACATCGCATTCAGTTAGTTTAAACGGCTGCTATAATTTAGCTGACCACTAGATGTCACTGTGCTCTCCAATTTCAATGCGCCAATAGTTTGGCTCTTTGGGCCGGCACAATCCGGAAGAAACCACCAAAGCTTCACAAGGCATCGTTCGCCCATCCCTAGTTAATTATCTCACAGACTGATATCGAACAAAAGAGCAGCACAGAGTCAACGGTCAGCTCTCCCTCCAAGACCAAAAAGATCCGAGAAAAGATATGCGGCAGTTTTTATAGGCAGAGGTGCGTGGATCCAGTTGCAGGCACTGATGAAGGGGGGAGGAGCCAGCGGGGGGGAGGAGCCAGCGCTCCAATTAGCGACGGAACCTAAAAGGGAAACACACACAGACAACCACCAACACAATACTGGGGAACGTAACAGTTGGTTAGAATAGTGAAATGTTTATTGTAGAGATTTGTTACCACTTGCTTACTACAAATATTGAACAAAGCTTTTTTCTGATCACATAAAAGTACTGTTGAAAGCAAGGGTGTAGGTTTGGTCTCAGCTTTGGTACGGACACTTGTTTGTAACATTTTTTATATGTAGGTTCAGGTTTTATGGAGCTGTACTAGGCCTACATCTGTACTGGACTTCTGAGCAATGAAATCATATATGATGCATACATTTGGGCATCCCAATTTATAGCACCGTTTTATATCTACAAGTATAAGTGTGAATGATAACATTCATGTGTAACATTGTCTAAACATCCCTTAAAAAACTGCAATTTAATACAATCTTTACCAAAATTGACAATTCAACTTCTCACCTGAACCCCTGATGTTGATTCATCACCAACCTGCTCTACATCTGTAGCTTCAGGGTGCTGTTTTTGCTGCACAGTAATTCATCAATTCAATACAGACACTAACCATGCTTAGTTGACTGCTGACATTGGTCGAGATTACAGGGATAGGCATATTACTATCCAAGGGATCATATAGGCCTACTTATTACCAATATCACTTTTGAGTTGCTAGCCTGCTGGTATAGGCTAAACTAACACGGCCCCATTATGTGGGTAGGTTAGCTTTATCCTTCTGGCTTCAACAAGACCAGCTGCTGCTAACACACTGGTCGAAAGATTGCAGACGCTAGGGATTGATTTAATACAAGCCAAGGTTACATGCTCTGCTTGTTATGTTCTGTGTTGTCCAGTCCTGTTTTTTTGTCTGTCCAGTCTATGTTCCAGGTCACATACCCCAACACTCCGGTCCACATCTTCCAGTTCACCTCCCAACCAGACACACCTGTTACCCATCTACCGTTATCTGCACAGTTCATCTACCCTGGTTTCCCCACAGACTTGTTGCCAGTTCAACGTTACTACTTGACGGTAGGTTTGCCTTGCCTTGCCTCTGTGTGCCTTGCCTTGCCTTGCCTCTGTGTGCCTTGCCTTGCCTATGTGTGCCTTGCCTTGCCTATGTGTGCCTTGCCTTGCCTATGTGTGCCTTGCCTTGCCTCTGTGTGCCTTGTCTATGTGTGCCTTGCCTATGTGTGCCTTGCCTTGCCTATGTGTAGTGATGGGCAAATCGAGGCTTTTCGAAACACAGAGACAATTGAAACATTGGAGTCGGGGCCTTTGAAACGCTCGAAACCTTGACTCAACAGCGACATCTGTTGGCAGCTATCAGTATGGCATAACCAACAGTCGTTTAGCTAATTCCACTTCTCCTACTTAAGGATCCTTGTGGTTGAACGTAATTATGGCCGTCCTGCAATGCAGATAGCGTGGTATCGAATTCGGAAGCGATGTCTGTCAACTAATTATACAATTAATTCAGAATGTGATGATCAAACTGTTTGAGAAGATGGATTCATTGTAAACTTGTTACATATTCATATATATGTATTTTATTGTATACACACAACAGCAGACAAACAGAGAAATGAACAAGATTTCGCTAATGGCACACAGTAACTAACTTTCTCTAACATTCTCTAACTCTCTCAAACTCGCACAAATCTCTCAACCAAGGTCTCACGCTGTCACGCATTCAAAACCTTTGGCTTTGCCTCCTCATTTTATACCCTGACACGTCAGAGTCTTTTGGCAAGTTCGAGACAGGTTTCGTTCAAGACACGTCACAAAATGTTTCGAAACAATTTGACACGTGACCGAAAGTGTTTTTAAAACCTGTCTCGAAACGTTGTTCCGATGCAGTGAGTGTTGAATGTGTCGGGACAGTATCGACACCCTAGTACCGAGCGGACCATCACTACCTATGTGTGCCTTGCCTTGCCTCTGTGTGCCTTGCCTTGCCTCTGTGTGCCTTGCCTTGCCTCTGTGTGCCTTGCCTTGCCTCTGTGTGCCTTGCCTCATGTGCCTTGCCTTAACCTGTCTCTGTGTGCTACAGACACCACCATCTACCATCAACGGCTCCATCCCCACTCCCTCCTGCCTGGAGTCTGTTTGATATTTCCCGGCATGACCTCACTCTCGGTTAGTAAGTAGTTATTATTTATTTATAAGGTAATATTATTGTATTATTTATTTAGTAATATTATAAATGATTGAGTTTTGTTTGTTTTTGTAGAACATAAGCCTACATAGATTCAGTGTGCAGGTGTTACAGATGTTATCTCTCCATATTTGTCAGACAGGAAGAATTGAACAATTTGCAATCTGATGCTCGTTCCAAAATATTGACTTGAAAAATACTGTTGTGTGGTCTGTTTTGATATGGATGATTAACTTAGGGACGGTTGCAACAGGTTGTTGAACATGCTAACCATCTCACTTAGAAGTCAACAAAACAATAATTAAAACTAAGTACGTTTTGATTAATTCATACAAAAGGTCAGGACAGTATGACAAAAATACTGCTCATGAAAAAGGCCAGACTCTCTGTACAAATAAAATGTACGAGAGTCTGGTTAGGACCAGGCTCAGGGACAAATCTAGGTTCCCACTTTTGGGGGGGCTAAGCCCCTAGATAAAACCTATTATTTTTCCTGTGACCCAGCAAAATTAGCAGGGTCTGGGGGCATTTTCCCCCAGAAGAAATTTAGGAAAATATCCTTTAATATCCAAAATAGCGCTACGCGTGTCATAGCGTGTCAAACTGCCGGTGTTACAAGCCAACTGGTTTTCAAGACAACTGGTTTTTCTACGCGTGCACGCGCTGTGTTCCCTTCACATCTGCCGTGGCTGTCTGTCTCGGTCACCAGATTCGTCACACATTCACAAACATATTACTGGAGTTCTTCAATCTACATTTCATATCCATTGCTGCGATCGTGACTGTATAAGTGAGCGCTACATCCCAACGAAGTATAAAGAAACACATTCAAGAAAATATATTTATAGAAAGATCGCAAGGACCTGGATTCGAACCCTGTCGAGCAAGACAATAAGATTTGCAACACAGTGGCTTAACCTACAGAGCCACCGATCAATGACACAATTTGGTTATTTAAGCAATTCCTCATCTATTTTATTACAGACACCTTTAATTGACAATTAACAATCAAGCAAAAACGTCAAGTAAATTCGGTATAAAAGGAATATGTGGCAACTAATGCGACACCATTGGTCATTAGAACTGAATACAAAGAAAGACAGACAGACAGACAGACAGACAGACAGACAGACAGACAGACAGACAGACAGACAGACAGACAGACAGACAGACAGACAGACAGACAGACACAGACAGACAGACAGACAGGTTTCCAAGATGGCGCCGACGATGGCTGCCTCGGTGGTTCGGTGCGCTGTGTTTTGTCTTGTTTTGTCTGTTAATTCAGTGTTCTGCCAAAATATCCGGGGTTCTCTAACAAGAGAAACATTGCTAAACTTTAGGTCTACAACTCCTGCGGATTTATTTCCCACTTCTCTGCTTCCAGCGGCAGAATTAGTGGGAATTATAGTCAAGGCCACCCTCGGCTTTGTGCTAGCAGCGAAGCGTCGTAGGAGAGGTAAACGTGCCGGAGCCCTGGTGCGACTCCGGAGGCGCGGAACACGCACAGCGTTACCGGGGATATTTCTCTCCAACGTGCGTTCGCTGAGCAACAAACTGGACGAACTTCAGCTACTGGGGTGGAAAAACAGAGACTTTCATTCATCTTCCGTTTTGTGCTTCACGGAGACATGGCTGAGTGAACTGATCCCGGACTCTGCGCTACAGCTAGCAGGTTTCAAACTGCTGAGAGCGGATCGTGACTCCCTGCTCTCTGGCAAAACGAAAGGCGGTGGTGTCTGTTTTTTTATTAACAGTGGCTGGTGTGAAGATGTGACAGTGATCCTGTAGCACTTCTCCTGATCTGGAATCATTTTTTATAAACTGTAAACCTTTTTACTCGCCACGTGAGTTTGCTTCATTCATACTGGTCGGCGTTTACATGCCGCCTCAGGCTAGCGCCAATGAGGCTCAACGTGTGCTCGCTAGCCAGATATTGTGTGTGGAGCATGAAAATCCGGATTCCTTGGTTATTGTGCTAGGCGACTTTAACAAAGGCAATCTCACTCAAGAACTCCCCAAGTACAGACAATTCATCAAATGTCCTACCAGAGAAGGGAACACTTTGGATCACTGCTACTCTACAATCAGTAAAGCATACCATGCGGTCCCCCGTGCAGCACTGGGTCACTCAGACCACGTCGTGGTCCACCTGATTCCTGCATACAGGCAGAAGCTAAAGCGCTGTAAGCCTGTTGTGAGGACATCGAAACAGTGGACCAGTGAGGCTATGGAGGATCTGCGGGCGTGCTTGGACTGCACCGACTGGGATATGTTCATGACTGCCTCCAATAGTTTGGATGAGCTCACAGAGGCTGTGACGTCATACATCAGCTTCTGTGAGGACTGCTGTATACCAACACGCACCAGGGTGAGCTACAACAACGACAAACCCTGGTTTACAGCTAAACTCAGAAGGCTGAGGCTGGACAAAGAGGACGCTTTTAGGAGTGGGGACAAGGACAGATTCAAGGAGTCGAAGAACAGGTTTAGCAAGGCTGTGAGGGAGGCTAAACGACTGTACTCAGAGAGGCTGAAGCGTCAGTTCTCTGCTAACGACTCTGCTTCTGTCTGGAGAGGGCTCAGGCAGATCACCAACTACAAGCCCAGAGCCCCCCACTCCACTAACGACTCACGCCTGGCCAACGACCTGAACGAGTTCTACTGTCGCTTTGAAAGACAATTGGAATCCCCTGAACTATCCCTTCCCTCCCCCCCCCTTCCCACCAACTCTGTGACGTCACTCTCCATTCAGGAAGGTGAAGTAAACAGACTTTTCAAGAGGCAGAACCCACGCAAAGCAGCTGGGCCGGACGCTGTCTCCCCTGCCACCCTTAAGAACTGTGCTGACCAGCTGTCTCCGGTGTTCACCTACATCTTTAACACCTCCCTGGAGACATGCCATGTGCCAGCCTGTCTCAAGGCCTCCACCATCATCCCTGTGCCCAAAAAGCCCAGGCCAACTGGACATAATGACTACAGACCTGTCGCCCTGACCTCTGTGGTAATGAAGTCTTTTGAGCGCCTAGTGCTGGCACACCTCAAATCAATCACAGACCCCCTTCTGGACCCCATGCAGTTTGCCTACAGAGCCAACAGGTCTGTGGACGATGCAGTTAACATGGCCCTCCACTTCACCCTACAGCACCTGGACTCCCCAGCATCCTACGCCAGGATCCTGTTTGTGGACTTCAGCTCTGCCTTCAACACCATCATCCCCGCCCTGCTTCAGGTCAAGCTCTCCCAGCTGAACGTGCCTGATTCCACCTGCTGGTGGATCACAGACTTCCTGTCTGACAGGAAGCAGTGCGTTAAGCTGGGAACACAAGTCTCTGACTCCCGGTCCATCAGCACCGGATCTCCTCAGGGCTGCGTCCTTTCTCCTCTGCTCTTCTCCATGTACACGAACAGTTGCACCTCCAGTCATCCATCCGTCAAACTCCTGAAGTTTGCGGACGACACCACCCTTATTGGGCTCATCTCTGGTGGAGACGAGTCTGATTATAGGTGGGAAGCGGCCAACCTGGTGACCTGGTGCAGCCAGAACAACCTAGAGCTCAATGCTCTTAAGACAGTGGAGATGGTTGTGGACTTCAGGAAGAATACAGCCCCACTCACCCCCATCACCCTGGGTGACTCCCCAGTCAACACTGTGGAGTCCTTCCGCTTCCTGGGCACTATCCTCTCCCAGGACCTCAAGTGGGAACTGAACATCAGCTCCCTCACAAAGAAAGCACAACAGAGGATGTACTTCCTGCGGCAGCTGAAGAAATTCAACCTGCCAAAGACGATGATGGTGCACTTCTACACAGCCATCATTGAGTCCATCCTCACCTCCTCCATCACCATCTGGTACGCTGCTGCCACTGCCAAGGACAAGAGCAGACTGCAGCGTATCATCCGCACTGCGGAGAAGGTGATTGGCTGCAATCTGCCTACCCTCGAGGACCTAAACACCTCGAGGACCCTCAGGCGAGCGAGGAAGATTGTGGCCGACTCCTCCCACCCTGGACACTCCCTGTTTCAGTCACTCCCCCAATATTTGTATTTTTTGTATTTTTTGTATTTTTATATTGTAAATTAGGCAACTTATATTTTATTGTATATTTTATTTTAAATATAATTCCACTTTAGTATAGATAGTATAGTTATATAGTATAGATATTTAGTATAGACAGTCCACATATTTAAATTTAAGGATACTATATGTTTATTGTATGCACCTTCCTGCCAAAGCAAATTCCTTGACTGTGCAAACTTTCATGGCCAATAAATCCCTTTCTGATTCTGATTCTGATTCTGATTCAGACAGACAGACAGACAGACAGACACATTGATGGATCCCCAAAAGGTGGAAGAATTGCTTGCCTACCACCAAAACAATGTTTTTCCACCACATTTCACCCAAAAGGAGCGCTATATATTAAAAAGACGGGCACTGAGTTACCAACTGAAGGGTAAGTCACTACTATCCTTTCTCAACCAAGTGTGTAGAATAATTGAGGTATGTTGCTCTTGCTCGCTCTCAAATCATTCATCTCTTGGATTATTGCTAAAATTAAGTTTTGTTCCAACTTTTTCACTCATACTTAAATAACAAGGATTTTTGTTTAGTAGTTCATAGTAGTTTCCTTTTTCAGTATTTACAGCTTTTTTATTTTTAATATTTCAGCTTCAGGCTTTTAGCATTCCTACACATTCAGCAGGATAAGCATTTTCTAGTTTCAAATGTTGTAAATGTAATCCCTAGATGGCCAACTGTACTACCTGTGCAGACGGAAGTTGGATGAGGACAGACACCATTTGGCCAAGGTTGTGCTGACACCAGAGGAAGCCAACAACATATTCGTCGAGTTCCACGACAGTGCAATTGGGGCTCATTGTGGAATCGACAAAACCCTGGATGCAATATTACAGAAATACTACTGGCCTGGTATGAAGGCAGACATACAAAAATGGGTGAGTGTTTTATTGCTCCATTTTTATGAGGAGCTTATTATTTACATATTCAATATTAAAGTGTTGCACATGTTTTCACTTTATTAGATTGCCCAGTGTGTTGCCTGCCAGAGAAAGAGGAGCTCCATCAAGGAGAAAATCCAATACAAACCCATAGAGGTAATACACATTCATTTTAACATGTTATATGGAAGTATTGTTGGTGTTTAGCTTTGGTTTGCATTCTAAAGGTGACTGAGCCCTTTGAGCTTGTTGGAATGGACTTGGTGGGCAAGCTCAAGTCCACCGGCAAGGGATTTGTTTACATATGCATCATGGTGGATTACTTCACGAAGTGGCTCGAGGTCTATCCTCTGAAAACCAAGACTGCTGAGGAGGTTTCCGAGTGCGTCTTGGATTTCTTCTTCAAATATGAAGCCCCAAAGAGAATCCTGACTGACCGTGGCAAAGAATTTGTCAATAAAGTAGGTCCATAGTAATATTCCTGTCCTTTTGGTCACATCAATTCACCATGGTATTCAAAATATATTATCCTCTTTATGAATATTCTAGATCAACCATGACTTGTGTGAGAAACTGGGGATTGACAGAAGCCTCTGTGCGCCCTACCACCCACAAACTAATGGTTTAGTGGAAAAACTGAATGGCACCATTCAAGGGTAAAAACATATATACTTTGTTCACTAAATGTATTCTGATAACATATGGGGAATGACTGGTTTCCTTTTTTCAATT
>CAEFZP010003632.1:0-76159 GCA_903064625.1 Mallotus villosus
TAATATAACTCTATGAGCAGCCCCCGCAGCGCGCGGCTCAGCACCCCACGGACACGGCACTCCACTGCCAGTCCAGCAGCCCAGCATCTCAGCAGCCCAGCAGAGTCTGTTTTAGAAGACATCGACAGCGCATTCATTTTGAAAGAGGAACAGAGAAACACAATCAAGGCATTTGTCAATGGAAAATATGTTTTTGCCGTCCTTCCTACGGGGTTTGGTAAAAGTTTAATTTATTAGGTCTATCCAATTGAGCGAAGAGGCATTTGTTTTCCGGGTTCGTTTAAAACACGCCCCATACATAGTCACAGCCTACGGGAGAGTTCTCAGACTCATATTCTGACCAGAATTATGAGGATGACAACGTCAGGCTACCCCAGACCCACTTTCCCTACCAAATCACTTTGGGCGGGGAGAAGTTTGGCTGGTACCCAGGCTACACATTTTCAGCAATGCTGGTCAAAGGATTCTGTTCGTCTTGTTGGTCACAGTAACCCTGGCCCCGCCCCTGACGCAAGCGGTTCTTACTTGGTTCCTACTTTAGCCCAGCTCTGTTGTGGTGCTAGTTAAGAACCACTTTCCCTGGTTCGGAGCCGGTTCATAGGCTGGTTCGAGATTAAGCACTGGCTCCAAACCAGCACCCAAAATGCGTTGCCGGAAAAGGGGTAATTGTGTAACATTACATTTACATCTTATCCAGAGCGACTTACAGTAAGTACAGGGACATTCCCCCGAGGCAAGTAGGGTAAAGTGCTTTGCACAAGGATACAACGTACTTTGGCACAGCCGGGAATCGAACTGCTCAGCCACCTGACTCGATGAAAGGGCTAAGAATGTTGCTAAAATAAAATATTTAAGCATCCCCGATGGGAAACGGTAGCTAACGTTAACTTAGGTATTCATCAGGGAATTAAAGCACATCGAATCGCAGTCTTAATCCTCTCCTGGCGTATAACCAGAGGTTAAATTGGGCCGGGGCTGTCCGGGGCGGAGCCCCGGCACATAAGCGGCCGGGTCTGGAGTTCTGCACAGCAGATCTGCTGTGCAGCAGCTCCAGCCGATTTTGGCTGTCTGCCTAGTCCATCACGAGCAATGTTGTCCTACTCATTTACAACTTTTCCATTGCAAATCTATGTTGTTTTAAAACACAATTCTAAATAATGGTAGGGATAGGCTGGCCTAGACATCTGATCCAAGTTTGAGAAGTAGGCATATCGCGCACGAAAATTATAAGTTTACGCTACCGTCTTTGAAGAGGTAGATTTTGAGGTGAGGGGACTGACAAGGCAGAAGGTAAGGTGGTCTACCGGACTGGCCATCGGGAGCACCGGGAGATTTCCCGATGGGCCGAAGCACTTCTGGGCCGGAGGGCCGCTTGACTTATAATTTTTTTTACTAGCCTACTAATAAAATGAACGTCTATGCAGCCCTTAGTGCCGCTTACACACGACAGTGACACTGACAGATGTAAGCTAGCTATAGAGACAATATAAAGATGGAAAACCAGGCTAAGAAACGTAAACGTATTACCTTCACTAGACAATGTTTTACCAATTGGACAAACGGATGTTTGTTTGTTTTACATCAAGCTCCAAAAACTATTTTTTCACTCAAATCAGCAAAAAAAAATTGATCGTGCGCTATGCGCGCTCGCATTAAGCATGGAAGTCTCTAACTAGCCTCATGACTAATGGCTGAAGTTACGTTTTTCCAGCTCTCCCCAGGTTGGCAAAAAAAGTATCTCAAAATGCATCAGATTGATGCTTTAAAATATGGAATATTTAATTTTTCTTATGGGGGAGCATGCACCCCCTTAGAGGGGTAATATCCTTCTCACCTTTTTCATCCTTGACCCGTTTTCATACCTGTTATTTACTGCATAATCCACGAAAGATTTGTGAAATTTGCCCCTCCGGATCAGAGCCCCCCCCACATAGAAAATCCCAATTTAACCCCTGCGTATAACTAAGAAAATAAAATTGTATTCAAGATCGTTCAGCTGAACCAGGAAAGGACACCCCATGTCTGCCATCTGTATCAGGCTCAGAAAGTGGGAGGGGATAGGTAGAAATGAAGAGTTTGTCATGGAAAACCTGCTAGCGAGTAAGTTTGGTTCACAGAGTAAGTTACCATGGACACTGACCAAAAGTTTACGTTACCTCTCTTTCTGGAATGGAAAACCCAGAGGTTGCCTCATTTTAGGGTTACCCAACTCAGGGTTTTCACAAAACCCGCTTTCTTGAATACCCCCCTGGTTCCAGAAAGACAGCAACAACCAGATGCCCACATCCTCTCTACGCATACAGGGCTAAAAGGCATGTTGTCGACATTTAGTCATTTAGCAGATGCTCTTATCCAGAGCGACTTACAGTAAGTTGAGAAGCTCTTTTTGACATATATACTGAAATAAATAATACATCTGATATATGTGGGCATCGCATGACTGTAATAAACACAACCAATCATTAAGGTCGGACCGGCACTAATGATTGGACAGCATTTGGACCAAATGCAATGATGAGGCTGAACAGGCTACTTGTCTGTCTGCCTCCCAGCAGTAGTCAGGCAGCATATTCATTTGTTTGGGATGAGTGGCTTTTATCTCTAGCAAAAATGGCTAGGTTTGCAAACGTTACCTATCCTGCCTTTAATATAAATATACAGTCCACAAGTTTCTAGATTGGACACAATCCTATCTTGTCAGATTCCAGTTCCACAGATCCTGCCACAGTTGGATCCCTAGCTGCAACCTTGGTATGGTAATACCATGGAATACATGCAAATTAGTTAACACATTTGCATCACATCCATATCATGCAACTGTTAGACCAAGCAGTCTCCAAACATCCAAACATCCAAATGACCTGTAGAGCCCTGCCTCTATCTGTTGCTGAAGGCAAATCTTTATTCTGCTTCTGTCTGCACGTCTGTCTGTCTTTGTGTCTGTCTCTCCGTGTGTCTACACTTTCTGTCTATCTACATATCTACCTGTCTGTCTGCCCATCTGTCTGTCCATGCTTTCTGTCAGTCTGTGAGCCCAGCTGTCTGTTTTTATGTCTGTTACGCTTGTTCTCTGTCTGTCTGCCCATCTGTTTGTCCATCATTCCGTCTGTCTTTGCTTTACGTCTGTCTATCTATTTCTGTCTGTTTTTCTGTCTTTATGGCTACGCTTTCTGTCTGTCTGTCTACCCATCTGTCTGTCTCTGTCTGTCGGTCTGCCCATCAATCTTCCTGTCTTTCTATCTGTCTTTATGTCTAAAGGCCGATATATGCTTCTGCGTTTTTCGAAAAACGGATCATGGGGGACGAGGGCGTTCCACATGGGAAGCCCTTTCATCTCCGCCCTCTACGAGCTCTCCGTCAGCCCTCGGACAGCTTTTGACGGATTGACGTGCACCTCCTGAATTTTCTAACTATATGCTTTCTGTCTATCAGTCTGCCCGTCTGTCTCACTGTCTGTCTATGCTTTCTGTCTGTCTGTCTGTCTGTCTGTCTGTCTGTGTGAACACCTGTCTATGCCTGTTTGCCCATCTGTCCATGCTTTCAGTCAATCTGTCTGTTTGCCTCTCAGTCTGTCTGTGTGTCACTGCTTTCTGTCTGTGCCCAACAGACCAAGATAAATGGAAGCTTCTTAGTGTAAAACATGAAAACAAAATGCACTCTGTCCCGAGTGTGTCTGCAGGATGCAAATGTACTCCTAATGGCCTCACTATGAGCCTGTTAGAGGTTGTGGCCTCTTTCTGACCTTATTTATTGTAGAGACTGCTAGAGCCTGTTATCTCTGCCTGGGCCAGGACCTTGGGCATCACATGTTCCAATCACCATGTCTGGTGTTGGCAGAGTTTATCCGGTCTCTCCTGTCATTCACGGGGAACATTCCCTAAAAATATTTAATAATTTTGTTGCTTTTATGTTTTTAATGTCACATGTATTTACTAGACCAAATTATACAAGTTTGAAGCTTCTTTAATGAGAGTGGACACATTGCCATGACCAGTGACTCTTTTCTGTCCAGTGTGTGGCCTTAGTCTCCCTCTAGTGGGAGGGATGAGGGTGTACAGGCTCTGTCACAGAACATCACTGAGGGATTGTTAGAGAGGTTTCTGACTTCACGGCTGATGATTAGCACCTTGCTGTGCCCATTGCATTGCAGGAAAAATACTTGTTGTGATAGTGGCCACTGGCCACAGTGGTGCAAATTGTAGAGCCCATGCTACAGGTGGCTTCTCCCCAACTATACATTTCTGAATTCTTGAAAAGGGGAAGGTACAATCTTTTACCCAATTATATTGACATTATTAGTATTCTATAATTAATATCATCTCCTAAAATGATTTCATGTGAAACTGGAATTTTGCAAGTTACTCTAATACCCAGTGTGCATTACTGAGGCCTATATTACAGTTTTTCTCAGTCGCTTTGGTACATTTCTCAGATCAGAATTGACAAAACTGTGTTTAATCTTCACATCATTGTGTCACTTGTGCACATCAAAAAAGCAGTTTCTCATTTCTTTGAACAAGTTGCTAATGCTTTCTCTGCTGTTTCCTACATTATCAATTGCTTTTGTCATGTTGATCAAAATGTATTATAATGGGTCACTGTTGAATAGTCTCACCCCCCACAACATTTAGGCATTATTTCTTAGCATAAGTCTTTACTTGTGGTTGAACAATTAAGTCGTCATAATATGTCAAGCATATTTCTATACATTTCCATTAGACTTTTATCTAAATCTGTCCAGAATTGGTCAATTGCTCTCAGGTGAATCTTGACTTTCTCTAACAAAGGTGCGTCTCGTGAACCATCAACTGGCAAGTATATAGCCAGAGCACAACACAATGTTACAATGTCTGACAATGGAAGGACAAGGAATTGGGGGGGTCGCAAGAGAAGATATTCGTTGTGATGTGGATGAGAATTTGTGGTCCAACAGACAGGAACGTCAGGAGGTGTAGGAAGACTGCACTGTAATTCCTACAGCACTGCATGTAGTTTTCCCTAAGGAGATTGTCCTATGTTCACATTTCTTTTCCTTTCTGTATCGCCATGACATGGTCTGTCAACAAATTACAGTACAAACAGTAAAAGCGTAAATGAGAATCTTGTCCGTCTCTTGCAATGAAACTCCTATATACACTAAGGTGCAACCTACAATTTACAATAATTGTCATCAAAACTTTAACCATAGTTTACATCAGAACATTTCTCCAGGGTACACTGTTATATTGACAACATGACTAAGCAATTTGACTGTCTAATCCGTACACAATGACACAAGGACTTGTCATTCTGATGGCACTGATATGTTCATTGACACAGATATTTACTTTTGAGAGATGAACTAAGGATTTTGAGCAAGAGACTGGCTTTTGCAGGTAATCCATGGTGTTTTGCTATTTGTACGAATTGTTTTGAGAAATGCACTTACTGCTTTGAGAACTTCAATTCTGATCTGAGAAATGTACCAAAGCGACTGAGAAAAACTGTAAAGGGAGTTAGATTAACTAACTAAAGTTCGGGAGGAAGATAGCGCACCAAGACCCCTATCGCTCTAACTCGCATCAGCCTAAGCGAAGCACGGAAGATGCGCACCAACTCCAATCAACTTCATACGAATCAGCCTAGCGAAAACACAGAAGAATGCGACCAAAACTCCTCAAGTCAATTACGAGGTCTATATAAGCGTCTTCAGTTGCTTTGGTCCTCGTGCTAGCATGTTGCTGTCGCCCTCCCGCCCACCCTTTTTCTCTGTTCTCCCTGTCATCTATGCAGGCTCCCTGGGGGATCCGATCGAGCTGATGCTCGGCCGTGACCTTTAAGGACTCTCCGCCACACCCCGAGTCCATACCCGGTAACTATACATGCACTATCTAAATCACCTCCATCACAATCCTTGCACCCCCTAATCAAACGTCCCTCCCAGGACCCCAGGCCTGGCTCTGCTACCGGCCTCCATCAGCACCAGGCTCGGCCTTGCTACCAGCCTCCACCACCCGCTCCAAGCTCTGCTACCAGCCTCCACCATACGCTACAGGCTCGGCTTTGCTACCAGCCTCAGGCTCGGCTCTGCTACCAGCCGTACCACAGTGCATTAGGCTTGGCTCTGCTACCAGCCTGTACCACAATGCATTAGGCTTGGCTTGCTACAAGGCTCCTCCACCACCAGGGCTCGGCTCTGCAACCAGCCCCGCTTCAATAAAAAACATCCATTCAATCTATGGTGTGATTACTGAACTCGTGAAACGTTGCTTTGCTTTGTGTAAATCTGCAAGTTTCAGATACAGAAAGCTTGCATGTAGTCAAAAGTAAGGCCAGATGTGATACCAATGCCACTGACGCTCTCTGTACAGAATTTATCTCCACAGTGAACCACCCACATTGATTAACCCCTGCCCGAATACAGCTCTGCTCCTAATATGGAGGTGAGTCTACCAGTGTTCAGGGTGTTGAGCACAGTCTACCAGTGTTGAGGGTGTTGAGGTGAGTCTACCAGTGTTCAGGGTGTTGAGGTGAGTTTACCAGTGTGCAGGGTGTTAAGGTGAGTCTACCAGTGTTCAGGGTGTTGACGTGGGTCTCCACTTCCACTTACCGACCAGCAGCAGCCGTTGTGTCTGGTCGTATTCTTCTTGCTGCACCTTCAGCACAAGGTCAATAGTCCTACTGACTTTTCTTGCCCGCCTGTCCGTCTCTTTGTCCTCTGTTAAGTTTTCATTCTTCTTTTTCCATTGCTTCCTCTTAAGCAAAGGCTCCTGCTGGTTCTGCCTCCCACTGCCTCCATTCTGTGCCACCACACCATTCGCATAATCCTTCGGCTGGCTGTCCGCAACCACAGTCCCACAACGTCCCCCAATGCACCACCACCAGTCATGGCGCGGCATATTGTCCAAGCATTCTTTGGCACTCAGTGATACAGGTAAATCTGAGGTCTGGCTAGAGCCAACGTGGCCGCTAGCAGCACAAAGGCTGCAGCACATTCCCATGGTGGGAACAGATCTGTTACTGTAATACAACTGGTCAGCAAATATCTACTGAAAAATCCCTTTCCCTAATCTGTCCTCACTGATGTCTGTTATATCACAGTTATGGGCTGGCCTTGTGTCCTTGTCTATAAGTATCACCCTAGCAGCCTTACCATAAACCAACCAAGAGCACCACCCTCAATGAAGAGAAGGAAGAACCCTGTGGATGTCACAACGTAGGACTGGTGTACCCTTGGACTTTACACCTTAGATGGAAACAGGTGTGTACACGCCTGTTAGGCCCTGATAACAGTTAGCACCACTCAATACAGGAGTCTCTGCTATAGGGTTAGGTTTAGAGAACATAGAAGGTGAGAGCAGAAACTCTAGTGGTCAAAGTATGACTATGAGGGTTCGGGTAGAGGTCATGTTTGGTCAAGGTTAGGATAAAGATTTTAGCCATCATTGTGCCACCAGCCTTGATGTCTTCACCGTAATCCTTGCACCCCAAAACTGAGGCAATGCCAGGCCAACAGCGAACAGACTGACAAGCACTCGTGTTCACAAGTGAGCAGCAGAAGTTTTATTTACCTCATACATACTAAAACGATAATATTTATGTGTTATAGAACATTTAGTCCATTTTTAGTGAGGGTTACATTTTCATCCCCAGTGCAAGCCTCGCCACTGTTAAAACACCCTAGAACCACCTTGCTAATGGTGTTAACATCACTAGTGAACTTTACTCTATCGAGATACTGATATGTTTCTGTCTACAGCTGTGCTTCTTTTACCAAACATTGTATCTGTGTGTCTGTAAGGTAATGTTTGTGTGTTTGTGTGCCAGTGTGAGAACGTGTGTGTGTGCACGCATAAGTGGTTAGGCCAGAGCCAGCTGGGAACAGTCAGGGATGAAGGAGTTAGATACGGAAAGAGAACCATTCAGAATCAGGATGGGTTTTATTCGCCATGAAAGTTTGCACAGACAAGGAATTTGCTTAGGTAGGAAGGTGCATACATTAAACATATAGGAATCTTAAATTTAAATATGAGGACTAACTATACTAAGGGTACATAACCAGCAATACTAAGTGGAATTAGAATTTAAGTTAAATATACAATAAAATATAAGTTGCCGTAATTTACAATGTAAAAAAAAATATATACAAATATTACAAAAAATACAAATGGTACAAGATACAATTGTGTGATGCTGTGCAAAAATCTATGTGTTTTAAGGACATTAAGTCATAAATTCTGTTTGACTGTTTGGTTGCAGCAGTACTAATAATGAAACACAGAACAGTAACAAGACCGACACAAACTGGCAGAAAGGCCACAAAATGTCATGTCTGCCTACTTTTAAGCACCTTTTAAAAAAACATGTTTTCCGGACTATACGTCACTCCGGAGTAGAAGTCGCACCAGTCAAAAAATTTGTCATGAAGAGGGAAAAAAACATATTTGTGGCACTGGACTATAAATCGCATTTATTTCTAAATGTATTTCACAAAATCAAAGACAAAGGAGAGACATTTAATCTGAAAAGGCAAGTTTTTCAACTACACAATAGCACACAGAACAACAGGCTGAATAGGTGTCCGGTATGTTAACGTAACACATTAACAGTTATTCAGATACACAAAGAACCTACCTGGAAGGCTGAATAGGCTAAATTAACATAAGCTAGCGAGTCCAACAAGCAAGTTACCGGTAAACTAGTTCACCAAGCTCCCAAGCTCATTCCACATCACTGAATCCGTTGGACTCGTTGGTTTATGTCAGTCAGTATACATGAAATTATACATGTTTTTATATATAAGTCGCACCTGACTATAAGTCGCAGGACCAGCCAAACTATGAAAAATGGTGTGACTTTTTTGCACGGAAAATACGGTACATAAAGCAGTGGTTCTCAACCCTGGTCCTCAGGGACCCCTGTCTTGCATGTTTTAGATGTCACACAGATGACACATACATACACACATTTAAGCCATAGTGATGGCTTGACAGCACACATTCTTACCCTGTACTGCCACTAGAGGGATCCATCACTATGGCTTGTGTGTATGTGTGTCTGAGGGGATGTTTATGTGTGAGTGAGTGTAGGAGGAAGGTGCTGTAAGGCTGGGTGTCAAACCTGCCCCCACCTCTCATATGCTAAAGTCTGGAGTTTCTGGAGGTCTCAACTTGATGGTCCTCACACCCCATTCAAGATGTGGTCTGATTGGTTGTTCTTGTGTATAAAGGGAATTGTAATGCATTGTTCTTTGGATTCTTCATCTCCTGAGACCTTCTCCTCAGTTCTCCCTTGTCCTACTGTCCTACTCCTTGCTCACTCTTGCTTTCTCTCTGATTTACAATGATCATGGTAGAGTAAGTAAGATTTAAAGCCTTCATTTGTAACATGTTTGCCTTGTAATTGATTTCATTCATTTGCAATGTTATTAAATGCGTATTCCTTTTGACCGTACTTTGACCATTCTTGCTCTAATTTAACCCATAGTCAAATAACTATCATTTCTATTTGTATTGGCATTATTTGATTCATGCTAATACACACTTCAGTTTCCCATCTTCCTTTAAACCATAGGAGAATCCGTTTTGGTTCTTTCGACCATATTTTACCCCCCTACAGATTTGGTGACCCCGGCTACGTGATATGTTTCGAGAAATTCAGTTACAGTTTGGTAAACCGGCGTTTCAAACCATGTTGCGGTGAGTAAGCATTTACAAATGTAGCTTACATTAATTGTATTCCGCCTGGTTCTGTTGGTAGAAACCTATTACTAGTTTCTGATATTAGCTCCTGCATTAAATTAACAAAAATGGAATGGGCAACTAAAGTTAACAATTTACTTAACCTATTGGAAAATGTTAGCGTTAAATGAACGTTATCTGAATTGAGCAAGAAAGACAAGAACGGTTTTAAAACTGATTTTACGCTAGCTGAAATAATTGAACATTGGCGAACAGTGGGAGTCCATAAAAAGAAAGCAGAAAATAAACAAATATTGAAGATTACTGTACATCTAATTGGCAAATGTCTTCTCAACTCTGTCCTCAAAGCAGCGACACCTTTTTGTGCCACAAGGCAACAACACACCGCTAACAAAAGCAGTTCTACTGAGTTTTTTAATTGCACATCCATGTTAGATGATTGTGTACTTCTCATCTATCAAAAGGGAGGACTGTTGTTCACCTATTTCTTCCATTTGAGTTTTAGGACACTGTCTCACTAATTTCCATTTGTATCCAATCCGACTCTCTCAGACACCAGACCACTCCAAACGCCACTCCAAACTTTACAATTTTCAATGTTAACCAAGTGCTGTGCTCCAATTGTGTTCTGCTGTAACAGGACAAGAACTTAAGTAGCGGGAATATGCTAACCAAGGGCACGTCTGCATGCCATTACAAAGGTTCATCCAAAATTGGTCCTCTGAGCAATAGCCATGGTCCAAAAGTGATCCTCTGAGCAAACAGCCATGACCATTAGAATCTCAATGCTGATCTGTCTGCAATCAAGTTCCTTTGTCCTTATGAGTGCAGGTTATCACACGTTGAACACTGCAGCTTCTGCCTGTGCTTTTGTGTCCAAGAGGAAGGATTGTAAGGCTGGGTGTCAAACCTGCCCCCGACCTCTCATATGCTAAAGTCTGGAGTTTCTGGAGGTCTCAACTTGATGGTCCTCACACCCCATTCAAGATGTGGTCTGATTGGTTGTTCTTGTGTATAAAGGGAATTGTAATGCATTGTTCTTTGGATTCTTCATCTCCTGAGACCTTCTCCTCAGTTCTCCCTTGTCCTACTGTCCTACTCCTTGCTCACTCTTGCTTTCTCTCTGATTTACAATGATCATGGTAGAGTAAGTAAGATTTAAAGCCTTCATTTGTAACATGTTTGCCTTGTAATTGATTTCATTCATTTGCAATGTTATTAAATGCGTATTCCTTTTGACCGTACTTTGACCATTCTTGCTCTGATTTAACCCATAGTCAAATAACTATCATTTCTATTTGTATTGGCATTATTTGATTCATGCTAATACACACTTCAGTTTCCCATCTTCCTTTAAAGTTTAAACCATAGGGGAATCCGTTTAGGTTATTTCGACCATATTTTACCCCCCTACAGTGCTTTCGTAGTATCTTACATTCTTTAGCTCTTCAGCTCTAGTACATTTACATTTATTCATTTAGCTGACGCTTTTATCCAAAGCGACTTCCAAAAGAGAGCTTTACAAAAGTGCATAGGTCACTGATGATAACAACGAGAACAACCAAAACATGAAGCATACATTGTGAAAACCAAATAAGTGCCAATGGAAAGAACCATAAGAGCATGCAGTTAAACAAGTTACAATTAAACAACAGGAACCTCAAAAAGTGCAAGAGTGTACCTGTAGAAAAGCAACAATAATATAACTCACAGCGAGTTCAAGAAGTTAAATCAGTTACAACTAACCAACAAGAGCAACAAGTCCCTCATAAGAGCCACTGTGTGTGATTGGTCCAAGTGAGATGGTGTACAGGGAGAAGAGGAGGGGTCCAAGGACAGAGCCCTGTGGGACACCAGTGGAGAGCTGGCTGGGGCAAGACACTTTGCCTCTAGGATCTTCCCGACAGGTAGGATGAGATCCACTGAAGTGCAGTGCCAGTGATGCCCATCTGAGAAAGTCTAGCGAGCAGGATCTGATGGTATCAAATGCTGCAGAAAGGTCCAGCAGAATGATGACGGATGACAGGTCGGGGTGCCTTCAGGACAGCATCCATCTTGTCTTGTGCCTTATGAAGACCCTCCTTGCCGATCTTGTGTCCGCAGTATTCTATTGAGTCTTTGAAGAACTCGCATTTCTCTTTGTTTACTCTCAGTCCGAACTCTGAAAGTCTCTTTAAGGTTGTCTAAATGCTAATTTTCATCACGGCCTGTCAAAATTATGTCATCTAAATAGCATTGAGTGCCAGCAAAATTGAAAGCCATTGACTGCAAAACTCCAATGGCTCTTTGCCATATAGCAGGAGCAGAGGCTACTCCAAAAACAAGCCTGTTGTATTGGAAAGTCCTTTATGAGTGTTAATGGTCAGGTATTTCTTTGAAGATTCTTCCTGCTCCATTTGTAAGTAGGTTTGCGCTAGGTCTATCTTGGAAAAATGCTGGCCTCCTGAAAGTGAGACGAAAATGTCCTCTATACGGGGTAGAGGATACTGGTCTGTGTGCAGTACTGGAATTACTCCGACCTTGAAGTCACCGCAAATGCGCAGCACGCCACCACAGGCACTATGGGCGTGGCCCAGTCCACCTTTGAAAGGATACCTTGGTCTTCTAGGCGCTTGAGCTCTAATACGACCTTTGGGCGTAAGGCATAGGGCAAGGTGCGTGCTTTGTGGAATGTTGGCGGTGCAATTTCCTCTATGGCTATTATGGCTATATTTGTGCCAGTGTTCCAACACCATCTTGAAAAACTGATGGAAAACGACCAAACAAGTTTATCAGTCTCTCTGGGGTAGGCTGCGCGCTTTTCTCAGTCGCTTCCATCATTTTGATCGACTGCCAGTTAAGCTGGATGTTTCGCAGCCATTCTCTCCCAAACAATCGAACGTTGTCATTTTGCACGACATACAAGTCCAGAACTCGTTTTGTGTTCATATTTTAATTTCACCTTTAGTTTTCTCAGTGGTACGACCTTTTCTCCCGTGTACATCTTCAATGTCACTGATGTGCGTCTCAGCATGAAATGATTGACAGGGATGACCCAGTGTCCAGCTCTATTCTCAGTTTCTGTCCTTCCACTTTAGGCGTCACCCAAATGACCTTGTGTTCACTGTCCTTTACCGTATGAAGGTCTAAGCATGCCAAGCCTCTCTCATATGAATTTTGACTTCCTCTCGTACGTTCTGGTCCAGCACATTTTCTGTATATGCCCTTTTCTGTTGCACGAGTTAGTCTTTTTTTTTACCAGCAGTTTTCAGGCCTATGCGGTGTCTTTCCACAGCAGTAACATTACGTAGCTAGAACTGGAATAAGCCACCTTATGGAACATAACTCTCGCTGAAGTAAGCATGAAGTATGCTTTTCCTTAATTGACATTGATGGAACACTCCCCTGGTGTATTGCACAAATTTAATTATTAAATATTTTGACAAATTATCTGTCAACAATAGGCTTGTTTTCCATGTAGATCTTTAAGAATAGGCCTATGTATATTTTAAACCCGGTGTTGTCTCGTCCTACTTTACTTATTTTGTATATATCTAATAACACAACATGGTGTCAGAAGTGTGTTAGACTGCGAATGGACCTGTTTTGAAGTTCTTAGAAGAAGAAACTTTGACTTTTGGAGTGCTACAACAACATGAGTTAGCTTTCTAGGTAAGGGCGCGAAAGGTGCTGCCTAGCATGGAGCGATTCCAGATTCCTCCCACCATCGAAGTTTGATGTCTCGAAACTGGAGGGATGGCCCAAGTCAAAGAAAAGGTCTGAAAGATACCGGATAGCATCAGGGCTAGATGTACAGCCAGATGAAAACCAGGTAAATGCCTTGTTGTACACAATGGGACCGGATGCCGAGGATGTAATAGCGTCACTTTAACTTACCGTGTGGCTGTGTCAGAGAAGACACAGCCACTGCATGATCCCCAGCAACAGGCGCTTGACAGGATCAAAGAAGAGCTCAGTAGCCCACCTGGCATGGCGCTGTACAACACACAGGCATATACAGTTGTGTCTGCCGACTCATCCTTGTATGCTTTGGAAACTGTCCTGCAACAGAAACAAGAAGACCACACACTGAAACCAGTAGCATATCCTTACGCAAACGCTTCTCAGACTTTATGGTCGGCATAGACTTCCACTTAGAAACCGACCACAAACCACTTGTACCGCTGTTAGGAGTAAAATACCTGGACAAACTTCCCCCACGAATCCAGAGACTGTGCATGAGACTGATGAGATATCGCTACACAGTTGCGCATGTGCCTGGAAAACTCATGGCCACTGCAGACATCCTGTTGAGAGCTCCCCAGTCCCCAGAAAGGAGAGCCCGATACTCACCTGGAAACGCAGATTGACCTGTATGTCAACATGATCATGTCCAGCTTGCCACTGAGACAAGACTACAGGAAATAAAAGAACACCAAGACAGGCACTGCAGAAAGTGAAAAGTACTGCCATGAAGGTTGGCCTGATAGATTTAGAATAGATGGGAGAATTTGTCAGTATGCACCGTTTGCAGGAGAGCTAACAGTGGGGAAAAAGGCCTGTTACAGAGAAATAAAAGACTGGTCATACCGAAAGCATTAAAGGCCGACATAATGGAAAAACTGCATGCGGGCCACCTTAGCATAGTCAAGTGCCGGGACCGAGGCAGACAGTCAGTCAGTCTGGTGGCCAGGTTTAAGCACCCAGCTCAAGAACCTGGTAAAAACGTGTGACACCTGTGCGAGGGACAGGGTCCACCATAAGGAGCCACTGATGCCTTCTGACATCCCAGAGACCATGGGAGGTTGTAGGAGCCGATCTTTTTGACTGGAACTAGCACCAATATCTCCTAATAGTGGATTATCTTTCCTGTTACATTGAGATAGCCAAACTGTCCAGCACTACTTCAGCAGCTGTCATAGCGCATCTCTCAAGTCTATCTTTGCTAGACACGGTCTTCTCAACAGTAAGAACGGACAATGGTCCCCACTTTTCTTCTGATCTTTTCTGTCAGTTTGCAAAAGCCTGGTCATTTCAACACATCACATCAAGCCCAAGATTCCCTCAGAGTAACAGGGAAGCAGAACGAGCACTGCAGTGAGAACTATCATCACCAAGAAGGAGTCTGACCCATGTCTAGCACTATGACCAACCAAGCCACCCCTCTATCCAATGGTCATAGCCCAGCTGAACTGCTGATGGGTAGACGCCTTAGAACCATATTGCCCGTCATACCATCTTCTCTCCGACCCAGATGGACCAATCTGCAAGAGCTAAGACAAAAGGAGCAAGAAAGCAAAGAGAGACAGCAGCGTGACTTCAACAGACGACATGGAGCTCACCATCTGCCTTGTCTCAACACTGGCGATCATGTCTGGGTGTCAGACACCAAAGAAAGAAGGACAGTCCTGAAAGCTGCCCACACGCCGAGGTCCCACCTGGTGGACACCCCCAACAGAGTCCTTCACCGTAATCGAGGGCATCTCGTCAACACACCTGTTGCCCCAGGAGAGCCTGAGGTCTCGCCTGATGCTCCACTGGACACCGCTGCTGTGGAACCACTGCTCGCAGTGCACACTCCTGCTGAACAGGATATCTTGAAGCCCAGCAGTCCTGGTCAGAAGAGATACCCTGACAAGAGACAGAAGAGTGCCAGGGCACCTGAGAGACTTTCTTACGAGTTAGAGTACCGAGTGGCCCAAATGGCAGAATAACCCCCTCACTCATTTGAAGGACTGAGCAGTCTACCTCACATTCATAGTTAGTTGTGTGATGTTGAGTGTTTTGTGTGTGAAGATTTTTTTATATATATATATATATATATGTTACTGGTTCCGTGTAATGAAAAGAAAGGTGCTCAAGTCGTGAGATTTTGTGAAGATGGAGTAATTTCTGTTGAGAACCTTCAGTTGTAAGGAAAGGACATTACATGTATAGAGTATTACATTGAAGAAAGGGAAGAATGAGTTCAATAACGAGTTAACAGTAAAACAAAGAATTATTGATACTTAGGTTAAATGGTTATTACAGAACTTAGAAAGGGGGATGTTTTGTTAGTGAATGAATGCTGCCCCCTACAGGCTGGGAGGTTGGGGAGTTATACGATGTACTGAGGAACACGTTATAGTAAAGCTCCAGCGATCTGTATCAACTCTGTGTTGTCTCGTCCTACTGTACTTATATTGTATATATCTTATAACACAACAATCAATACAAAATGTATTTCATTTTTTGGGTGGGAGATGGCAAGTGGCTTAGGCTATTAAGCCACTTACGTGAAACTTTCACAGGAACAGGTCCCTGGAGTTGTAAGGGGCTGTACTGGACTAGAAAAGAAGAAAAAAGGAGTGCAATTGCTTGCATTGAATAGACCTGCATCATTTTTTAATTTATCAATCACCTATGCAAATAGCTCTGCAATAGTAGGCTACGCTGACTTACATTTTTCCCTCAGTTGTCCAGGTGCGTTTCAAGGTTTCTATCAAGTGTACCTCCACATCACTCCGTCACCCCTGGCCTGGCTTTAAAGATCCCGTAAAGAAAGTTCCATGATTTGCTTCTCAGTACATTATATACGTGTGAAATGAGTTCCTGAAAGCATGTGCAAAGTGTGAAAACTTTGTTGCACTTCGGTGGAGCCAAAACCCGACCGAGCCACAGCGACCTATCTACGTTAGATCACGGACGGTTGCATTCTGTTACTCAGCTGGTACAATGCAAAGACAAAGTAATTAACACATAAAACACTCAGAGACTGCAGGTAGGTCTGTTCTGATATCTGCAATTGATTTAGCTAGTGTTGCTATTGCCCCCCCCAGTCTAACCCTAACCCTAACCCTATTTTCTCACGATTTCAAAGCCTAATTTAACATTTAATGTATTTTTTTTGGACACTTTCGAGGTGTTTTATAAAAAGTGTTTAAGTAAGTGCTGTTTTTGGCAGTAGATAGTATTTTGTTCGGGCACAGTTTGCAGTTGACTTTATTGTTTTTTCCTGTCTCTTCAATGAAAGCGAAATAGTGTGAATATTTCCACTCGAAAACGTTAGCTTACATGTTCTGCTACCTGTTTGTCTTATATCCAACACTGGTCTCATCTATGAATTCCAGACAACTAGCATGTTGGCGTCACAAGATCGGGCTCTGTCCCATTACACCAGTGTTCTCCAATCCTCGTCCTCGAGGGCCACTGTCCTGCATGTTTGAGATATTTCCCTGCTCCAGCACACCTGTTTCAAATGAATGGGTCGTTATCAAGCTCCATGGAAGCCGGGTAATGACCATTCATTTGAATCAGATTTCTGTTAATATGTACTGCAGCTGCCCTCACAGCTGCTTATAATTGAGGCATACTTCATCACAACATTACTTATACTTGGACCACTCACACACCTGTTTCAGTGCATAGCTCAACATTTCTAAATTGTTGCAAAAAAGGTTGGTGCTGCACTGTATGACTTCGACAGTATGGCGCATCTTCCACTGCACGAATGCTGAGGACTGAGGGTCTGAAAAGCATGCTGGCTTGCATACTGTAAAATACGACCAGATACAGTAGGTATTTTTGGCATACAGCATTGGACCTACTATGTATTGGAACATACTAAATGTCAAAAACAGGTCACATCTGTATTTACATACTACATCATGTACAGTTCACTTAGAAGGGAGACTAGTCCTACCCGTATGTAGCAAATCAGTGACTGAATTTTAAAAGGCATTGAATTCAAACAGGGCCAAATTCTCATATGAATATATTTCAATGTAAAATATAATTCAGATTGCTCAAATTCTAGCCCCCAAAAAAATGTATCTTACATTTTTTAGGCTTTCATTTTTTTACCTTAATTTTTAAGATCACATTTTTATAGATCGGTTCAAATTTGAGCATACCTTTTATATATATTCCTATGAGAATTCGGTCTTGTACTACACCCAGGGACACTAGCCCTCCCTCCCCTACTCTACGCCCAGTGACACTAGCTCTCCCTCCCCTACACTATGCCCGGTGACATCTCCCCTCCCTCCTCCTACACTACACCCAGGGACACTAGTCCTACCCTCCCCCAACACTATACCCAAGGACATTAGCCCTCCCTCCCCCCTACACTACACCCAGGGACACTAGCCCTGGACGTGGATTTACATTTGACAGATTCATGAATATATCAAATCTCCAACATGCATTGTCCTGCAGTTCACTATTAGAAAACGTTCCCATTTGAGGAGCCTGACTGACTGAATAGATGACTTTTGGCTTTGTTCACCTGGAAACAGATAGAAAGATGCACAGTTAAGACCAGGACAAGGGCTGTAGACTTCTGGTGGTGACATGGGGAGCTGCATGGTGAAAGAGTAGGAGACTGGAGGGCTGCATGGTGAAGGGGTAGGAGACTGGAGGGTTGCATGGTGAAGGGGTAGGAGACCCAAGGACATTAGCCCTCCCTCCCCCCTACACTACACCCAGGGACACTAGCCCTGGACGTGGATTTACATTTGACAGATTCATGAATATATCAAATCTCCAACATGCAGTCAGTCCTGCAGTTCACTATTAGAATCATACATTAATGTCAGTGTGTTGTGGCAGGGTCATTTCTGTCTACTCTAACCACAATAAAAAGAGGAAATAGGAAGTACCGTGAGTCCATCCCACTCTGCTTTATTACAGTAATGTTTAACTGAGGTGACCTGAACTTGACATCATTTTTTGTTCATATTTTTTCCAGGGAAACTCAAAACTAAGACATCACAAGTCCAGACTAGTATAGACGTGTTCATGTGACTGGTTAAGCCTGCCAGCCCACAGGTTTTTCCTTCTCCCTCATCTCTATGGAGGGTTTACCTGAGGGGAGGGGGAGACAGGAGGGAGGGGGGAGACAGGTGTGTCATACATAAAAGTATGCCCATGTGAAGATTGTAGAGAGGTTAGTATGTCCACTGAATAAAAATGGATACATGTGTACCACAGCATCTGATGCCTCAGTCTGGCCATTCTCTCTCGATTCATACAATGTCAATCTGCAGGGGGAACATCGGCAACCCAGAAACATGGTCACTAAAATGGTTGAGGGTTGGGATTAGATTGGGGGATTAGTCAAGGCTCGGTGTCACCTACCTCTTTTGCTGATGGTCACAGAATAACTTTACGGCCTGAGACTCTCTCTGCCAGAAACTCTACAGGGAGAAAACGCATCAGAGCTGAACTAAATTCACCTCAACCAAACAGACCACACCCAGAACAGTCCTCACCCACCCACCCACACACAGACCAAAACCTCAACCATAGAGACATTCGTGTTTCTTGAAAAGTAAGTTTTGTTTATGAACATTAAAAAGTTACAAAAAAATTCAAATGACCCACTATTGTAGGCACTTTAAGGACATGGTAAGCTAGTAACTTCACCGACATGGTTGAAAGGAAAGTTTTATGTTTTCAACTTTGGAAACGTGTGCGTCAATTTCATACAATCATCATCCCTTTCTCCAGGTAGCTAGCTCTGTTCAAAGAATTATCCATGCTCATCCAAATAATGTTTTCAACTTCAGATACATCCCTACCCCTCAAAGACCACACCTCAACCAAACAGCAGCTCTAACAATTGTATACTGTTGTTTAGCCATCCATTGTGGTGTGTTACAGCAGACTTGAGCACAGAGACAATGAACAGTAACAATCAATTCCAGTAAAGAACATCCAAGACCAACCACAGTTTCCTTCTCAATGGTCTTAAGAGACAGACAGTCGTCCTCTAGTCGTCCCAACTCCTGAACAACTGTGGCTTGGAAGCGATCCAGGTGGCCCAACCTGAGCACAGAGGGGTGGAGTTAGGGTGGGTTTGAACATAGTGGCTTGAATTTAGGGGGAGTGAGCTTGCCTGTGATGGTGGACAGCACTGAGGAGCGAGGAAACGTTTTGCTGGCAGTCTGTCAGAGCCTGCTGGGACTGGGCCTCTATCTGCTTGTACCTCGACTACAGGGGAGACAAACACACCTAGACTAGACAGACTACAGGCAACCACGCATTTAAATCTGAGATACCTGACCAAGCTCCTGTCCAACTAAGTTTAGAGGTGTGTGTGTGACAGAATGTGTGCAGAGTGGGGGATAAAGTAGGTATTTATGTGTACATACCGTCTACCAAAACAGACATATTTTAACCCCATGCATCCCAGCAATTTTGATGTGTGTTTTATGTAATCACAGAGAAGTGTGCTCTCAGTTGGGTTTTGAAGGTCTGGAAGGCAGTGATGACGCCAGAGCCCATTTCAGTCTCTGGCTCCACATCCCCAACCAGAGTTCTGCTCAGTGACTCTTCAGAGACAGAAACAACATAGGTTAAACTACTTTCCTCAACATCCTAAATATTTCTAATTTACTGTGTGAGATCTTAATCTCCAGGAAATGTAAATCGGTAGTCGCCAGAGTCTGCCCTAAGGTAAACAAACCAGACTGACCTGCAGCCTCCTCTAGTGGGCTGGAAGGAAACAGCACTCTGGGTTTCAGGCCAGGACCCGACACTTTTCTCTCCATCTTGGCTCCAATGGCAGGCATCTCACAACAATCTAATTATAAAATAGCGGGAAAAACAACTGCTCATCAAGCCCACCAAAATGTGGAAGCAGGCATATCAGTCTTCATAAAATGGGCATACAAACCTGATATTTCTAGAAGTCTCTTCCTTGGTGCTGGTGGTGGGTTCTGGCTGTGTGCAAAGTCCTGAAACAAACCAACCAGTCCAGCAACATCATAAGTACTTACAATTTATGTGTGTCGGTTTGAATTACAGTGTGGGTTGTACATCTACATATGTACTGTATGTTTCTCTATGTGTATGTGCAAATGCATGCATGTAGTTAGCTAGATCAGGGTGGCTTCAGGCACCATTGGTGTAGATGCATATTGTTCTTCATCATCCTGATGGGTTGTTATGTCTGTGAATCCTGTGAGAAAGAATTTAGTTAAAATTCCAGTTTGATGGACAATCTAGACTTCCAGCCTGGTGCAAAACAAACGCAAATCGCATCATTATGGTAGCATAGACATGAATCCCTTTCCATCTTAATTAAATAATCCTCATTAAAATGATTTATTGAATAGAAAATTGTGAAACAGAAAGAAATACTGATCATCTTGCCTGAGTCTATGCCAGCCATCTTAACTGAAGGAGGAATCTCCATGGTTTGGTCTCTGTGTTTGTCAAACAGCTGCTCTGAAATACCTTTGTTGTAGGCACTCTCCGTGAGTGGGAAGAGAGGGCAGCTGTTATGAGTTTAAGAGAACAGATAGTCAACAGAGACTTTACAGAGACTATACAGAGACTTACCTTAACAGGTCTGGTCTCGTCTGTACTGCTGGGAGAAGACAGGGGAAGAACTGTGGTGGGGAAAATAACATTAAATAGTGGTGTAGGAGCCAAAATAGTTCTACACTGTTATTGATCAATGTAATTATGTTTTAAAAGACTTTCCGCAGTCCAATTTTTGGCCTCCAGGAACACTGTGTTTTGAAAGTAACTAATTTAATTGTGGGAACCTAATTAAAGTTTTAGTTGTTACAAATATGATCTTCAATTTAGTGGACATTGGACTACACTGGAATAAAGAATAAGCTCAGTTAATGCATAAGCACATTTACTGTATCAGGATAGCCACTACAGGTGAATTAATAGTAGCGCTGAACGATTAATGCATTTGTGATAATATCGCAATGTGACAAAACTAGATTTTGTAACCGCAAAGGCTGCCATTTGACGTTGGTGACTTGACACAGGAGTAATGCAGTTTGCAGACGAAGGATCAACTTTGCACGATACACTTAACCCTGACCTGTACGATGGCCTCAAGCTCGACAGAACCTGACACTACTACGACACTTTGCATTAAAAAAAAATGCTGTGCAGTGTCAAGTATTGTGCAAAACCTGCCTGGCTAACGTTGCTACCGCACACTGCAACACCAACCTAATTCGGCCCTAAAAAAACACCACAAAACCATGTACGATGCATAGCTAAAATGCCGAACACCAGTGTGTAAAATAAGCCAAATACCACCCGACAGGATCACTGAATAAATGTTTCAAAGCCTACGCCATATTCACGTACGAAATTACTCAAGCAGTAACAGCATCCCGAAAGATATAAGGCCCCTCGGTGATACACATACAGTAGGATGACTATGGCATACTGTTTCTGAAGAAATGTTCAGACAGTGTTTCTTTTTCTTAAAGATTTAACCTTTAGATGCGTGAGTTCTAAATATTTCCGACGGTCCCCGGAGTACAAGTTATTTTTACCGGACACATTTGGACCCCTCCCCCCCAGGGCCGGCCCAAGCCTTTAGGGGGCCTTAAGCAGAATTGATTTGGGGACCCCTCGGTGACGCTGGACAGACAGGACAGACATAGAACATATATAATTTTTTAAGTAAGCTGTCATTTCATGTGCTCTTGGGGGCCCTCTGGGCCCTAAGCAGCCGCTTAGTTCGCTTATGCCGGCTCTGGTCTCATGGCCATTGCGTGACAGTTGGCAGCCCTGTGGTATTAGCCTACGTTTAGCTTTGATTTACCAAAATATTTTCGAAGAGGTATAGGCGGTATGTTCTATTTTCATGAACTTTGTGTGTTATGTTGCTGACTGGAGATCAGTAGTATATATATATATATATTTATTAATGATAAATTAATCGCATATTAAATCGCAATTGCAATATAGTCAAATGAATCGCAATTATCTTATTTTCCTAAATCGCTCAGCCCTAACTAATAGTGCCTTGTGTTCAGTGAGGAGAGATTATGAAAGTGAGGTATGCGAGTTGATGGCAGGATGTTGGAGGGGATGTAGGTTTAGGAGGGTTGACTTTAGGGATAAGTCTTACTCTTCAGCTTAATCTTAGTCCTAGGTTTCTTCCTGCTGTAGTTCAATTTGCTCCGGGGAATACCACCTCCAGCTTCACCGTGGCTCTGCTGAGAATCTCATTAGGACATTTAGCAGAGTTCTATTGACAATGTAATAAAACAGCTTCCAGAGCACAGCCTTGGTTATCATAGATAATGTGTTCTTTATGGCTATTTATAAGACATACAAACCTGCCATGCTGGTTTCTCTTTTTCTGGGGTACAGTGGGAGGAGCTGAAAGCCACAGGAAGACATGTTAACACTGAACAGAGTAACAGTTCACGGTCAGTGGTGAAAACGTACCCATTTGAGGAGCCTGACTGACTGAATAGATGACTTTTGGCTTTGTTCACCTGGAAACAGGTAGAAAGATGCACAGTTAAGACCAGGACAAGGGCTGTAGACTTCTGGTGGTGACATGGGGAGCTGCATGGTGAAAGAGTAGGAGACTGGAGGGCTGCATGGTGAAGGGGTAGGAGACTGGAGGGCTGCATGGTGAAGGGGTAGGAGACTGGAGGGCTGCATGGTGAAGGGGTAGGAGACTGGAACGGGTATACCTCTGTGTCAGACGAGTTATCAGGAAGCTGAAATAAGTCCTGCATCATGACTCCAGATCCTTCCCTGCAAACAAAAAATAATTATTGTGGTGGCGACACATACACATTAATACTAGAGTTGGGATAAGATTGGCAGAGTTACTTACACTGGACAAGCATCCTGCTTAGGTTTTCCTTTCTGGAAGTCTAGGGCAGAGACACACAACCTAGTCAATCATTTAAACAGATTTTTTACATTAATTTGAAAATGAAAATGTTTTATCCCAACAGTAGGGGGTGCAAATGCATCCACAGTAAAATTGCCTATGCCTGTAATGTTATTTATATATCTAGGTTGTTTTAAGATTTTTTTTTGGGTGAGACCAGTAATGGAGATCACTGCCTTCTTTCGAAACATTTATTTTACAAATTCAACAGCAATGTCTCTTTTCCGAAATATTTACCAAGTTATGCAACAGACCTTGGTGTGTGCAGTTTCATGTAGAAAGAGGCAATCCAGTTGGCAAGTGTAGTTTGGTAGAAATAACATTGTTTCCTCATGAAACTATCTGTGGAGGATTATAGTAACCTTGTCATGATTTCTGAGAATAGACATTGCTGTTGAGTTTCTCAAATGATTTTGGCACTTTGACCACGAGTGCCATCCAGTTCTATTAAATTAGAGAAATGGCAGACATCTCCATAGCTAATATCTCCAAATCTTGGCAACTCACACCAAGACAATCTAGATGGAAGAATAGTACTACAGGTAAGAGGAAAAATATTGCAAAGGTTAAGAGAAAATGCTTTTTTTTGGTTTTTGTATGCAGTAAAGTTATCGCAACACAACGATGGTTCGTTGTGAACCTTTGGGTCATGTGACCTGAAGGCAGCACAAGGGTTAAGGTGAAGGGTCAGGGTTTGTGAATATGTACCTGTAGACAGGATGTTTATTGGGTCTGCAAGGGATGGCTGTTCTTCTTCTGGAATATATGGCTACAGACAGAAGAACATAGCAGTGATCAATTTCACAGAAAATCTGACGCGCTCCCTGGGTTACCTTATGTAATGCTACCAGTACCAGAGTTACCAGTAGGGCAGCTGTGACCAGTAGAACAGAAGAGTAGCAGTACCACGAAAGATGAGGCATGGAACACCATCTTGGCTGCCTCTAGAATGGGCTGACAGGAATCAAAAAAGATCTGCACCATCCTCCCCATGATCTTGTGGTGGCTGATGGCATTGGTCAGGTGAATGGTAAGAACAGTCTGATCATCCCAGTCTGAAGAAACACACACTTACGGGTTACATATCTACCGCCCCCTCGCCTCCCCGAGCATGGGGGCTTCTGTTTTGCGGCTTTCTGAACAGACCAATTCCTCCATCTTACCTCTGATGCAGTATCTGTACACAATCTCTCTGGTAAGGTGTACTGACTCCCAGAGAGATGCCTGAGGAAGACCACAGAAACTAACTCAACCAGAAAAGCACAGGCAGCCCAACTCAAGTAGGGTATGTGTCCAGTTTCTTACTTCAGGGTCGTTAATAAAGAAGCTGACACAGGATGACCCGAGGTTGAAGTCTATCCAGTACTGTTCCAAGTTGTCATCCTCAGGTTTGAACAGCTAGAAAGATGGGAGAGAAGAGACAAGTAGACAGACCAGTTGACGGAGGTCAGAGCACAGAAGAAGCAGGACTCAACGCAGACATACCTCAGTGCTGTCCAAGAACACTCTAATGCAGGGAAAAGTGTAAACCCTAAGAGAGATGAAAAAGGTGGAGTGAGATTTTATAATATTTAAATATCATTTGAAAATGCATGATTTTGATCATCTGAATGAGTTTTGAGCAAAACAATGACTCTCACCTTCTCTCATCTCCAAAATAACTGTTCACCTCATTTAGAAAAGTTCTACAATCCTATAATTCAAGAAAGACATTTTTTCATAACAATGTAATTGAAGTCAGTATTCTGTACAGGAATCGTACAAAAAAACTTACAACTTCAAACTCTCCGTCCTTAATAATGCTGAAGGATGAGGCAAACGCTGGATTGGAGAACCAACCAGTGGCTAGATCCTTCCTCCACTTCCTGGCTGTCATCCTACATAAAGCCTCGGACAGGCTGACCTGCATCTCATAGTCTGCAATAGGAGAACATCAACATCCTATAGAGATTTATTTTATGCAAACCACCATGATGGTTTCATCGAAAATCATTGGAAAAAGAGACTTTACATGCACTTACCCCCCACGTGAAGAATCATCTTGCCAAACTTTCCACTGGAAACGACACACAAACACAGTGGGCTTTCCTTTAGTCTGGTGCAATGGTAAAGACCAATGTACCCTACCCACTAGAGGGCAGCAAAACACCAGTTAACAGTGTTTTATAATACAGATAAGGTCCTGAAGAAATAATTGTATACTGGATATACATATGTTCTTCAAGGGCCATTGTGCACAACAGGATTAAGGACTGTGTGTGCGTGTGTGCGTGTGTGTGTGTGTGTGTGTGTGTGTGTGTTAGGGTTAGGGTTAGATCTAGTTAAGGTTGATTGTGCCAGAGTAAGACGGGAATCTTTCCTTACAGGAGCAGAGAATGATCTGAAGATGAGTTGAGTTTCTTACTCTCCTCTCTAGCCATCTTGTCCAGAATGGCGTTAAATGTCCTAATGGCCTAAACCCAGAGAACACCGCAACTCAGAGTTATTCATTATGTACCACACAGAGACCATAGAAAACCAATGATTACTGGTACACAGCAAACTACAGTGCAAAATCATATGGTTCTATTGTACCGTATCTTGGAGACTGAATGGTATTGTGAAAGAGTGGTTCTGGGGTCAGATGTTTACCTCCAATCGTAAGTCGAACTTCACCCCAGAGTCTGTCACCACCACTCCTAATTGCAGTAGGAACATACTGGTCCACTGTCCTCTACCTGCCCCCCGACATAAAAAAAACTGATAAACTACCCTGCAATACCACTTATGAGAGACATACGGAGAGAATTAAAAAAACCAACCTTCTATAGTGGGCTGACATACAAGCTGGGGAAAAGTAAAGAGATCAGTTTGTCAGTTTAATACAATTGACTTTTGATTGTTTGAGCCTTAAATTATATTGTGATTAAGTCTTCTATTTATAAGGTGTAGCCCATGTTACATTTTTCAGAAATCCTATAGTTTGTTTCAAAAAGTAATTCTCAATGAGTTAATATGCAAGTAGTAGGTATCGGTCCGGCACAGCCTCCATCCTACCAAGAAGAAGTCATAGAAGGCCTCCAGCAGGGTGTGCAGCTCTGGGGCCCCTCCTCGCTCCTTCAGAGCCTTTAGCGCACTCTCAAACCAGCTGGAGATGTGCAGAGGAAAGGGCTATTACACTAAAACTGTATGTTCATTGATGCGGTTTCATCTTTCCACAGAAGGCCCTCTTTTACAATTTTTTTTAGATACATTGCTGACATTGCTTTGGATGAAAGCGTCTGATAAATTAAATGTTAATAGTGTAGGCTACATTATGAGCGAATATTGACTTGAAAGATTAGAGAGCAATCTAGGTTTAATACAAAGGAGAACATCCAGGGATTCCAGGCACTCAAACAACTTTAAGATACCGTTTAAGATGGGACATTACGTAATTTCCATTGTATTAAATACACTCTTAATGTGCTAGCCATTTTTTCAGTTTCAAATCTAATTTAAAAACGGGTGCGTCACGTGGGAGGTGTGCGTCCAACATTTTGCATGAAAAGGTATAAATATCACATGCAAGGAATGGAGAATTGTAATAAACTGACCATTCTTTGTTTTTCAACATTTGTGTGCAATATCTAGAACTTTAAGTAGGCTAAGCAAGCAAGATAAATATATTCGATTAATTATAATTCTCCTTGAGTTATAGGTAGCTTGAAGTGTTCGTATAAATACATAAAATATGATTAGAAGACAATAAATGTGCACCATTGCTGGAGACGATGCCCGAACATCCCCACCCCTGACACATACATAGCCTACCACATCACAGCCAGCAAGCAGATTGTAGAGTTAAGAAAACGTTCCAAACATAATTGACAACTTATCTTCACAATAAGGCCGTGTTTCGTCAAATTTGCGAAGTCCTCCTCCAATTCCGATACATTCTCAATGGATTTTAGAAGCATAGTGACATTGTTGAAATGATTTATATCAATCTCCTGTCAATCACATTTGTTAAAGGAGCAGGGTCATTCAGACAATTATAACTCGGCAGGCCTTTTACTTTCCAGATTATATTTTGGCTAGGCTATACCGAGGGAACAATACC
Source organism: Mallotus villosus (assembly GCA_903064625.1). Taxonomy (NCBI): domain Eukaryota; kingdom Metazoa; phylum Chordata; class Actinopteri; order Osmeriformes; family Salangidae; genus Mallotus; species Mallotus villosus. The sequence continues at coordinate 27,398 of CAEFZP010003632.1, forward strand.
AACCTTGATGGCTACTTTGCTCAGCGTCGTGACCAATGACTTGGACGCTCTCTCTGCGAGGACTGCTGCAGTGATGGCTCCAACGTTTCCGCCAGCGAATGCGTTCTCCAAAGCCTTCTCGAACTAATACACACGTTTTAGGAATCATATTATGCGTGCGTTTCTTTATCAAATAGTCGATGTAGGCTATTGACCTGGTAATCGTGGAATTGTAGGCCTATCTCTATAGTTGTGCTTGATCGAAATTAGTTAGGCTATTACAGCCACTAAAATGCTGTTAAAATAGGCCCTACCTATTATTTCTTAAGAAAAGCATAATTTATCAACTAAAACAAGCAAACTCACGTCCATGTTGTGCGGCATGGGACAGATGATCAGATCACAGGTGTAACAAATCAATTAAGTCCGTAAAACACACAAAACATTCCCGCGAGGTTCTGAAGGTGAAGCGTTCCCTTAAATTGAACAGGCTACATTTTAAAATGTGATGCACATTGTTAGACATTTTGAGGTGGTAGGGCCTATAGGTTCCTACATTTCAAGTTCGTGATTTATAAACGGAGAGATTTCGATTGCTTAGTCATTTGGAATTCGGAATATTGGATTATTGAGCAAACAAAAGTATAGGCCCTATATTTCTATTGTGGGAACTCAAAAAAAACCTGAAGAATTATGCACAGTTATAGGCAATTGTAGGCTACTGTCATGTCGATACGTTCGTTTGTGTCAGTCTTGACACAAACAAACGTCTTGACACAATCTTTCCACGCGGCATTAACCCTAAATGTATCTTTCAAAAAATTATATTTATAATAAAACGAATTAAATATGAAGTTTGTGTAAATGACCGAGCCCATTGTCGTGATTAATGTAGCCTAGTGTTTGTTGTTGGGCCGTCCGGTTGTGATGGCTACACGTCAGTGTGCTTAAGGTTTACACACAACACCGCTGATGATTTGGCAGATTGCCTGATAGCGGGCGTCTTTGTAGCCGTTAAACGTGTTTATTTCACCTTCTCATATTTTCACATCCTTTTTTGCTGACGTATGTTCCTAGTGGTCAAATTGTTCCACTCAAGCAGGTTTTAAATTCGCATTACTTGTGATTCTCTAGTCAAAAGTGCAACACCATCAGAATAACAGCGATGTTGTCCGAAGTTTTAGCCTATTGGTGGCCCTGCATTTAGGTTTAGCTCAAAAACATGAATAGCCTACTTGTGGTAGAGTGAGTCAATTAATTGTTAATGCTTGTTTGGGACATCTTTTTTTGTTACTGGTTTTCTTGCACCAATAACGGACATAGCCTAAGTGGGGGTCAGTGTCACAGGTCAAAGGCAGTGAGAGCGTGCGTGCTGGTTAGGGTTATCGGGAGTACCTGCCTCTTACATGCGCGCTGTAGCCTCACCTGCTGTCATTACCAGAAGACTCCTGGCTCAGCGGGACCTCTGCTCTGGACGCCAGCAACGTACGCTTGGATAAAAGCCGCAAATAGAACTATAATCATACAAATTAATCATTATTTACTGTATAGGCCTATAGGCTGTTTACTTTAAGTACAGTCGCCAAAAACTGTTGTATTTAGAAAAATGTGTCCCGTTTTGCGCGACTGAGGTGCCGTGGCCTTGATGGTTGCATACAAGAGCGTCAAATTGTTGAGAAGCTTCACAATGTCAAAATCGTCGGATCAGTTTGATGACCCTGACTGTGTCTGCTCCTTCGGTATGAAGTTAACCTGGGATATTAACGACCCGAAATTGCCTCAGGTAAAGTGACCATTCTGACTTTCTAACACGGTCTTATTCTCGAACAGCAAATTAGGCTACTAGCCTACGGGAAAACCACGGGAAAGCATTCACGTTAATTGCGAACGACAACGAATTTCAGAATGCCAACAACGAAGTACAATCGAACAATTAATAACTTTACCTTGAATTCGGATAATTAGCACCAAATGAAAGGTAGGCCTAGTGTTGTTGGTGTATTTATTAAGGTTATGGTCAGTTTCCTTTCATTTCGCACACACTTAACAAATGGCGTTTTCAATAGGCTATAATAACAATAGAAAGGCTGTATAGGCTATAGCCTATTGACATCTCATTTAGACCTTTTGAAATGAAGGCTTTTTAGGCCATATAAGTAATACATAGCCTGCACGATAGGCGTACAGATCACATATGTATGACTGCAGTCAATCCCCTTAAATCAGATGAGCTGTTTTTGTATTTAAACTACATTTTGTAAATGTTGTTGCAGGATACCAAGCAGTTTGACGCTTTTCAGGAATGGACGGATGGGTATGTTCGTTACATCTATAACGGCGAGGATAAGAACGCTCAGCGGCACCTGAGCGGATGGGCAATGCGCAACACCAACAACCACAACTGTCAGATTCTTAAGAAATCTTGCCTCGGCGTCGTAGTGTGTTCACGGAACTGCACGCTGGCGGATGGAAGCAAACTGCAGCTGAGACCGGCTATTTGTGATAAAGCACGACAAAAACAACAGAGTAAATGACTGCATGCTAAAACATGTGTGATTATACATCACATAGCCCATCTCTATATATATAGGCCTATGCCACAGATTGTCTGCTGTAGTTTAGGTCGGAAAAATGAAATAGTATTTTTGAGCTTGTTACTGTCCATTATATTAGGTCAAATTTGACAGTAGCCTGTTTAAATTAAATTCTAATATGTATTTACTTACTTTACTTAGAGGAACAGTCTCTTGAGGAAATATGGAATAGGCAACTGGCTTGCCCAATGGTCAGCCTATTTAAGTCTAAGTGAACGACCTAATCTATTGCAAATTATTTTATGTAATAATGTTGTTGGAGTTTAAATGATCGTCTACAAATATATGTATAAATTATTATTTTATGAGAACTGTTTTACACGATAGCAAAGTCAGTGTAATTGTGTCTTTTAGAGAAGCTGTGTCCTAGTTGTAGCTCTGGACTGGAGCTGCTGCCCTGTCGCGGACACAGCGGTTACCCAGTGACCAACTTCTGGCGAGTGGACGGAAAATCTATATTTTTCCAGGTTGGATTTGTCAGATTTCTGTCTACTAGACACATTTCTAGACTGTTTTCATGAATAGAATACTTGATATAAATATTAAGCAATTTCAAATAAATTATAGGCTACATTTATAATAAACATTTAATGAAGGAAACTATTTTAATATTTCCGTAAAATGTGCATCTCACAAGCAGATCGCATTGTAGGTGAATACAAATAATGTATACAGTGTTATAAGGTAGCAATGACTTCATTAGATATATTAGTGGCAATGATGATCAATTTACATTTTTTAATTAGTAATACTAAAGTAAGCAGTTCCTGTGCTGATCTGTTATTGGTAATAGTGAGCCATTTGCTGTGCATTTCTATGGTCACAATGTCAGAAATGTAGGGGATGCTAAACACAAGTTATTGTTTATGAATCGTGTGTGTGTGTCTGTGCCTGAAGGCTAAAGGTGTCCATGACCACCCAAGGCCAGAGAGCAAGTCTGAGACAGAGGCCAGGAGAAGTGCAGTTAAGAGGAGGATGTCTTCCCCTCACTTCTCCCAGAAGAGACGGCTGGTGGAGCCAGAGGTTAGCGCTCAGTTATCAGCTCTATGTACAGTGTAAGATGCACAGCACTAAATATATGCATTTCTCACACACGCACACATTTGCTACTCTGTTTCAGAGGTTCCCTGAAATGACTGGTCCGTTCACCAATCTGCATCCGCTGTCCTGTATGGAAGGTCCTGAGCGCTTCAGCATCATTGCTGAGTCTAACTTCCCCCTGCAAACTCAGCACTATGCCCCATTCCAGAGCCCTGAGCCCTACAAGTTTGCCTACGACTCCCACAGTGCCCTGGGGGAGACCCCACCCACGCTGCAGAAGCCGGCCAACCACCGACTGTACATGCCTCGCCCCTCCTGTGGTTATGACTTTGCTGTACCGGGGTACCTGGGCTCAGGCTCCTACACATCCCTCTACAACAAGGACCCCAGCAGCCCCCAGCCTGAGAGCTCTGAGCCTGGCAAGCCCAGCCCAGGCCTGGTGTCCAGCTCCACACCCCCACCCCAGCAGCAGCTATGATGCACTCCCCAGCAAGCACCATGGCTGGAAGCCTCTATTGGGGAAAGGGACTCCCTATGGAGAGCGAGGTGATTATGACCACCACTACTACAACCCTGAGTACCCCTGCCGCTACCCGGGGCCAGCACCCGGCTCCCCTGCTGCCCTGCAGACCATCATCACAACCACCACCAAGGTGTCCTACCAGCCCTGCCCCAAACCCAACCTGCTGCCAGCATGCAGCTCCCTGTTGGATGATGCCAACCAGACATCCTACTCTGAGGACTCTGGCGTCATCAAGTCTGCCCTCTCATATCAGCCAGAGGCCTTGCCTCTGCCTGCCAAGGTAGAGCGTCCGGACAGCTTCGACAGCTACAGATACAGCAGCTACTCAGCCAGCTACCCTGACCGGGTGACTCACCCCTTCAGATACGAGGGAGGGGAGTACTGACAGACCTGCAGACAGCACTGGCCTATCACTGACAGAACTTACACAGTACGGACCTGTGACTGACATACTTTCACATAGTACTGACCTATCACTGACAGACCTGCAGACCGTACTGACCTATCACTGACAGACCTGCAGACCGTACTGACCTATCACTGACAGACCTGCACACAGTACTGACCTATCACTGACAGACCTGCAGACAGGACTGACCTATCACTGACAGACCTGCACACCATACTGACCTATCACTGACAGACCTGAAGCCTGGCTGACAGAATCAGGAAGCCACCTGAAGAACACATTGATGTGTGAACCAAAATCTCCTTGTTCTTGTTATTTATACATTTGATCAGTCAAAGTTTCTGGACTGTGAACATCTTCATTAATGTTTTTTATAGCTTCCCAACATTTCGAATTGGCATGAAATGCATTATGAAGTTCATCTCACTATACTAATATTATTGTAGGCATCGTCTTATAAGAATTTCTTTCACAAACAAGCAGCCTGTCAGTCTCTATCTATATTTATGCAGGAATAGGTATGCATGTAGTTCAGTTTTAACAAAATGTCTTCATGACACTTAAATAAATGTGCTTTTGATGATGACTTTTTAATGACAGAGTGGAGTTATTTACACTGTTTATTTTGATGTTCAGATGTGCAAATTTTGATGTCTGTGTTGTCTGGGTGGTTATGCAGTGTAGGTAGCATGGCCTGAATGCAGACAACCTATCTGTCTTTACAGTCCAATCTTTTAGAGATCAACCAGCCATTATGTTGTTATCAGCTGCTCCGAGTGAACCCAAACCCACACACAGAGGCCTCCACAGAGGATATGTCTTTGCCAGAAGGGATAAATTTAAGTAATGAATTGTTGGGTTTGTCATTGTTTCACGGTTAATCTTGTGGTTGAGAGGTGCCTCGGCACGTTGTAAAGGGGTGCAGTGATGGACGGAGGGTGGGCGGGAATCTTTTTTCTTGTCCCTCGGAGCACTGGTTATGTGTGTTGCTGACAGTATCTTTTCTCACGGCGAGTTCAGCAGGGGAGTGGCGCCGCTCTAGTTAGCAGCTCAACACCTCATGTCTCTGGGACATTCCCTGTGATGTCCCGCCTAGATAAACAGATGACTGGTTTGGTTTGGGGCCTAGTTTTGTGACTCACACTGATTGGTGAGTGTGTCTGTTATGGCATAGCACTGGCCTTTGACGGAGTCTGGTTAGGGCTTGAATTTAGTGCACAATACACACAACCTGAATATGAAAACAATGCACTTACCGATAAGTATGACTGTACGTACAGGGACAAATGGCACCATGAGAAGGCAATAGTGATAGGGATGGAACCTTTGATGCCTTTTATTAACCCAGCTGTCTTGCCCCAACTCTTGGCCAAGAAGACACAAGTATAGTGACCAAGTGTTCATAACATACATCCTTACAAACAGCTGTTTACAAACAGCAGGGAGAGACAAGATTTTCTTCACACACCTGTCTGCTATCTGTACAACTTTACAGAAGGTAGCAGAATAGTTCTGACTATTGGACAGATGCACAACAGACAGGGGTTAGAGAATGTCGTATTGTACTGACATGTACAGATGGGAATGTGAAGAACAGTGTGTCTGTAGAGGACTGACACATACTGTAGTCATGAGTGGAAGCTGTCACAGTTGGTCGATGCTGTTTTGTTTTCTTTAGCTTTGAACCCTATCAAGAATCTTAGCTATGCCAGGCTCAAGGTATACAGCTAATATTTTAGAGAGCATGGGACAGGACCGTCATCCTCTTCTACACTTAACAACAACAAGCTCAACCAGATGACAACAAACTACAATAACAAATGTGCACCAAAGACACATACACACACAGACACACATAGTCATAGAGTCATACAGTACAGCCACATCTATCAAATTCAGGGTGACAGAGCCATTAGCTACAACAGATCTGGGAGCAACTTGAAGGGAAGATAGAATGAAAGGAGGACAAAGCATCTGTCACGCTCCCCTGGCTCCGTCAGGGCTCCTGCCTCTGATCTCTCCTCTCTCAGCTCCGCTGACCCACACAGGGGCTCCTGCCTGCGGAGGGTTAACACCTGCACTGGAGCCTCCACACTGTCACAGTTTTGGTGGCCTTGATCAGGAAAAGGGCTAGGGTCAGCCATTGGTGGCCTTAGCCGGCGTTGTAGTGAGTGATATGATGATCAACTTGCTCACTCAGAAGTAACAGAAATAGTAACAAGATAATCCCTAATACCCCAAAAGTTACTCAAGCTGTGTGTACCAAATGATCGTTATCTCCAACCACCCCAACATGTCAACACACTTCCAGAGCACTGTGATACCCATCAGAACATGACACCAGGATGGATCATTCAGACATGTACACTTTTATCCTTATTAAATGAGACATGTGTAGGATAGTTACTGCAACACAAAATGAAATGACCCTAAATAAAATATCAACATAGAGTTTGGGTACAGTCTGTCTCTAGGAGACAGTCATGTCCACCACCAGGCTGTCGGCCTTGGTCCGTAAATGTCCTTCAGAAGTTCAGAGGATGATTCAGAGTTTGAACAAAATGTAGCAGATACTAGGGCTGCTGTACCTACAACAACAGAACACTCAATCCAGCTTGAGCCACCGCAAGACAGACAAGCTATAGTGTGACAGATAACAACTCCGTCAGTTGTCTTGCGTGAAGATAAACTTTGCTTAAACCAGCTTAATTCTTTTCAACTGGAGCAGAAAGGCTTCCCCTTCAGAGATGAAGGGAATACTCCATGGCATCAGGGTTAGGATTCCCATGTCTCGTCCAATAAGGACTCTGAGATCCTTTGCTGAATTGATACGATGCCATGGATTTCAGGTTGTGGCCTAGTTCAAAGGCCGTTTGGAGGTCACCTGGAAAGTACATTCTTAGCAAGAATGGCTAAGGCTGTTTTTTCGTGTTTTTTATTTGAAGTAGACATGTAAGCCTGTAATTATAAACAGATGATAACAATTATGATCTGATTTACTTTTTACAATCTGTTCTTAATCAAGTAGAATTATTTTAGTTTTAGAGTGAAAAGATGCCACACTTCAGAGACTTGATATGAATGACATGAGAAAATCATCGAGGGCTAAAAGACTTGAACAGGACTGTAGAGACCAAGAGTCTCCTCAAAGCTCCTTCCCAACTCCTGAAGACCCAGCCCCTCCTAAACCCACCCCAAACTAGACCCAGCCCCTCCTAGACCCACCCCAAACTAGACCCAGCCCAAACTAGACCCAGCCCAAACTAGACCCAGCTCAAACTAGACCCACCACAAACTAGACCCAGCGCAAACTAGACCCAGCTCAAACTAGACCCACCCCAAACTAGACCCAGCCCAAACTAGACCCAGCCCAAACTAGACTCAGCCCAAACTCCTAAAGACCCAGCCCAAACTAGACCCAGCCCAAACTAGGCTCAGCCCAAACTAGACCCAGCCCAAACTAGACCCAGCCCAAACTCCTGAAGACCCAGCCCGAATTAGACCCAGCCCAAACTAGACCGAGCCCAAACTAGACTCAGCCCAAACTCCTGAAGACCCAGCCCAAACTAGACCCAGCCCAAACTAGGCTCAGCCCAAACTAGATCCAGCCCAAACTAGAACCAGCCCAAACTCCTGAAGACCCAGCACAACGTAGACCCAGCCCAAACTAGACCCAGCCCAAACTAGACCCAGCCCAAAGTCCTGAAGACCCAGCCCAACGTAGACCCAGCCCAAACTCCTGAAGACTCCGCCCCAACTGCTCAAGGCTCTGCCCCAGCTCCTAGTCCTCCAACATTTTAATCAATTTGATCATACATTTTTTTTAATGGTCTGAGACCAATGGAAGGCACCAGACCATGTTCAAGTCTGAGTTTCAAGACCTCCCCCTCCCCCCTAGCGGGGGTCCCATGGCAGCTACTGGGGGGGGGTATACCTGGTGCAAGAGGATGAGCAGGTGTGTGAGTGGTGCATGTGTGTAATGATCTCTCACAGTATGGCTGGGTGGAATTGTTTCTTGGTTCAGGGCACGAGCAGAGAACATTAGCTTGTTATGTCTCAGTGTCAAGATGAGGTGCTGAGAGACCTGAAACCTTGAAAGAGACAGAGACAGAGACAGTGACAGAGACAGAGAGAGAGAGAGAGAGAGAGAGAGAGAGAGAGAGAGGAGAGAGAGAGAGAGAGAGAGAGAGGAGAGAGAGAGAGAGAGAGAAGAGAGAAGGGAGCAATGAGAGAGAGACAGGAAGAGAGAAGAGGAGAGTGATAGAGACAGGAAGAGAGAAGAGGAGAGAGTGGAGGACAGGGATAGAAACAGGGAGAGAGAATGATAGAGAGATAGAGAAGGAGAATGATAGAGAGATAGGGAAAGAAGAGAGTGATAGAGAGACAGGAAGTGAGAGGAGGAGAGTGATAGAGAGACAGCGAGAGAGAAGAGGAGAATGATAAAGAGAGACATGGAGGAGGAGAGTGAAAGAGAGAGAGAGTGACGAGGAGAATGAGAGGAGGAGAGTAATAGAGAGAGAAACATAAAAGATTGAGAAAGAGAGCATCCAGGTCTAGCCTGAGAGAACAACCCATCAATCTAAGATTCTAGATTCAAGATACAGTCATGGTTACCAGTGTTTATGACAGGGTGAACGGGTTAGTTAAGAGTTAAGACCAGGTCCATAAGTCAACAAACTTTGGAGAGCAGAGAGGAGCAAATCCTTTAAGAAGCGGCGTCAAAGAGTCAGTGTGAGCTTTATGGTCTGGACATGTACTTACATGATGAGAACCTGCTAAATGAATGGCTTTAATCTCCTATATAATCCATGAAGGTGATGACAAGGTAAATGTATAGCTTTGTTGGGAAGAAGGAGGGAGAGAGAGGAGGTGGACCATTGTGGAGGGCCAAGGTTGTTAGGATTAGGACTCAGTACTAGTTCAGTCTGACTGAGACCAGTGGCCATATTTACAAAACACTTTATTTTAACACTAAAGCCCAATTTATACTTAGGTCGCCGACACTTTTGAAAAGGTCGCCGACAGAAATGACATCACGGTCGACACTTTTAACCGTCGCTTGGAAGTGTCGCCAACAAGGAGAAATTTCTACTGGCGCTGATGTCGTCACATAGTGTCGCGCAAGTGTGATTGGCTAGATAGACCTCACGCGTTGTCATTGTTTGAATTTTCAGCTAGCGCTCAACAGCTGTTTTCTAACAGCTGATTTCCAACAGCATAAACGCATATAAAAACAGATGTTTTGATGGAGGAAAGATTGGCGGAGCAAGCGAGAAAATATCCTCACCTCTATAATGCCTCACTGCCGTTTTATAAAACAATTCAGTTTACATCGTCCGCCTATGTCAGAACGTCCAGTGTCACGCGAACATTGAGCACAGGCGACGGTTTGCCGAAGTATAAATGCAGCAGCCTGAGCGACACTTTTTTGTTTTCGTCGGCGACCTTTTCAAAAGTGTCTGCGACATAAGTATAAATTGGCCTTAAGAGTTCTCTTAAATAGTAATAAAAGTTCTTAGCTAAGAGTTTCCTCCCTAAAACATTTTCACAAAGCTGCTGAGACCAACTTTTACTAAGGTATGGTTGACCTTGTTGATATTCATGATGTCAACAAGCTTACTATCCATACCCACAATGATTTGCTAGTAGGAGATCTCTGTCAATGGTTTCATCCTAGAAATATTGTATAACAAAGTATTATGTTGCGATGTGTTATGTTTTTTTAACAGATTTAGGAGCTGTTTTTATAAGAGTCCAAAAATTAAGACTGATACGCCCATTATTTTAAAGAGTTTCTCCTAAATCGGCAAGTTAGGAGCTACTTTTAGCCTTTAGATGTTTTGTGAATATGGTCCCTGGTCTAGTCTGAGTCTGGTCTGAGTATTTCTGTGACTAAGAAGTCTGGTCAATCCTGAACATGCCTATGCCAAACTGACAGAAATTAAGTTTAGCGCAAGTTCAGTCAGGCAAGACCAACCCCTGCACTCGGGCATACTCGATAATATTTCACTACTTACTCCCCCCGCTAAGAACGCTCTACTTTCTTTCTTCCTATGCAGTGGCGGTTCTAGACAAATTTCCCTGGGGGGGGCCAAGGGCAGTTTTTAAATCAGGGATGCACATTAAAAACGCAAACAAATGATATTTAAACATTAAATACTTTAATTTTGCTTTACATTAAAATCATAAAAATGTCACTGGCTCTCCCTATTCTAGCTCCTCAGCTCTCTCAATACCTTGATATGTTTCTATAACTTTTTTATTTACTGGGGCAAAAAAGGCTGCCATGTCCCTTCCTCGGTTCATGAACACTACTAGAAGAAGTAAAACGTGTTAAAAAAAAATCCGCTCAGGGGGGCCACAAAAGGGGGCAGGGACATTTTTACAGGGTCACTGGCTCCTGTAGGCCCCCGTGTAGAACCGGCCCTGTTCCTATGTTGGGCTGTCATCTGGGTTTCAGGTCGATTAGCGTTTCTGTCTATCAATCATGAGGTCAAATATTCCTTGTTGATGTCAGCCTATCACAATGATCCCGTGCCTTTACATACGGTTATCTCCCTGTGTAGTTTGTCCATACTATCAAGTGCGCGACCCTCAGCCTCCCCGTCGCCTCCCGGGCCTTGTCTCTGTTCTTCGACTCCTTGGCTGGGTCGTTGGCTGCCGCCACCGCCACCATTGTCTGGACTCCGTGGGGGATTCTTCTTCGGATGTTGGGCAGGCGCCCTTTGATCATTAATTCCCCATGGGCTCTAAGCTCCAAACACTGTAGTACATTTATCATCCTGTAATAAACATAACTTTACTCATCCCAGGTCTCTCCTGATGGAACTGATACCTACATTAATCTACCTAAGAAAAACAGCTTCAACATTCCTTGGTTATCTTTAATCTGATAAAAGAAGTGACATCACTTGTGCCAATGAGTCAGATACTATAGTAATGACTCCACAGTACTGTAGGTGAATTTTTCTGGTTCAAAGCTACCGTAAATAATTGCAACATAACTTTCTGTAATTTACTGAATAGTATTCAAAATCATTTTAAGCAACTTTAACTCGTGTCAACAACTCAGCACGTAAAACATGATTCTACACAACCTCTTGCGCCGGGACAGAGTGCATACTCTAAGGGGGAGTCGATAGTTGAAAAGCATCTAGTGTGAAATCCTTCAGCATCCAACTAGCTTGTGCCTAGGTAGGCAACATGGCCCATTCACTGAACCTTGAACTCAGCTCCTCACATCCGCTAATCTGTTCATCTACATTGACAAGTATGTACTCAGATACTGTACACAGAAGATGGGAGGGAGTCACCTTACGTCTCAAATGCCATCATGAATATGCCAAACAAGTCAAGCAAAATGTTCGCATAGGAATTGAAATAAAATGTGAATACATCTTAAAGATAATTCATGAAGACAAATCACCACTACCCTGTTCCCATGTTCACCACTCACTGGCCCCCAAGGGCATTCTTTTAAAGTTGAGTTTATGTCTTGTGAGTTTGTATACAGTTGCATTCTTTCCTATCTCCAGACATCACTGATGCTTGAGACACACGTGTGTTTAGATGATGAAAAGCAACTGATACTTTATCAAAGCTACCTGTATGAGCTGGAATTGTTTCCCATCCATCTTGGCTGCTGTCCAATTAGTGTGCTAGGTGCCTACGTGCAGTTTGTTTGTGCTGAGCGTCAACTGGCAGTTGTTCCGGCTGACCAGTAGATAAAGGACTGTCAACAGGTTTAACCTGTACGTTCAGCATCACAAGCTTCTGCCTGCTAAATAAACTAGAGTAAATGGTGTGGTGCCTGGTCCATCCTCTAAGCAACAACCTGGATCTCACATACCACTGCAGGTCAAACCCTGGTCATGCCTGGGCCCTCTCAGGTGCCTCTAGTGGAATAACCACAGCAGTTCTGAACTCTGGCTTCAGCAGGGATTTACAATTTATTTGTGGGTGGGAGTCAGGAGGCTGAGCGGTTAGGGAATCGGGGTAGTAATCTGAAGGTTGCCAGTTCGATTCCCGGCCATGCAAAATGACGTTGTGTCCTTGGGCAAGGCACTTCACCCTACTTGCCTCAGGGGAATGGGGAAATAATTTGGGAAATAATTAGCGTGTGGGGAATGTCCCTGTACTTACTGTAAGTCGCTCTGGATGAGAGCGTCTGCTAAATGACTAAATGTAAATGTGTTGTAAGAGACAGACAGTTGTTACTGCTTTAAGAACACAATAAGTGTATGAGATTCCATACATTCAAAATATTTTTTGCAGCTTAATGTTGGACCGTGTTTGTTTTGTAATTAGCAACTATGCTATATGCACAGTAGACATTTTGTTACACACCAACACTAGCCATAACATGATAATAGCCCTAACCTGAACCCTGGCCATGGCCCTAACACTACTCCTGCCTGACACCTTAACCCTAGCTCTAACCATAGTTTCAGTCTAAACAAATGATTGAAGTCAGGTTGGATCTGAAGGTCAGAGAGATTCTAGAGGGCAAGATTATTCTAAAAGAAAACACATCTAGTAGACAAAGTAATTCTAAATTATATTTACTATTACTCAACCATGTTAAAGAGAGATACGCATTGATTTAGGTTTGGGGTTTAGCTCTAGGATTAGCGCTTGGGCTAAATTGCAGGCTAATTCTGAGACATCTGATGCAGAGAAAAAAAAGAAGAAAAAAAAGTTGAGGAGGACACCTTTCCGTGAGAATCCTTATCTGAGCAGGAAGCAAGAGCCAAAAATGTACTGTCTTCTTAAAGAAGCATGAAGCTGCTGGTTAAGACACCACCTCCCAGATCCTAGTCAGGATATTGTGCATCGTCCTGATAAGCAATCTGCCAGCTGCCTTGTACCATGAATTCCATTATACTGTGGCTCATATGATTCATCTTTTTCTTCCCTGTTTTTCTCCACGTCCTGTCTTTCAATGTATTTGCCTTGCCTCTGTTTTCTCTCTCTCAGTGCTTCCTAGGTTTTTGATCATCTCCAAGTGGCATTAAAATGAAAACAGCCATTAGTGCAGAGCCACATCTGAGGCCCAGGCAGGCCAGAGGGGCTCTCCATGGTTCTCTGCGCTTCTCTCAGGACTGTTTGGAAAGTGATCGGATTTCAGCCGATATGGTGATTTATTTATATGTGAAGAGAAGGAAATAATTTGCGTGTGAAAAAACTGAGATGTAGTGATTAAGTCCTGACACCTTTCATCAACACTGAGAGCAGAAGATAACAACCAGCCAAACAATCCCCTTGTTTTGTAATGGATCTTCTCTGACTGCCTGGGATGTGTGTGTGTGTGTGTGTGTGTGTTGAGGAGAATGAGGAGTGATAGAGAAAAAGAGTAAGTGAACATCCATATCCATTAGTAAGTTCAGAGGGTTGGCAAGGCCCTCCTGTAGTGGGGAACTCATCCCACTAAAAGCCAGTGCAACAGAGTACACCTGATGTCAGTCTCTCAAACCCCCCAATCTCACATTAACTTGATAAAATATATTTTGTCATAACCATAATTCACTATACAAATAATCAGATAGCAAATTGCACTTCTGTGAATTTGGCTTTGATATGTTGTTTGCTATGTATTGTATCAGGGAGATGTTTTTCAAACCTAGATCACAGTAGTCTGTGTGTTTTACTGCAGGTCCCTAGATAGCTCATCCCAGAGATGCGGGGTCAGATTGGCCTCCTCAGTCTTTGATGATGTTGTTGTCTCCCCTATGTGATAACACATGGATGGACTCAGCTCTGCCCGGGATGCTTGTTTGTCAGGGAGATGAAAGAGGATCATAACCAGAATCAGCATCTTCTAAGACAGAACCAGCTTCTAGTACTTGTCTGTACTCCATAAAGAACCAGGTTCTATTATTTGTCTATACTCCAGACAGAACCAGGTTCTAGTACTTGTCTGTCCTTCAGACAGTACTAGTCTTCCCCATATCCTCACCTTGTTCTGTCTGTTCCTTCTGTCTTCCTCTAACCCTGACCCTGACGTCTCCTCCTCCTGTTCCTCCCCCTCGTCCTCCTTCATGCCCTGCAGTGTGTTTAAAACCCAGAGGTAATGAGGGGGAAAAAGGGACAACAAGCAGAGATGTCCCTACAAACATGAGGCAGGAGGGAAAGTATTCACTGACAACTGTGCTGATTACAGCCGAGCAGCAGGCTCTGAGCACAGGTCAGGTTTTTGTAATCTGAGCCTCAGTATAAACACACACATCTGAGACGCTTCCAGAACACCTGGCTACTGGCATCCACCCCATAGAGTCTCTAGCATACCTGCTGCCTGACAAGCTAGCTTCTCTCCTACCATACCTACCTGTCAGGCTACCTTCTCTAGAACCATACCTGCTGCCTGAGAGGCTACTTTATCTACTACCATACCTGCCTGTCAGGCTACCTTTTATACTACCATACCTGCCTGACAATCTACCTTCTCTACAACTACACCTGCTGCCTGACAGGCTACCTTCTCTACTACCATACCTGCCTGCCTGCCAACCTTCTCTAGAACTATACCTGCCTGACAGACAACATTCTCTAGAACCATACCTGCTTGATAAGCTACCTTATCGACAGCTACACAGGCTACTGCTGACAGCAACCATAATCATCACATCAACATATTATTTTGGCAGACACTATTAACTAAAGCGACACACAGGAGGGATTTGAACCTGGGATCCCTTGATCATTGAACCTTTTAGATTTCCTTTTCATGGCAATCAGCATTAAAAGGTCTACAATATAATGGTAGGTGTGTGGTGTGCTCTCATGAGTCTGGTATAGTCACCTTTATGGCCTTCTGTTTTGTAAACACTCCAAGCTTGTCCATGTAGACTGGCTGTGGATGCCAAACACAGTGAAGTGCTTGAGGTGCTGCACCCCGCCTCAAAGGCATTCAGGTCACTGATCACTGTGGCTCATTAGATTTCAAGTGCTGCCTGATCTGCTAGCCTACCTCAACCTCTACCATTCATTCTCACTATCCTCAAGGTCTGTCCCTAGGTCTGTCCCTAGGTTGACATGCTCCCACAACCAACAGAGCCAGACCCAGATCCATCCCAACACATAATGCAGAGCCTACCTCCACATACACAAACAAAGACTACCCCCTACATACACACACACACTGTGCAGTCTACCCCACTACACAGCCCGTCATCCAAGGGGCTCCGTCAGCAAAGTGCTGGTCATCAGCTGGGGCTTAACCCTAACCCTCTTTTAGAGAGCCAGCAGTCACTTAAAGGACGTCTCTAAATCCATTTCCCCTTTACCATCCTCCTGAGCTCTGGTCTGCACTGATGGCTGCCAGTACGGAGAGCTTTCCTTTCAGCCTCTCGTCACACCTGGAGTGCCTTTCTCTATTGTGTGCGTTCTGAAGTAGAGGGCACATCTCAACTCTCAGCTGTGCTGGATAGAGGTCATTTATACAGTACATTGCCTCAGATAGGCTACTGTATAGTGGACATTGTTAGGCAGTGCACTGTTGGGCAGACCAGCCCTACCCAATTGTCCAAAATACATATTCAGTCATATTCACACATTTCATTGTGCTACAAATATACATTTCGTAAAAATCTGTTATAGTTGTCTGTTTCAAAGCCCTGTGATAACTGGTAAAGTGCAAAACTAGTCTGGTTGTTTTCTTTAGCTAGGTCTGCCATCTGCAGGCTGCATAAGATACTGTGCACATAATAGTAGGTAGTGATACATTTAGGGTTAGGATAGAGGGTTAGCACTAGGTTTGAGGGATAGGTTTCAGGGTTTGGCTGTCGCAGGACATACGCACTATAATATGATCTAAAAGTGGTAAAAATTAAAATAAAAAGGATAAACAATATTACCTTAAAGACAAATGTGGAATGTAATTCATCAGAAGGGGGGACACATACATGCACAGAGAAAATGTACAATGAATAATAATGTGGTAAAGAAATCCATAGGCAAGTAAATATAAACTAGAGAGGGTACAATTTCTGGGGAAATTGTAGGGTGTGCTTGCTTGCGTCGGTTGCAGAGGGGTCCGTTTTTTAATGACATTTTTATAACTGATATTTCAGTATAATTTATATAAAATGCATACTTTTTATTTATAAATATAACATAAATTTAAAAGCATATTTTTTTTGCTGCTCATTTACAACTCAAAATACTAAGAGTGAAGTGTATAATAAAATAGTGGTCTATTCATTTCCCCTGCAAGAGGGAATGGTGATCAGCCTCATGGTTGAATCAAAACTAATACATTTGGCAGACCAGTGTAAAAATGGACCTAATCTCTATGACTTAAACGTCCTTTTAAGTTTTTCCCTTCTTGTGATACTTTCAGGCATTTAGCCTAATCATATTGCATTCATTTATTAATAAAGAACCCCCTTCGAAGATTATTCCAACAACGACGTTATCGGTGTTGGACCGAATTCTCACTCCCTCGCAGAATTCCACTCCGCTACGCGTGTAGATTTATCCTGACGTTGTCATACTCATAATTCTGGTCAGAATATGAGTCTGATAACTCTCCGTTGGGCTGTGAGTATGGGGCGTGTTTTAAACGAACCCGGAAAACAAATGCCTCTTCGCTCAATTGGATAGACCTGATAAATTAAACGTTTACCAAACCCCGTAGGAAGGACGGCAAAAACATATTTTCCATCTACAAATGCCTTGATTGTGTTTCTCTGTTCTTATTTCAAAATGAATGCGTTGTCGATGTCTTCTAAAACAGACTCGATAGCAGAATCATAACATCTCAGCTCTCTAGCGGTAGCCATGTTTGTTGAAAACAAATTAAACTCAAGCGCTCTTTTGTGGTTGATTACGTTACTGTTGATCATCTATCCATCATCGTACAAAGCCCGCCCTGAAAATTTGATTGGTCCGAACAGCTCCTGTTCGGATATAGTTTTTCCCTAACCGCAGACCTAGCCTGGGTGCCAGCCAAACTTATCCCCGCCCACAAAATAATTTGGTCGGGAAATTGGGTCTGGGGGTGCTCAGTCCGGACACTATATTCCGAACAGGAGCTGTTCGGACCAATAAAATTGTCAGGGCGGGCTTTATACGATGATGGACAGATGATCAACAGTAACGTAATCAATCACGTCACCAAAGAGCGCTTGAGTTGAATTTGTTTTCAACAAACATGGCTACCGGTGGAGAGCTGAGATGTTATGATTCTGCCATCGTGTTTTAGAAGACATCGACAGCGCATTAATTTTGAAAGAGGAACAGAGAAACGCAATGAAGGCATTTGTCTATGGAAAATATGTTTTTGCCGTCCTTCCTACGGGGTTTGGTAAAAGTTTAATTTATTAGGTCTATCCAAATGAGAGAAGAGGCATTTATTTTCCGGGTTAGTTTAAAACACGCCCCCATACACAGTCACAGCCTAGTCACAGCATAGTACTGGAGAGTTTTCAGACTCATATTCTTACCAGAATTATGAGGATGACAACGTCAGGCTACCCCAGACCCAACTTCCCGACCAAATATTTTGCAAATATAAATTTGGCTGGCACCCAGGCTAGTGTAGATTGGCTAGCCGAGGCGACTTTTACAATGTTGAGCCTAGTTTCCTCGTCTTTAGGCTTTGAGGAAACTGTCAGTAGGCTATTTAATTAATGTTTCATTAAAGGGGTGTTTTGACTGGGGTTTTGGGGTATTTCACACTGTTCCTTAAGGTCTCCGAAAAGGGTATGTAACATTTGTTGGGCTGAAAATGGCCTGTGTGCTGTTCTATGCCCCCTTTTTTTCCAGCGTTTTTTCCCCGGGAAAAAACAATAGGTTTTCTCCTTTTATGGTATGCTCAGAGAATGTATAATCTAAGAGAACTCCCACTGTCGGGATACTTCTGGGTTCTGAACTGGTTGCAGTTCCACACTAGTTCCATGTGATGGCGCTAACGGTCGAGTGCAGAATGAATGGAGGTCTATGGAGCTATACTACGGTGGCCCTGAAGTGCAAAACACACCCACTAATATGAGTACATCCCCCAAATGAAAACACTCCCCCCAAATTTACATTTACATTTATTCATTTAGCAGACGCTTTTATCCAAAGCGACTTCCAAGAGAGAGCTTTACAAAAGTGCATAGGTCACTGATCATAACAACGAGATATCCCCAACATTG
The DNA here is from genome assembly GCA_903064625.1 of Mallotus villosus. NCBI lineage: Eukaryota > Metazoa > Chordata > Actinopteri > Osmeriformes > Salangidae > Mallotus > Mallotus villosus. The sequence goes on from CAEFZP010003632.1 coordinate 46,082, forward strand.
CAAGTAGTCAAACATGAATCATACATTGTGAAAAAAACCAAAAATAAGTGCCAAAGGGAAAAATCATAAGAGCATGAAGTTAAACAAGTTACAATTGGACAACATGAATCTAAAAGTGCACCTGTGGACGAGCAAACAACAGTAAACTACCTCACAGCGAGTACAATAATTGTAATCAGTTACAGCTAACCGACAAGAGCAGCAGCTCTCTAAGTCAGAGTCCTTGTGATCCTGGAAGAAACTAACATCATGTCCAGCAGATCTTTCCTAGGTACCGTTGTATTCCCGGAACAAGTGTGTCTTGAGCCTATTCTTGAAGGTGGGGAGACAGTCAGTGTCTCTGATGGAGGTGGGGAGTTGATTCCACCACTGGGGGGCCAGACAGGGGAAGAGCTTGTGTTGGGACCGGGCGGTCTTGAGCGGTGGGACCACCAGACGGTTGTCAGAGGAGGACCGAAGGTGGCGGGAGGGGGTGTAGGGCTGGAGGAGAGACTTGATGTAGTCGGGTGCAGTCCCATTCACCGCTCGGAAGGTCAGTACCAGGGTCTTGAATCTGATACGGGCCGTGACGGGCAGCCAGTGAAGGGAGACGAGGAGCGGGGTAACATGGGAGCGTCTGGGTAGGTTGAAGACCAGACGGGCCGCTGCGTTCTGAATCCTCTGGAGAGGGCGTGTTGCGCATGCTGGGAGCCTGGCGAGCAGCAAGTTGCAGTAGTCCAACTTGGAGAGGACAAGTGCTTGGACCAGCCGCTGGGTGGAATGCTCAGACAGGTATCTCCTGATCTTCCGGATGTTGTAGAGGGTGAACCTACAAGACTGGTAGCGGGCAGCAATGTGGGCTGTGAGGGAGAGCTCGTCATCCATGGTAACCCCGAGGTTCCTGGCAGAGGATGAAGGGGTCACCGTCGCAGATCCCAGGGTGATTGAGAGATCGTGGGAGATGGAGGGTTTGGCCGGGATGATGAGAAGTTCGGTTTTGGCAGGGTTCAGCCGGAGGTGGTGCTTGGTCATCCAGGCGGAGATGTCTGTGAGGCAGGCTTCAATCCTAGCTGAGATCCCCGGATCAGTCGGGGGGAACGACAGGTACAGCTGCATGTCATCAGCGTAGCAGTGGTAGGAGAAGCCATGGGAGGTGATGATTGGTCCAAGTGAGGTTGTGTACAGGGAGAAGAGGAGGAGGCCAAGAACGGAGCCCTGTGGGACACCAGTGGAGAGCTGGCGGGGGGCAGACGCTTTGCCTCCCCAAGAGACCTGGTAGGATCTTCCGGACAGGTAGGATGAGATCCACTGAAGTGCAGTGCCAGTGATGCCCATCTCAGAGAGTCTGGCGAGCAGGATCTGATGGTTAACCGTATCAAACGCTGCAGAGAGGTCCAGCACAATGATGACGGATGACCTCGAAGCCACTCTGGCAGACCGGAGGGCAGTGGTAACGGACAGGATGGCAGTTTCCGTGGAGTGGCCAGTCTTGAAGCCCGATTGGTTGGGGTCAAGCAGGTTGTTCTGGGTGCTGGGTGAGAAAATTTGACAGTTGATTAGATACAGCGCGTTCAATTGTTTTAGAAAAGAAGGGTAGAAGTGATACCGGTCTGTAGTTCTGGAGGATGGCTGGGTGAAAGGAGGGTTTTTTAAGTAGAGGTCTAACTCTGGCCTGTTTGAAGGCAGAGGGGAAAGTGCCAGAAGTAAGAGAAGAGTTGAGGACATGAGAGAAGAAACGTTATTGTAAGGATATACCAGACGGGGTTGGATCCAAGCGCAGAGCGCAGATTTAATAGAATGGTCGGACAGGCAAAGATCGATACACGGTAGACAGGGCAATACAGGAAATCCAAAAACGTCGTTAGAAAACTAAGGTCAGTAACAGTAGATAACTAGACGTAGGCTCAACAAGGCTCGGACTGAAACGTAAAACATGATCAAGACTTCGCACCGGACAATCTACAAACAGCTACTTAAATACTAAACTAAACAAGACACAGGTGTAGCCGATTGTCCTAATACTCCGGGGATGCGGAGCGTGGCAGCCAATTAACAGCTGCAGAAGGCTCTGGCGTTACAGTACCCCCCCCTCCACGGGCAGCTCCGGAAGCCAACCCACGAGAGCCTCGCGGCCGGCCACGCCCCGCGGAGCGGGGGTGGCAGGATGGGATTGATGGAAGTCCGCAATGAGGGCGGGATCCAGAACATCACGGGGGGGAACCCAGGACTGCTCCTCCGGACCATACCCCTCCCAATCCACCAGGTATTGGAGCTGACCCCGCCTACGGCGAGAGCGCAGGAGAGCCCGAACAGCATAGGCCAGGCCGTCATCCAGGAGCAACGGGGGAGGAGCCACTGAGACCCGCGATGTATCATCAAGCATCAAGGTCCGAAACCGTCGCAGCCGGTTTCAACAACGAAACATGGAACGTAGGCGAGATCCAGTAGTGAAGGGGTAACTGCAGACGGTAAGAAACAGCGTTAATCTGCTTTAGGACAGGAAAAGGACCAATGAACCTGGGACTCAGCTTCTTGCAAGGCAGCCGCAGCTTGATGTTCTTCGTGGAGAGCCAGACCCGTTGCCCCGGTTGATAGATCGGAGCCTCGCGTCGCCGCCGATCAGCCTGTATCTTTTGGCCGCGCACGGCTCTCTGGAGGCGAACATGTGCCGCCTGCCAGACCTCCTCACTGCGTTTCAGCCAGTCATCCACCGCGGGCACCGTTGTGGTTTCCCCCGACCATGGAAACAACGGAGGCTGGAATCCAAGGACACATTGAAAAGGCGTGATGCCCGTCGAGGAGCTTGTCAGGGAATTTTGAGCATACTCAGCCCAGGGGAGAAACCTGCTCCAGTCCGCCTGGTTGACGCTGCAGTAGGAGCGGAGAAACCGACCGAGTTCCTGGTTCAACCTTTCTGTCTGTCCGTTCGATTGAGGATGGTAGCCTGAAGAGAGACTGACATTGACGTTAAGGCGTTTGAACAAGGATGACCATACCCTGGAAGTAAACTGCGTCCCCCTGTCCGAGACTATGTCCTCTGGCAGCTGTAGAACCTAAACACCTGGTGCAACAGGGCTTCGGCCGTCTCCATGGCCGTAGGGAGCTGTGGCAGAGGGTGTAACCGGCACGATTTAGAGAACCGATCAATAACGACCAGGACGGTGGTGTTACCCTGAGACTTGGGCAGGTCCGTGACGAAATCAACCGCTATATGAGACCAGGGACGGTGAGGTATTGGGAGCGGTTCCAAGAGACCGGCAGGGAGCTGCCGTGGGGTTTTGGCCTGAGCACACACAGTACAAGCACTGACGAAACGGGTCACATCCGTAGCGAGAGATGGCCACCAGTAGGTTCCTTCCAAGAGGGAACGCGTCCGCCGAATACCCGGGTTTCCTGAGATAAGCGAGGCGTGGACCATAGAGAGGAGACGAGAGCGAACTGACTCAGGGACGTACACCTTCGATGGAGGACATGCAGTCGGGGTCGGATCTGAGGTCTGAGCCCGATGGATGGTCTCTTCTATGTCCCACCTGACCGGAGCTACTAGGCTCGCACGCGGTAGGATGTACTCCACAGTGGGCGGTGACCATGGTGCATCAAACTGCCGGGAGAGAGCGTCCGCCTTGGTGTTCTTGCTCCCAGGTCTGTAGGTCAGGGTGAAATCGAAACTGGTGAAGTACAGAGCCCAGCGTGCCTGACGTGTGTTCAGCCTCTTGGCTGTATGGAGATACTCAAGGTTGCGATGGTCAGTAAACACGGTAAAGGGGTGTTTACTCCCCTCGAGCCAGTGACGCCATTCTCCAAATGCCAGCATCATTGCCAGTAGCTCACGGTTGCCGACGTCGTAGTTCCTCTCAGCGGGTGATAGCTTCCGCGAAAAGAAGGCGCAGGGATGTAGCTTTGCTGGGTTTCCGTCACGTTGGGACAGCACAGCTCCCACCCCGGACTCAGAAGCGTCTAGCTCGACTACAAAAGGGAGAGAAGGATCAGGGTGAGACAGGATGGGTGCACTGGTGAACAACCTCTTGAGCTGGATAAAGGCTCCCTCCGCCTCCGCTGTCCAACTGAGCTTGCGCGGTGCACCCCTGAGCAGGGCGGTGAGAGGTGCCACAGAACTGAAGTTGCGTATGAATCTCCTATAGAAGTTCGCAAAGCCCAGGAACCTCTGGAGAGCCTTAACGCAGTCGGGCAGGGGCCACTCGGTGACAGCAGCAACCTTTGCCTGGTCCATGGTTATCCCCTTCTCTGAAACGATGTAGCCCAAGAAGGCAACTTCTGATCGGTGGAACTCACATTTTTCAGCTTTCACAACCAGGTTGTTGCGTAACTGAGAGGACAGGACGGTACGAACATGCTGGACGTGCTCTTGTAGACATGAGGAGTAGATGAGGATGTCATCTACAGTCGTATGCAAAAGTTTAGGCACCCCTCTGAGGCTGCATGATAATTTCCTGTCTTCACCAAAAAAGATCAATATAATATTGTAATATTACTTTTCTAGTTAACACTGAGTGCTGGGGTGTTTTCCAGACAAAGATATTTGGTGTAGCAGTATTTAGTTGTGTGAAATTAAATCAAATGTGAAAAAAAGGCTGTGCAAAAGTTTGGGCACCCTTATCATTTATTTGATTTGAATACCTCTGCCTACTAAATGCTGATTAACTGCAACACAGAATTAGTCTGATTAACTCGTTAAGCCTTCAATTACATAAAAAGGTGCATTCAATCATTAGAAAGGGTATTTAAGTTAGCCAATTGCAAGTTTTGCTTCTCTTTGATTCTCCTCTGAACAGTGGCAAAATGGGGGCATCAAAACAGCTATCAAATGATCTAAAAACAAAGATTGTTCAGCAGTATGGTTTAGGGGAAGGCTACAAAAAGTTATCCCGGAGGTTTCAGCTATCAGTTTCCACTGTGAGGAATGTCATTAGGAAATGGAAGGCAACAGGCACAGTTCTTGTTAAGGCCAGAAGTGGCAGGCCAGGAAAAATAACAAAGAGGCAAAGGCGAAGAATGGTCAGAATGGTCAAGGACAACCCTCAGACCACCTCCAAAGAGCTGCAAGGTCATCATGCTGCAGATGGTGTCACTGTGCATTGCTCGACCATTCAGCGCACATTGCACAGAGAACAGCTGTATGGGAGAGTGATGCGGAAGAAGCCTTTTCTGCACACGCGCCACAAAAAGGCTTGCTTGAGGTTTGCCAAACTACATTTGAACAAGCCAGGCTCATTTTGGAACAAAGTGCTGTGGACTGATGAGACAAAGATGGAGTTATTCGGTCACAACAAGAGGCGTTACGCATGGAGGCAAAAGAACACAGCATTCCTAGAAAAACACTTGCTGCCCACAGTAAAATTTGGTGGGGGGTCCGTCATGCTGTGGGGCTGTGTGGCTAGTGCAGGAACTGGGAATCTAGTTAAAGTTGAAGGTCGTATGGATTCAACTCAGTACCAGCAAATTCTGGACAATAATGTTCAAGAATCTGTAACAAAGCTGAAGTTACGGCGCAGTTGGGTGTTCCAGCAGGACAACGACCCGAAACATTGCTCCAAATCCACTAAGGCATTTATGCAGAGGAACAACTACAATGTTTTGGAATGGCCATCCCAGTCCCCAGACTTGAATATAATTGAAAATCTATGGGGTGACTTGAAGCGGGCTGTCCACGCTAGGCACCCATCAAACCTTACTGAACTGGAGATGTATTGTAAGGAAGAATGGTCCAAATTACCTCAATCCAGAATCCAGACACTCATCAGAGGATATAAAAAGCGTCTAGAAGCTGTTATTTTTGCAAAAGGAGGCTCTACTAAATATGAATGTGATTTTTCTGTTGGGGTGCCCAAATTTATGCAAGTGTCTAATTCTCTTATGATGCGTATGGCATATTTTCTGTTTATCAAATAAACCTTATTTCACGGCTAAAATATCACTGTCCATGACGTATGTGTATATATATGACAAAGACGTTCCTCATCCAAACGCCCAACATTTTATAGATGAAAGTAATGGAGATTATCAGGGGTGCCCAAACTTTTGCATACGACTGTATGTAAACGATTACGAACCTGTTGAGAAAGTCTCTAAGGGTGTCATTAACGAAGGCTTGAAAGACAGACGGCGCATTGGCCAAACCGTATGGCATCACCAGGTATTCATAGTGCCCGCTAGTCGTTATGAATGCAGACTTCCATTCGTCTCCCTCTCTGATTCAGATGAGATTGTAGGCACTCCTGAGATCCAGCTTGGTGAATACCCGGGCGTGGCGGAGTTGTTCCAGAGCTGACGGTACCAAAGGAAGGGGATACCTGTTCTTAATTGAGATTCGATTGAGCCCGTGGTAATCGATACACGGCCGAAGACCTCCTCCCTTCTTTTCCACGAAGAAGAAGCTTGCTGCAGCGGGGGAGGTAGACGGACGGATGAATCCCTGAGCCAAGGCCTCCTCAATGTAGCTGTCCATAGCCTTGGATTCAGGTATCGACAGCGGGTAGACCCGCCCTCTCGGGGGCGTTGTACCGGGGAGCAGCTCGATGGCGCAGTCCCCCGAACAGTGATCGGGCAGCATGGTGGCTCGGGCCTTGTTGAACACTTCTGACAAATCCTCATACACCGGAGGGACGGCAGTTGGCTTTAGATGTGCAGGGCTCTCCACCTGAGTTGTGTGGCATGGCAGAGTGAAACAGCGGTTGAAACAGTCCTTACCCCACGCTTTGATCTCTCCCTGGTCCCAGGCTATGGAGGGGTTGTGATTCCGTAACCACAGGTAACCTAACACCATTTGCAAATCAGGGCTATCAATAACTAAAAAGGGCAGGGTTTCCTGGTGGAGGGCTCCTACCCACAACTGAACAGAAACGGTATGATGAGTGACGGCTCCTGAGCCTATGGGTTGTCCGTCGATCGCCTTAATCCGGAGCACAGTGGAACACGGAACGAGAGGTAGGTTTATATGGGGTCATTATTGTAGCAAAACTATTCACAAATGCACAGCACGATCCACAAATGCACAGCACGATCCACAAATGCACAGCACGATTCACAAATGCACAGCACGATTCACAAATGCACAACATGATTCACAAATGCACAGCAAGATCCACAAATGCACAGCACGATTCACAAATGCACAGCACGATTCACAAATGCACAACATGATTCACAAATGCACAGCAAGATCCACAAATGTGTGCGATCCGCAATCCACAAATGCGCACTGAGATTTGTGTATGTGTAAAACAATGTAGTCACAAAGTCTGGCCTCTGACTTGGCGCTGTTTTTACACGTGACTTTTGCTACACTCCTGCCGTGTGGTACAAATCCACAACTCGTGTGCGTGTGCGTGCGTGACAATATCTGCCTCAGTAGCTGTAAAGCCTCCATGCCACCAGTCGGCGGTATAGCGGTCCAGTGACGTTTAAGGCAACGTAACATTGCTGGGTGGATCAAGCGGTTAGACTCGCCGTGGCTGCAGTGCAAGCAAGGCGAGCAACGATGGAGCCTCGAGAGCTGTAAGTACATTTTTATGTTAAGTAGTAACCGTCCTAAGTAACCTTATATTGCCCAGTAAAATATAATATTATCAGTAACACTAGTTATCTGTGAAGAAATAACTTTAGCTCCGCTCATGCGTCACCGAGCAAACTGGTAGTAGCTAGCTACATCATAGAAGTGGCACTAGCAAACTAACTAGACCAATTTACCTACCTAAAAATGTATGTGCCGCATATGGTGTGTAGGTAGCTAGGATCGAGTCACGATCAGGAGTCTATAGCTTTAAAACGAGTTTGGTGGAAGTTTGTATTTAAATAAGGCTAATAATTCAGAGTTGTCTTGAGTTTCATCAGCTAGCAAGCTAGGCACATTCAATCATCAGACAATGTTTAATGTACATTTAGACTTTTTCTTTGTTCCATTTTTAATGCACTGCACATGTATGGACTAAAGTATATGTATTGAAGTGGCCGATCAGGGAAACAAATTAAACAGTTGAGAAAGGGATTAAAGGTGATTGGCATTTGGCCACTTCTCTCTGATAGATAAGATGTGGTCAAGCTACTTTTCACTTACGAGAAGATGCTGAAATCACACCCAAGGTACATGATTTGGTTTATTACCTAAGATATTTATCAATCAAAGGTTATGTTAAAGACCTCTTGTTGAATACCTTTTCTCCAATTTGTATTCCCATGCATGAGTAGGCTACGTCTTCATTACCAGTCTCTGTCTTTCCAGATGATTCTTGCACACATCACCCGGACGTTGATTCTGATGACAACGAAGATGTCTCTGTCGAGGTTGTCACTCGGGTCACAGCTTATTTCCAGACTTTTATTGAACATGGTGTGCTTTTTAATTGTAATAAATGTATTTGTTTTTCAGTTGAAAAACTCATCACTTCCGTCCCTGTTTATAAAGAGTGTAAATATAAAGCTGAGTATAGAACATGTGTCTCACAGGTCTGTCTTTTCAACAGCCTCTTCAGAGCATCTGAGGAATCTGCTGCGGTTCTGGTTCATTGATCCATCCACAATCATGATACAGACATGCAACTGTCCCATGTCTCCTCTGTCATTGGCTAACTCCCCTGCATAACAGCTGTCTAGCTGAAAGATCTCGTATGTGTGTGTGCGTCTTTGGAGTTTTTACCCTGTTAGGCTTACCAAATGGCATGCTGTAAAGATAAGCTTGGTGTTGGCTTGAGTTCATTTGGTAAGGTTCCCCTTTCTGTCGGCAAGAAATGCTGAACACAGTATAATTGTATGCAGAATAAAAGGTTAAATCTGTTATTTCTTTTAACAGTTTCAAACTCACTAAGTTTTGCTATTAATAGTTTATTCATTGATTGGCAACACACACATATTGTACATACCATACGCCATCCTCGCTGTTGCGGTCCCCTTCGTCTTGAGGCTGGAGAGCCTAACATTAAGCAGATATGAAACTATTCAGGTGCGTGGAGCACTAAACGGGAGACAGAGCTTAAATATGTACTTCAATGCAAACAAAAGCTTATATATAACTATTGGGTTAGCGTCCAAAACTAAGCTTTTACTTGTAACTGGTAAAACAAATGTTAAATCTGTTAACTTTATCTGGTGTTGATGATACCCTGCACACATTCAACTGCAGCAGAGGTGGCAACTGGGTCTATTGATCTTTTTAGATGATCCATCTCGAGTTCATCCAGACAATTCTCAAGGACTGGTACATGGATACCAGGCCCAGGTCAGCATTAATGCCATTGGACTCCCAGTTGATCTCTGGTATTTGCAACTCCTATAGAAACATAATTTAAGATGTTAACATTTGGATTTGCATCGGACTGTAAAGCTACCTACACACCATATGCGGCACATACATTTTTAGGTAGGTAAATTGGTCTAGTTAGTTTGCTAGTGCCACTTCTATGATGTAGCTAGCTACTACCAGTTTGCTCGGTGACGCATGAGCGGAGCTAAAGTTATTTCTTCACAGATAACTAGTGTTACTGATAATATTATATTTTACTGGGCAATATAAGGTTACTTAGGACGGTTACTACTTAACATAAAAATGTACTTACAGCTCTCGAGGCTCCATCGTTGCTCGCCTTGCTTGCACTGCAGCCACGGCGAGTCTAACCGCTTGATCCACCCAGCAATGTTACGTTGCCTTAAACGTCACTGGACCGCTATACCGCCGACTGGTGGCATGGAGGCTTTACAGCTACTGAGGCAGATATTGTCACGCACGCACACGCACACGAGTTGTGGATTTGTACCACACGGCAGGAGTGTAGCAAAAGTCACGTGTAAAAACAGCGCCAAGTCAGAGGCCAGACTTTGTGACTACATTGTTTTACACATACACAAATCTCAGTGCGCATTTGTGGATTGCGGATCGCACACATTTGTGGATCTTGCTGTGCATTTGTGAATCATGTTGTGCATTTGTGAATCGTGCTGTGCATTTGTGAATCGTGCTGTGCATTTGTGGATCTTGCTGTGCATTTGTGAATCATGTTGTGCATTTGTGAATCGTGCTGTGCATTTGTGAATCGTGCTGTGCATTTGTGGATCGTGCTGTGCATTTGTGAATAGTTTTGCTACAATAATGACCCCATAGGTTTAGTTCCGTGGCGACGGTACGGGAGAGAAAGTTCCCGGCCGAGCCCGAGTCTATGAGGGCAGAGACGAGGCGGTTAGAACCTCCCCAGGATACAAATACAGGAATCTGGAACTGTTGACAGGATATATCTGGAACAGGGGTGGTAGGATTACTCACCGCATCTCGGACAGACAACCCCTCTCTGCCTCGCCGTGCAGGACAGGAGAGACGCAGATGACCCGGCTCCCCACAGTACAAACACAGATGGTGGTCAATCCTATGCTGTCTCTCTGCTGGTGAGAGTTGAGTACGACCCACCTCCATGGGCTCGGAATAGTATGACCCTGGTGTTGCTTGTGGAAGCATCGGGACGCGGGACACACCTCGCCGGGCTCGGATGATGTTATCCAGTCTGATGGAAAGCGCCATCAATGCATTCAGATCCAGGTCCTCATCCCAACAGGCCAATTCGGACTGCAAGGTGGTATTAAGCCCCCGTCGATACGCCGTACGCAGTGCCGTCCCGTTCCAGCCGCTGCCAGCAGCCAGGATGCGGAAAGACATGGCATACTGCGCAACCGGCTGATCTCCCTGTCGCAGAGTGAACAGCTTCTCACCATCGTCCTTACCCTGGCTGGGGTGATCGAAGACCTGTCGGACCTCGTCCAGGAATTGCTGCAAGGAAGCCGTGGAAGCCACCTGGTGGTTCCATGCAGCAGTTGCCCACTTCAGCGCATCGCCGGTAAGGTGAGAGATAATGAACGCCACCTTGGTTGCGTCATTCGGAAAAGCGAATGGTTGGTGGGTGAAGAACAGGGAGCATTGGAGCAGGAACCCCTCACATCGGTCAGGCGTTCCGTCATACCGTTCTGGGGTTGCCACACGAACGTGCGTAGCAGCCACAGGAGCCGGAGGAGAAGGGTCGGAAGGACGCGCCGACATGTCCGCCATGCGTTGAGCGACAAGGCGTAACTGTGCCTCGTGTTCCCCGAGTAACCCTCCCTGGGCGGTCACGGCAGCACGCATGGCACATGCTTCTGCTGGATCCATGGTGGGCGAAGTCTTCTGTAAGGATATACCAGACGGGGTTGGATCCAAGCGCAGAGCGCAGATTTAATAGAATGGTCGGACAGGCAAAGATCGATACACGGTAGACAGGGCAATAAAGGAAATCCAAAAACGTAGTTAGAAAACTAAGGTCAGTAACAGTAGATAACTAGACGTAGGCTCAACAAATCTCGGACTGAAACGTAAAACGAGATCAAGACTTCGCACCGGACAATCTACAAACAGACACTTAAATACTAAACTAAACAAGACACAGGTGTAGCCGATTGTCCTAATACTCCGGGGATGCGGAGCGTGGCAGCCAATTAACAGCTGCAGAAGGCTCTGGCGTTACAGTTATGATGGAGGGGGAGATGGTTTTAAAGAGAGGGGAGGGGACTGGATCAAGGGGACAGAAGGGGGGGGGCGATGAGAGAGAATGAAGTCAGAGATCTCTGCCTCAGACAGGGGAGAGAAAGAGTTGAGAAATTTAGTAGGGTCAGTCATAGAGGGTGAGTGAATAGGAAAGGTGGGTTCAGGGAACCGACTGCTAATGTCAGCAACTTTTTTCTCAAAGAAGGAGGAGAAGTCATCTGCTGGTGGGGGGGGGTGTAGGTTAAGAAGGGTGGAGAAGGTAGAGAACAGTTTGTTAATAACGCCGTTAATAAGGCCGTTAATAACACCGTTAATAACGCTGTTAACATTTATCTACAAGTAGTTGAATTTATTTGGAAATTGTGGAAATGTTGAGGCAGAGGGATGGTTAGGTATAGGAGGAATTTGGGAAACCCAGACAGAGGGTGGTGGGACCTCTGTTACAAACTCTACACCTGCTGCTGCACTCTGTTGTGCTGTGTTGACAGATTGGGATGTCCTGCCACTCTTTTTTGTTAATATTAACTGAATAAAATGATCCAGTTATAATAATCATTTTTTTGTTGAAGCAAGTGAATAATTTACAGTTTTCAGTAGAGTACGTAAAATTACGTAAAAGTACATGAATATGTTGACCAAACACAACACACAAGACCAGTACTGCACACTGTTGAAAATATTTACTGCATTTCTCCACATTGTCTATGTAAAGGTTGCATTTTGTGCAGAAAATCATGATCAATCTTGAAACATGTTTCAAATTGAATACTGCATAGTAGGCTACATACTGTAAACACAGCAAATACATTTGTGGAGACAAATGAAAGTATTTAGCAAATGAAATACAGGACATTGTTGCAATCATGGACTGCAGCTAATGTGTGCAAAAAAGGTAGTGGTGTAGTGCATGTACTTAGGCTAAATGTTACTGTACTGTACTGTAGACAGTAAGGAATAGTCATTTTCATCTGTGCTCTTGTCGAAATGTCCAAATGACGGTTGCAACACTATCTACTGAGGTTGGGCTGAACTCAGCCTCTCTCAATGTTGCCCCATGTTTCACAACATGGTCAACCAATGTTGTTCGAATTTCATTAGATACTGTAAATTTAGCCCTATTTTTCCACGGCCTCCAGGTCTACCTCTCCCTCTCCCTACCACACTTCCTCCACTGGCTCCCCCTCTCATTCTCCCTCTTCCTGCAACATTGCCTTCCATTTTTGATGAGGACAGGTACACTGACCAGTTGCCTTTTTATAGTGCTTACACCTCATTGGTATGTTTACAATTAAGCGCTTTAGTGCTTGTTCACCTGACGCCCGTGTTTGATCCATTTGTTCACTTGTGTGGAATTTTACAAGACAGTGTCTTGAAAAGGCAATTAAGTGACACAATCTTATATTTCTGTGTCTAATGTAGAAAAGTGTGTTTAGTAATTTGCAAAACACTGTGTGTAGTATTTTGCAAATAGTGTGAGGCTGAGAATGTGCTTATAGTTGTCCAGATCTGGGCTGTTTTGCTCCTTGAGTTTCAGGGTTCACTAACTGTGTGTTATTTGAAACTTTGGTGTCCAAGCAATCGAAAAAAACGGTACAGATTCTGACTCAGTGGTGCTTCAGGCTAAAGACGCTCCTACAACTCCCGGTGTCACCCCTTTAACAGTCCGGGTAGGGCCTACAACACATAGATGCCACATCACGGGTGTACACTGCGATTTACTATATTTGTGGAACGTGATTTACATGTGTGGAAACGTTTTTACATTTGTGGAACGTGTTTCACATTTGCGGAACCAATTTTACATTCACGAAACACGTTTTACATTTGTGGAACACATTTTACATTTGCGGAACACGTTTTACATTTGTGTATTGTCCTACATGCATTTGCAATACTTTTGGCCCATAGACTAACCCCATGCAAATTAATGGAAAAATAATCAAATCTTGTCAAAATGTAGTTACAGATAACTTCAGTTTTAACTTGGCAACATATAATTAGATATCTTAAATTACAGTTATGACTAGGCAAATTTATGAATATCCAGCCTAGCTAATATATGTTAAAACGGCTTGCTGCTTGCCATAGGTGCCAATATCGGCATCTTCCCCACAACCTCATATTTTAATGAGCATATGAGTTAGATTTCGGCAGAGGGTTGGTTTACGGCACAATAGGTCAATAAAAACAATGAAATCCAAAACTGTTAAATTGTAATATATATGTATATATAATATATATATTCTCAGATACTCCATTCTATATGACTGGGACCCTCAGTTTTTTTAGTTAAATATGTTAATTAAGACAGTATTTGATACGGTTGAAAGGGCATCGGTTTTATGGATATAATACATTTGTCCAATGCATTAGGAAACTATTGGGGGAGGATCTAATTCAGCAATTTTTAAGGAATGCGGTTTTAATACGCTATCCATTTAAAAGATGTGTTTACATTGTATAAGACAGCCAGGCTTTCATAATTTCTGTGTATGCATGATTATAAGGCAGAGGTCGTTTTTTTATTTGTTTGTTAAGTACAAACACATTTCGAAATAAGTATTGATGAATCCCAGATTTGTGTGTTAAATGTTCATACACATGGAGCATAGATTTGTGCGTATGCACTGTTTGTGAATGATACTGTTTGTGAATGAGTTTTAGAGTTTCAGTCAAGTAATTTCAGTCAAGACACTCGGTCATTGATTTAACCCTTTATTGCAATGAAAATGTATTTGGTTTACCTTTGGCGGTATGCTTCCAACGTACTGAATTCTAACGGCCCTCTGTCATGACCACAGTCCAGTGTATCATAGATCAGTGCAAGCATGGAAATGGATGTCATCCGCGCCTCTTTATTTAAAAAAAACGAATGCAGTATGAAAGTACCATCACTAAGAAACAATCCAAAACTTGCAACTTATAAGGCAATGGCCTTAACAACATCTATTGACGATGGCACACAACAGTAGTATAGCTTAATTGGAAAAGTTGTTACGAATTTGAAAGGCTACCAACAGCAACATATCGTATATTTAAAAGTTTTGTACTGAATTAAGATGATCATGATATAACTAAGTTAAATTGGTTAAACTCACTCCTCAGTATAAGTACCTTCAACCCACACAATTTTAAAGGTGGTCAGTCGTGTGCGCAAGACAGAGTACCCGAGATTGAACCGCAGAGTGGGGCAAGTGAGGGAGGAATCACTACTGACTAGCGCCATGATGAAGTGATAGGATACTGTCCTATGTATCAAATTGATTAGCTACATGACCAAACTGCACCTTTATACTAAAAGCTGTAGGTTCTATTTAAGCTGAGTCTAGTCATATCGACAGTATAACCTTCATGCACCTTTGCCATTTTGCTCATTCAAGATGGGAAAATGAGCCCACCAAATCGACCAAGATGAGTAAGGCACGTGACTGATGATGGCTTGGTTTGAGCCTGTGAGATAGTCAGGGCAAGGAGAGGGCCTTGGCCAGTCGAACCCAGAACCAGGCCTGAGTGCAGGGCCGGGTGTAGTCACACACAGTCAAGAATCGCAAAATACTGGGAAACGGTCTCTTCATAGTCTTGTATACCACAGGGATAAGTCGTTTGCTCCGAGCACCTATGAAGACATTTAATGGAAAGGTATAAACTACAATTAGTATTGATTTAATGTACTAATAATTTAATTTCCATGCATTGACAATCTTAGAATACCTACATAATAAACATGTTACGTATTGTTATATTTTAAAACATACGCAATACGAACATATATCAAACGTATGCATGTGTTTCTGTACTCAAGTGTGCATTCTGTAATCTGGTGTGCAAGTGCCAGTGTGATAAAGTCCTTACCAGGACAGAGGCTGAGGGCAAACTTGGTCTGGAAGTCACAGGCATCACTGTCCAGGTAGTTATCTGAGATCACAACCACCATCCTCTTACACCTACATTTCTCCAAAGTTACAAAACAGAAATGTAACCAACCAAGCTCAACCTAATTAGAGACTTCCCCCACCATGGCCTTATCCCACATCCCACCTCTTCTCAATCAGTTCACTGGTGATGGTCCATACACAGCTTCCAGGGAGGACATCTCGGTCGAACACACACAGTTTCAGTTTGTGCTCAGTCTGCTCAAGCTGCTGAATCATCTCATTTACAAATGTGAAGTCGCTTTGACAGTAGCAGATGAAGGCATCAAATAACTCGGGCATTCCCCCTGCAGCAGGGAACAGTGAGCCAGTCAGAAAACTCAAAAACGAACTGTATGATTCTTCAGTTTAATCAACATTTTGTAGTTCATTTTACCTACACATGACATTACAAAAATACTCAAGTTTATTATTGGTCCTGTTGTAGGAGGACAAAATATTGTCACTGTTTCTCATGATCTCTACCCTTTTGTCTAATGAATGAATTAAGGCTCACACTGACCGTCAGGGTCATCTTCCAGGGTGATTCTTGATCGCTCTGGGGTCCGTGGGACACAGCTATCCACCTCAGGCACCTGAAGTGGGGGCTCCTTTTGCCAGTGAAGGTATTTCCTGCAGTCCTCCTCTACACAACAGTAGCAGACACATTTAGCCATTTTATCTATACTGTAATGCAAGGAATAGTGGCCTGTGCCCCAGTAGAGCTTTATGTCTAGCAACGCCCCTGTTACATTGCATGAATATGATCTATAATTACAGACAAAATACAATAAACACACAGTAGTAGTGGTATCCACCACATTGTCTGACGATAAAGTTTGGCAATAGCCTACTTTTACAGTGGTGATGGCACCTCCGTGTGTGTGTGTGTGTGTGTGTGTGTGTGTGGTGTGTGTGTGTGTGTGTTTGAAATGGATCACGTCCCAATTTAGCCTGTTACTTTCTGATTTCCTTATAACCCAATTTCTTTCTAAACCATGATTTTCTAAATTATGACAGTCAACAGTAGGCCAAATTCAACATACCGATTAAATCTCGAAGATCTTCAACCACATCTTTTCTGTCGGCTTCCTCAAGAATCGAAAGTAATTTTCCGACTTTTGCATCCGGACACCTTGCTTGCCAATCTTCCAATATTTTTCTTGTCGGGTTCGGGGAGTCCTCATAATTTTTGATCTCTAAATAAGTAAAACCCATGATCTCCGCGATCGACATCCAATCCGCTGCGACAGTGTTTCTCGGATTTAAAAACAACCCTAATTTCTTTCTCACGTTGACATTCAGTGCTATCAACGGAATATTCGAAAGGTCGAAACTCAACCACGTAACAGATGACATATTTGGATAATTTTGTTTGTAATAAAACAAAAAGTAACCACCACGTGTTCTATCTTCGGTCAAATCTATTAAAAGTATAGGCCTATAACTTATTAGGAATACTGCAACTAGCTGATTTCACTCTTAAAATAAGGTCTACGCAGTCAAACCTTGGCAATCAGGAAATAAGAGTTTTCCACCAAATTGCGTCACATCGGCTACGTCTCATTTGATGAAATACCTCTCCTTTTCTCGACAACTAGAACTCGATGCCTCCATAAAAATGTATATGCATGAAGGCCTGTCTGCATTTAATAGTGATTGCGGTCAGAATACCGCAAAACGTGAATGAAAGAACCTTCAAAATGTAAACAAGTATCACAACAAAGAGAGCGAATTACAGAGGAATTTTATTTTCAAAAGCCGCACCCTCAAGCATAACTCAAGATCCACTTCAAAATAAAATTTCTCAGGGGAGTAATTAAATGTCCTATATTGATTGATGCACCCATAGGCCTATGTATCCTGATAAATATCTTTAAAATGGATATATTACCAAATTAGTCCAATTAAATTAGGCCAGCCTAATTTCTTTTTTTTAACGTATCTCAGTCTATGGTGTCAAGTGTAGCTTCTCTTCTACCATGCCAAAGTTTAGAACATCCTGCGGTGTGGAATTTCACCTGAGATTTGGTCATCTCAATGGACAACAACCCAGATTACCCGGCTATCAGAGAGAGCCATGAAAATCAAGGGAGTCACACAGCACCCCACACTGGCTTTCGACAATGAAAAAATAATCAGACAGGCCCAAAAATAGTTTTGGACCCCAGCCATGCCCTTCCCTGAGGTCCAGGGGGGTTTTCCATCAACGTCGATTAAGGAAAAGCGAGACTTATTCAGCCAAGTCTCACTTACTTCAGCGAGAGTTCCGTTCCATTAAAGTGGCTTATTTTAGTTCAAACTACGTAACCAAGATAATTCACACTTCGGAACTAGCCTGCTTCGTGTCAGGCTAAAAGTCAAGCTAAACTAAAATGTGTTGCAAATAATTTAAAAGAAGCGGAAACAGAATCTCAAAGGATTAACTAAACAAGAGTGCAGTTTACATTCAGTGCCGTGG
This sequence comes from Mallotus villosus, assembly GCA_903064625.1. NCBI lineage: Eukaryota > Metazoa > Chordata > Actinopteri > Osmeriformes > Salangidae > Mallotus > Mallotus villosus. The sequence goes on from CAEFZP010003632.1 coordinate 63,948, forward strand.
CCCGCCTCTGACTGGGCATATAGCCAATCATATTTTAAGATATTGGGGTGGCACTTGGGGTGGCCAATCAGATTTCAGGGGTGGCCCGTGCCACCCTAGGCCACTCCCTGAACACGCCACTGCCCTTGCTATGCTGTGAGTTGTTGCCGGTGTTATGTCCCTACTGGTTCCCAATTCAACTGGTTCCGCAGCTGGTTCCCCAGCTGTGCGTGCACCTATCAGTCTGCCTCTATCACCAGATTCGTCTGAAATTCACAAACATATTACTGCCGATTTTCAAGTCGGATCTCATATTTGTTGCGGCAAATATTAAAGTAGACCTAATAGGCTACGTGCGCACGACATAGGCTACCATTCGCGACGAAATAAATGGAAACAAAATAAGAAAGTAAATATTGTATTGGTATTGGCAATACTGGCCCTGTATTTACTTAGTATCGGATGATACCACATTTTGCAGTATCGCACAATGAGACGTTAGGTAGGATCCCTCTGGATCGAAGAGAGCTCGATCGACTGGTTGAGCCTGCCTCGTGTGTAATACTGTTCATTCACCAATCAGAGGCTTTAACCCGCCCCCTGACTTGGTGACGGGTGACGACAGATTTATTATGCAGCAAGCAAGTTACACCGTGGATAAATGTAAGTACAAATAACTAAATGTAAGTATAAATAAATAAATGTGATATACATATACACGCGAGCACATGTAACATTTATATATTTAATGTCTTATTTTATTCATTTTGTTATTTAATTATGTATTTATCCAAGTATTTAAACATTCATTTATTTAATTATTCATCTATTTATTTATTTCGTTTTGGCCCCAATAATCCTCCATATGAATGAACCCTTTAAAAAGATTGCATTATGACCCTTTTGGCGTTCCATAGCACATACGTAAGCCCTGAGCTATGCTACAAGAAAACCAGCACATACACAGTTCGTTCGAGGCGTGGGAATTCTCAATAATTTTTGTCAGAATTTACTGGTAACCTAGACAGTATGGCACGTATAGCGATATGTTTATTAAGAAATGATTTGCGTCTTCACGACAATGAGGTAAGTGCTACTTGCTGTATTAGCTTTGATCAAGCAGTTGAAGCAGGTAAACAATTGCGTTTCTTCAACGCCGAAGAACGTTTCCGTCGCAAAACGTTGCCGTATTTTCCACTAAAGCAGCCCCAGCTAACACAGTTACGTTGCCCTTTCCTTTGCCGCAACGTCTTGTTTTATGTTAGCCCACAGATTGTACAATAATAAGTCCAAATGTATTGACATCATAAGATACATATTTGGTGTTGTGAGTCGTAGTGTAGGCTATTGCAAAACATTTGTGGAAATGATTCACAACTAGTGCACAATGCCCGTGATAAAATTGGTGGCACACACACAGAATTATAGATAGATAGTACGATACGATACGATGAACGTTATTGTCCCACTCAGGGAAATTTGTCTTGGGCTGTGTCTACTACCGCGCACGTGTGCACTTCGAGCACTTACTTTCAGTGCTTAGGGCGCTTACGCTGAAAAACCAAAATAATTCAGTGCACTGAAAGTACCCGAATAATGCACTGCAAACGGTCCAAAAATGAAGTGTCCGACGATGGACACTACTCGCCCTAAACGGGCGCCATCTTGGCTACGTAGCGGAAGAGGAGGAGTCCAGTGACAGAAATACAAGCGGGTTTGTTTCGCGGGTACATTGAAGTGTACTTCGTTGAGTGCGCGGTAGTAGACACAGCCTCTGGTCTCTGTGGTGCGTCATAAATGCCTTGACAGTCACAGTAACAACCATAGATATATATAAACACTAGGGCTGTGTCTACTACCGCGCACTCAACGAAGTACACTGCAATGTAGTGCACTGCAATGTAGTGCACTTACATTTGCAGTGCACTCAGTTGCTGAGTAGTGCTGTCTAAACTGGAACACTTTACTAACCCATTTAGCGGGAAGTGACGCACGCAAATCTGCTCGCAAAACCCGCGAAACAAACCCGCTTGTATTTCTGTCACTGGACTCCTCCTCTTCCGCTACGTAGCCAAGATGGCGCCCGTTTAGGGCGAGTAGTGTCCATCGTCGGACACTTCATTTTTGGACCGTTTGCAGTGCATCATCCGGGTACTTTCAGTGCACTGAATTATTTTGGTTTGTCAGCGTAAGCGCCCTAAGCACTGAAAGTAAGTGCTCGAAGTGCACAAGTGCGCGGTAGTAGACACAGCCTAGATGTCTTACGGCGGAGTCTAGAACGTCCGCACATGGCGGCCATCTTGGAACAGGCAAATTGCTCACCCATAACATTGTGTTGGTGCTACATGTACTTTTTAAATAACCATAACTTGCTACATTTTCAACCGATTTTTAAACGGTTTGGTTTGTTATAAACGTCAGAGATGTAGTTATGCCACTGCATACTTATATTCTATTTGTTAAAAAAAAACATAACATAATCTAAGTAGGCAGTGGCATAACTAACTCTGTGCTTGTTTGTATTGGCCATCTCCAGTTTTGCCTCAAGCTAACGCTGTGACGTAATTGTGACGTTGGGTCTAAAAGGGTTTATAGGAGCAGTAATCAAATGTAAATTATTTTTATATTGTATTATCTTAATGTTGTTTCTCCCATGCATCCAGGTCTTCCACTGGGCCCAGAAGAATGCTGAATATATTGTCCCACTCTATTGCTTTGACCCTCGACATTATGGAGGAACTGTCCACTACAACCTTCCTAAAACAGGGCCCTTCCGCCTGCGCTTCATATTAGACAGTGTTAAGGACCTTAGGTCCTCCTTGATCAAGAAAGGCAGGTGAGCTATGTTGAAAAGACTGACTATGAAAAGGAGCCACATACAGTATTCCAACCATTTAGTGTATTCGAGCAAGTTTTTTCTTTACAACTGTGTGTCCCTGACAGCACCCTCTTTGTGAGATGTGGAAAGCCAGAAGAAGTGGTTGGAGACCTAATCAGACAATTGGGTTGCATCAGCACTGTGGCATTTCATGAGGAGGTTGGTCAAGTTGCATCTTTCTTAGTTTTTCTTTCACCATTCTTATCACGTTAATCCAAACCTCACTCATCTCAGCCTCATACTCTCTTATGATCTATCTTGTACTATAGGTAGCACCTGAAGACCAGATAGTGGAGAAGGGAGTGAGAGATGTCTGTGCCCAAAATAATGTCAAAGTGTACACATGCTGGGGCTCCACACTTTACCACAAAGAGGACCTTCCCTTCCACCACATATCAATGTGAGAGAGGTGACGCTTCCCTACAAATTGTCAGGCTGCCTCTAGGACATTGTCTATCAGTACAATTTTTTATATTCTTAAGGTATATTTTCATAGTACAATACAGTGGTGTGAAAAAGTGTTTTTCCCCCTTGCAGATGTCATTTTTTTTTGCATTTTTTGTCACACTTAAACGTTTCAGATCATTAAACAAATTTAAATATAAGACAAAGATAACACAAGTAAACACAAAATGCAGTTTTTAAATGAAGGTTTGTATTATTAAGAAGAAAAATTCCAAACCTACATGGCCCTGTGTGAAATAATGTTTCTCCCCTCTGTTATAACATAATTTAACTGTGGTTTATCACATAAGTTCAATTTCTTTAGCCACAACCAGGCCTGATTACTGCCACACCTGTTCTCAATTAAGAAATCACTTAAAAAGGACCTGCCTGACAAAATAAAGTAGAGCAAAAGATCCTCAAAAGCTAGACATCATGCCGAGATCCAAAGAAATTCAGGGACAAATGAGAAGGAGAGTAATTGAGATCTATCAGTCTGGAAAAGGTTATAAAGCCATTTCTAAATCTTTGGGACTCCAGCGAACCACTGTAAGAGCCATTATCCACAAATGGCATAAACAAGGAACAGTGATGATGAACCTTCCCAGGAGTGGCCGGCCGACCAAAATTACCCCAAGAGCGCAGCGACGACTCATCCAAGAGGTCACAAAAGACCCCACAATAACATCCAAAAAACTGCAGGCCTCACTTGCCTCAGTTAAGGTTAATCCTTCTTATTGTACGCATACTTATGAAAGTATCATTCAAAATCAAAAAAAGCTGAATCTTGCCATGTCTCAGCCCAAGCATGAAGTACTTAACCAAGTCTTGTAAATGTTCCTCAATTTACCCTTCTCTGTGTAACCGGTGTGAATCGGTGAAACTTAGTCTTCAGGTATGTAATGGGCCACCCGTGTCAATGAATAGCTAGCTTTTCTTTGGTGTAGTTGGTAGTGGTCACGCTTGGCAAGTGAGAGGTTGTGCGTTCGAGCCCAGCGAGTGGCGAACGACACCTTGTTGTGACAGAGCGTGGCTACGTCTGTTACATATCGTCACATTGGTGCCGTGACACGGATCTCACTAGGTTAGCCTCGGCTAACCGCTGGAGTGAGTTTCAAAAGGGTGAATGTAACCGGTGTGAACTGGTGAAACTCACTCCTCAGGTATGTAATGGGCCACCCGCGTCAACGAAGAGCTAGCTTTTCTTTGGCGTAGTTGGTAGTGGTCGCACTTGGCAAGTCATTTTAGTGTTGTCAGTTAAATTAAACTAGGCACCTAGCACACTGGGGTTTTTAATGTCTATAACTGTTTTGGCTTTTACTTATGTACACCCTATACTTAGAAAAAGGGGACACTGAATATGATACCACATAAGAAATTAAGGAGGAGGAGGCCTAAAGTATACAAATTCAAACCGGATTATCACATTCAGTGTTGGCAGGAGACCAAATGTGATGCCTTTGGATGGAATACCTACTGTGTAATTAAAGCAACATCTAATAGTCCCAGAAGGAAGTGCCTAATTGATAAAACTGGCAGAAATCCAAAGTCTCCCGGAAGCTTCTGGTAACCTCCCTGAAATGAGTTTTTGTAAATTGGGATGTCTGTGTCAGACTCAAAAGATACAAATATAAATTGATATTCAAATGTCTATTTCATACTATATGGTTGCATGCATAGGAAATACTTGACATATGCAACTGTTTATAAACTTGGCGTACACTACACGCATGTTTCCAATCATAAATCAGAACTATACCTAAATGTTTTCACATGAGTGAGCTTCATGCTCCGCTCCTTTAATGCCTCAGATTAGACAGTGCAGTTGACTGCATGTTTTACTTCCATCAGAGCTGCATCACATCCAGTCTCCACTGAATGCATTTCTCAGAACCATTTGTGCATCACATACTACTTCATTCATTTTCTTTCACTTAATGTTCACCTCCATCCTGTGCACATGAAATGTGAAGCTTTATTTACACCGAACCAAAAGTCATAGTTCAGATTGCTGAGGCAATACTTTAATATATTAGTAAACATACCTACTTCACAACATTGAAGCGTGTAGTGTAGTGGAAATACACTAAAGCATTATGTGCATTATACCTTGTTGTTTCACGACAATAACATAAATCACAGTTTAATAATTAATTAATGGTGGATGTGCTATAATGGTGTTTATAGAAATTAATAAAATTGTGTGGTCAGAATTTGAAGAAAAAATTATGCAGTAATACAAGGTGCATGTGTGCTCCGAAGAAATATATTATTATTATTTTTTTTTACATCTGGCCAGATGGTGCCATTAATTCACATACATCATCAGAATGTGCATAGGGATGTTCTGTTTTCATAAATTATTATTTGTACGTAAAATATTTGCATATGCATGGTTTTTGTGCTTACGCACGCTTTATAAATGAGGCCCTAGGTCTCTTCCAATTCAGCCCTACAATTTTGATTCTGTATGCCATCTTGCCTTCTGTTTCTTTCAGGCTGCCCGATGTGTACACACAGTTCAGGAAGGCAGTAGAGACCCAGGTCAAGGTGAGACCAGTGCTTCCAACCCCAGACCAGCTGCACCCTGTCCCATCTGGCCTAGAGGAAGGACCTATCCCTAGTCCTGAGGATCTGGAACAAATGGGTGAGAGCTTAACACATTGTGTATCAGGATGTTACTTGTTTATACAGATCATTTTAAATACACTCCCCCACACAATGAAACAGTGATAATTTGGTATTATTTGTGTCTCAAGGAAAGTTTATTAAAATATTTTTTGTCTGTGTATATGAAGCTTGCACATTTCCCATTTATATTGTTTTCAGAGCCTGTAGCTGACCCCCGTTCTGCCTTTCCCTGCACGGGGGGGGAGACCAAGGCCTTAGCCCGGCTAAAGCATTATTTCTGGGATACGGTAATATGCTCTCTGCAAAGAAGCAGTTCCAGATCATTCCATAATGCTCCTTGAAAAAACGTAGTTGGCTTCAGGGTGGTCTGCATAGTTTTTGGTTCATAAATGTTGAACTCTTGTTTTAGGATGCTGTAGCCACCTACAAGGAGACTCGAAATGGATTGATTGGTGTGGACTATTCCACTAAGTTTAGTCCTTGGTGAGTGTAACCAACTAACTAATCAATCAATCTTTATTTATTTATACAGCGCATTTCATACCAAGAGGCAACACTATTCACTTCACAGATGTTTGACACTAATCTTCCAGCATGAAGCAAAAACACAGTTAACTAATTTGGGCCAATATAGGAGAACTGTAAAAATGATTTACTGACCTCTAAATGAGACGATTGAACACTCTCCTGCAAAATGTGAAGTGCCAACATACTACAAAGCACACAAATAGCACAACTGAATACCACATAAGAAACATAATAGGTTAAACAAAAAATGAATAAATACAACATTTTAAGATGAATGGTAGGCGAATATATGTGCATTACAGTTTTTTACAATCGCTATGACGTTTTTTTTCCATACCTTTAACAAGTTTCCTAAACTCTTAACACAGTTAGCACAACATGCGTCTGTCACTGCGGTTACATGCATTCGAATTACTGGCTTAATCGGATTGAAATAGAATTATCCGTTTCTTGTAAACACCTTCATTCGAATCATTGCGATCCGACTACGATCCGATCGACACCCCGGGATAACTCTGTCCGATTCGATTGATAATTCGAATAACGCATGCATGTAAACGCTTAATCGGACTATGAACTGGATTCAGCGTTTTTGCGCATGCTTGAGCCACCCTCCCAGGTCGTGACACGGAAGTCGAAAAAGGTTGCCGCTGTTCGTTGAGACCTTTGTGGTACTGTGACAAAGTGCAACCACATATTGGTGGTCTGAATTAAATTATCCATGTTCTTTCGGCGGCGTCTTCTCTACTTTATCAATCTAGCCAATATCGCCGTTTGTATTCGCAGTAGGCTACTCCTACTGTCATCATGCACGAAATGTAGAGGGACGTAGCGTCACCTTGCCATCTTTCTCGAAATGTTGATGTTGTTGTCATAAATATATGTAAACGCCTTTATATATATCTATGGTTGTTGTTGTTGGTAGTGGTGAAGAGGTCAAGCGGAAATGGCTGTATCACCACTAGTTGTAATGAAAACAGCGCCACGTATCGGACTGGGATATAACATGCTTTCGGCCAATAATTCGGTTTATTCACTTGCATGTACATTCGGATAATCCAGTTCCGCCAGAGAGTAGCATTATTCGAATTAAGCAAGATTCGAATTACTACCATCATGTAAACGCACTGAGTGTTGGCTAAACGATTAACACATTTATTGTTGCTTTGACACAAAATGCATAGAGTAAACACAAATTTAAAATGCTTAAACTTCTTTTACACACAAGCTCAACCGAGACCAAAACAATCGATTTTTACTGGCCAATTTACCATTGCTTTCACACTGTATGCCAAAACGGATAACATCATGTTCAAAACCTTATTGCCTTACAACTTATAGGCTAAAATCAAAGTAAACAGCTGTTCATATTGTGAATTGAAACACATATATATGCCCTGTATTTTATTCCAGTGCTACTGAGAAAAAGCTGGTTGAAGTTATGCAAATACTATAAATCACAGTTGATTCCCAACTTGGAAACACTTATGTGTGAGGTTACCTATTTCAATCGCATGGCCATATAGTATACAGTATAGTATAGTATACAAAGAGGACCTCTTTGGGCTAATCTTGTGTGGAAAAAGAACAATATAGAGCAACACGAAGAAAGTAAGAATACAGTAATGCTGCACGAGGGAGAGTACAGTAAGACAAGTACCAGGACAAGGGAGAGGGAGAGGAGTTAGAATGTGTGGTGGCCCTCAGAGAAGGGCCAGAGCTAGGGTAATACTGTAAATGGCAGCTATATCCCTGTAAGACCCCTTGTTGTAAAATTACAATGTCACCTTTAGCTCTTTACTGTAATTGCTAATTTATTTTTTTCGAAAGACCAAATGTATCCAATAGCATTGCAAGACAAGACAATGTGTTGTTTGGAGAGCTAAAGGTGATGTTGACATTTTAAATCGGGTCTTACAGGGATATCGCATATTTACTGTATTGCAGTATTGTCCTGTTGCAAATGAAGCCTTTACTGCAGCAATGATGTTTCTGTCTTATTTTTTTTAATACAGTAAATGTACATTCTATAAAGCTACTCTGAGATGGGTCATTCATTTTTTGTTCTGAATTTCTGCAGTAAAAGAAACAAAATGCATGCATTTACAAAACCCAACTAAACTAAAATGTAGAGGCTTCAAAAGAAACTGCATTGCAAACACAATCTATAATCCATATACTGTGAGACCTGACACATATAAATGAATGCAGTTTCTGTAATTCCATCTGATGTTTTTTTTTATGACATTGTGCTATGATTGACTACATATTGATGTGAAAAGAGAACGTGTGTTAGTGTTTGCTAGACATGGTGTCATGTTTAGTGTATTTTTGTGTTATGACAATAAGTGTTTGAGTTTAGTTTATAATGAGTGATTTTGAGCATGAATTAACAGTTTTGCCAATTGTGTGTGGTAGGTGGGTTGGTGCGTTAAGAGTTTAGAAAACTTGTTAAAGGTATGGAAAAAACCGTCATAGCGATTGTAAAAAAACTGTAAGATGACCAGTGATGCAGTCGGTGATTAAGATGTCAGTGAAACACACAAATACAGATTCCTTGAACTATAGCTAGTGCCTGTGATAAAATTGGTGGCAGACACACCCAGATTCCTAGAATTATAGATGGCGCACGGTGCCCGTGATGATGTCGGTGACACACAGATTTCTGGAATTATAGATACTGCAGTGCCCGTGATGCAGCTGGTGATGATCTCATTGGTTTTGGTACCTATATTTCTCAGATCACAATAGAAATTCTCTGTCATCTCTGAAGTACTTGTCCAACCTCCACATCTATTCTTGTCAAATTGCCAATACAGTGCTAGCTTACATTCATGCTAATGATTATGTAGCCTTCATTTGTCTGATCTTTCCTAAGTTATAAATTGTTTGTTATGTTGATAAAAATGTACTGTATGGTTCTCTGTTACATTGTCTTACCACCACACATATCTAAACATTTAGTTCATAACAGAAGTCATTACATGCACAATGGTTGAGCCAGTTGTCATAATTGTACGCATAATTCACCATACAGCTCTTGTACATTTCCAATGTGCTGGCAGTTTTTACATCAGTAAACACATTAAATCATGTAACAAGATCCACTGATATATACTGAAATTATATCCACTTTATATTGTCGTTCTGTTCATTGCCAGCCCCATTGAAAGCGTATTATTATCGGTTGTAAAAGCAAATTCACTTCTAAATAACTAATTGTATTTAATTTACTATGCTTACTTTCATTTCCTTGCGAATGCCTTTGTTCATCGCATTAGTTCAATCACGGTAGCCTACTGCACACAGATATTCCTGTAATTATTAGAGAGATACACATTACAAAACACATTAAAAGTAAGTTATTGGAAAATATTGGATTAACAAGGGCCTTATATACGTACCTGCCTAAAAGGGCCTATACTACCAGAAAAGCCATAGGACACAGAAAGCATTAATTAACCTAACCTTCAGCATTCCATTCATACTTAACCTTCATTTATTGAAATGTGAATTTAGAACTCATTTGCAAAATAAGGCAGAGTAACCATTTGACCAGAGTCAATTTAGTAACTGTGAATTATCTATCAACAGATTGGTATCTAACTGTGTTGCTTATTTCTACAGGCTGGCTCTTGGCTGCATTTCCTCCAGATACATTTACGAACAAATAAAAAAATATGAGATTGAGCGGACCAACAATCAGAGTACTTACTGGTAAGTTCACCAAATTCCAAACTGGCAGAGTAGAATTTGAGGATTTCAGTACACTGGTGGGTGTACCTCAGGAGAGCCATGAGTTATCCGAGTCAAAAATCGTTCTTTAATTATAGATAGTGCAGTGGCTGTGATGGAGCTGGTGATTAAAGTTCTTCTCAGTGGCTTTGGTACCTATATTTCTCAGATCACAATTGAAATTCTCTGTCATCTCTGAAGTACTTGTTCAACCTCCACGTCATCTATTTTATGCACATCATAAAAACAATTTCTCATTATTTTAAACAAATTACTGATACAGTCATGCAAATGATTACGTAGCCTCAAGGCCGGATTATACTACTGCGTTTTTACGGACACGGGGAACTCCGCCTCCTTCGAGGAACGCCCTCTACGAGGGGCTCACAGAGGGTTCGGAGAGCTTTGCGTACACCTCCTCTTTTTCTTGACTGTCCGTGCGCTAGTCCGTCATTTTACAGATACCCCTTGGCTGTGATTGGTCCGTATTAAGAACCGCTAGGGGCGGGGGCGCCGTGACCAACAAGAGACTTTGACCTTTGACCACCATTGCCACAACAATTCATATTTCAGCTAAACACTACATGTAAATCAGCATCTGAATTAAAATGTGTAGAGAAATGGGCTGTGTAGCTGCTGAAAATGTGCTTATTTTATTGATGAAGCGGCTAATTTGTAAATTTGCTCAGACTTTTCGATAACCTAGCTAGCATCACAGTGCAGCTCCATCTACTCTTATGGCGGTGAATTGTTTTCAGCACCCCACGGCCTTCGGACTACTATAAATTCAACAAATCCGTCCAACTCTGTCCGTCTGTCCGTAACAGAGTCGGAGTAGTATAAATCGGCCTTAAGGGGTATTTGCTGTGTTTAAATTAACGACTGTACTTTGTCCTTTCTCCTATGCAATGCTGTAAACTAGTCTTGTATTATGTATTTTCTGTATCACGTTCTCATAAATAAGACACGGCAACTGACCAAGGAGACTAAATTCGTACGAACATTGTTCTTGTCGTATGCTTGTTTGTGGATTGCTATATCCATGCCTGAAGAAACTGACCAAGGAGGCAGTCGGTGATTAAGATGTCAGTAAAAGACACATACAGATTCCTTGAACTATATATAGTGCATAGTGAAGGACTGAAATTCTTTGTGTCTATTCCAATAGGCCTAGTATTCAATGACACAAGTCTGTGTTCTAGAAAGAGGGGTCTGGAGTCGCAGAGGTCCTATAATACAGCAATACAGCAGTTGGAAATCAACAAGTACAGAGCTCTGGGGTTGTCTGCGTTTCCCTACCCGCAACAGAGTTTGGGTTGGTTCAACTGGCTATCTGTCCCTGCTCCCAGCATATATTATACAGTGCAGTAAGATGAAAAGAGGGTTGAGCTTCCTCATGCATCAGGGATTTGTTCTTGCTGGCGCGTTCCACCTGCTCGGGTGACGTGTCAGCCCAGTTTCAAGGTTGCTTCTGAAATGAAGAGATTAAGACACAAAATACAGCCTGTTCCCCACACCCTGTGTGAGACACAATGTTGCGAAATGATGAGAAGTCTGAGAAAACTTCTAAGTTCATATGACATACCTTTAATAAGCACAATATATAATTTTAATAAGCACAATATATTCTTTAAGACATGTATCCTTTATAAAGTCGTACGAACACTAGAGCACAGTCCCCGTGATGCATTCGGTGATTAAGATGCCACAAATATTGATAACTTGAACTAGCCTATAGATAATGATAGCCCTTGATAGAATTGGTGGCACAAAGATGTCTGAAATTATAGAAAGTGCCGTGCCCGTGATGCAGCTGGTGATGACAGTTCATGTATTGTAATGTATTGTACATTCTTTAATAGTGCCCGTGATCAAATTGGTGGCACACACACCCAGATTCCTAGAATTATATATAGGGCACAGTATTGTCATTCTGTTAGCTAGCCAGCATTTCAACCATAAACTAGAGAGCATACAATTTCTGGGGAAATTGTGAGGGTGTGCCTGCTTGTCCGTC
>CAEFZP010003634.1:0-11138 GCA_903064625.1 Mallotus villosus
CAGACACCAATATTCCTGATGCCTCATCAGACATCCTGCAGCAGACGAAAGCATTGTCGCACATTTATGTCCTCCTCCAACTCCTATTTCCCTCTCCTCCATCCGTCCATCCTCACTCCATCGCTGATCCCGGACCATGCAAGCGCAGCCCTATAGCGAGCAGCTGCCACCGGTTGCCGCATGTAGCAGCACATCTCTTAATGGCATTTACCACCCCAAAACATACCCGCCAGCTCAGCACTGACTCATTTTTAAACACAGAGTCCTCTGGGCATTCAAGCATCTGTAATAACTGGTGTAATGCCTCTGCTAGCCTGTTAGCCATCACTGCTACTGCGCTCCCATAGTCGCGGTGGGAGCCTGGATCCACACTAGTTTAGGTTTTTGCCCAAACAGCATGTTTTATTTCTCTGAGATTGATGATGATAGCGATGTGAGTAATGGGCTTGCAGGTAGCGGGATGGTGTGCAGCTCTGCGTTTGATGATGAACCGTTTAGCGCTTCAGGAACAGAACGAAACGAGTTTACGCGCTCGCAAAAACAGACTCGAGGTGCATTGCAGGGCAGCGGGTGGAGTCGACGCGTAGACACACACACCACACACACTCACTCACACACACGACACACACACCACCACACATCACCACACACACACACCACACACACACACACACACACACACACCACGACTACACCACACGACACACACGACACGACACACACACACAGACACCACACACCTACCCACAGACACACGACACACAGACACACCGACACACAGACACAACACACACACTCACAGACACATACACACAGACACACCACACACACAGACACCACACACACACACACAACACACACCACACACGACACACATCACACACACACACACACTGACACCACACATACACACACAGACACACAGACACACGACCGACACACCAACATGACACCACACACAGACGACACACACACCCCACACACACAGCATCGACACACATACACATCAACAGACACACACACACCATACACACACACGCACACACACGACACACAACATCACGACACACAGACACACAGACACACAGACACACAGATACACAATACACCCACACAGGGGCGAGGGCGATGGATAGCATTCTTCCGCTGTGTCTCTCACTTTGAACTTTGACCCCCTCCCCACCCGGACCTCTATTGTTGTGCCCATTAACTGGTTACATTTCCATCCTATCAACTGTATCTTCAGACGGAGCCCCGCCCCCTCATTCCCACCCATATCACGCCCAGCACTGGGGTTATATCACAATCACAGGCAGGCCCCACCGGGCTATACCCCTGTTCCAATATCGAGCTTCGTCTTGCTCATGTTTTCTTTGCTCCCCTTGTCTCCTCCCTCCCCCTTCTCCTCTCTCTCTCTCTCGCCGTCCCTCTCTCCTCTCTCCTCTCCTCTCATCGTCTCGTCTCCTCACTCTCACTCTCTCCTCACTCTCTCCGATCTCCGTTAGGTCTCCCCTCTCTCTCATCATTCTCTCTCTCAACCTGCCATCTACTCTCTCATCCTCCTCTCTCCTCTCTACATATGCCGCCTCCCCCACTCCACTTCGTACAATGATCTCCAGTCGACCCATCGTCTCCATCTCTCTCTCATCTCATCACAGATCAGTCTCTCGCGAATCTCTCGATCTCTCCTCCCTCCCCTTAATCTACACTTCCCCTCCTCTCCCGCTCGTGGGGTACTTATTCATTCCATTGCCTTTAATCTCTTTGCACAACCCTTATCTTTTATCAGCTTCCTTATATCCCATCCACTCCAGCACTTATCTTTCACACGATGTCTTTTTCTCTCTCTCCCTCCACATTTTTTTCGATTCTGTTGCTTCGACTGCTTCCTTCTTCCTTCGACGCCTCTCGCGCCTCTCTCTCCCTCTTGCTCTTTTTTGTTAGTTCGCGCCTTTTCTTTCTCTTGCTCCTTTAACACAACACTTACCCGTCTCCCCTGTTTCACCCTGGTTATCCTATTTCAATTCTCTCTCTCTCCCTCTTCCTCTCTCTTCCTCATTTCCCTCCTTCCTCTCTCCCCCTCTCTCCCTCCTCCTCCTCCTCCCTCTCCTCGCCTGCCCTCCTCCTCCCGCCTCCCTCCCTCTAACCCTCCTCTCCCGCACCATTCCCTCCCTCCTCCCTCTCCCTCTCCTCCCCTCCTCCTCCCTCCTCCTCCCTCCCTCCCTGTCGCCCTCTCCTCCCTCCTCCCGCGCCTCTCCTCTCTCCTCTCTCCCAGACTCTGTGAGCTGTGTCTAAGTCGATGCAGGCTTGCCATGCTCATCTTTCCAAATGGCTTCCTAATTGTTAATGAAGCACACAGCCTCCTGCTAGCCTCCTGCTAGCCTCCTGCTAGCCTCCTGCTAGCCTCCTGCTAGCACAGGCCTCTCTCTGGCCTTTCACAGACGCATGCTGCCTCTAGCCCCGCCCCCTCTGGCCCGCCCCCTCTAGCCCCGCCCCCTCGCTGCCCTGCCTACTGAGCCCGCCCGCGTCACGGCGTAGCGCCGGTTACCCGGTTACCCACATCAGGACAGATTAGTGAGCCGGTAGAGCAGACTCAAACGCCATGATGGACCACTGTGTTGGAGTTTGTTCAGCTGACCTTCATCTACTCCTCTCCTCTCTTTCTCCACACACACACACACACACACACACACACACCACACACACACACACACACACACACACACGACTAGTGGATGTATCTTGTCTTGTACCTGGAGAGCGCTGTGTGTCTCGGCTGGTCGTGAGTCACAGGCAGGACTGAGAGGGAGAGAGAGAGAGAGGGAGGGAGGGAGGGAGGGAGAGAGAGAGAGAGAGAGAGTGAGAGGGAGAGGGAGAGAGGGAGAGGGAACAGGTCTGATGGGACTGAAGCACATCTGACTTCAGCCTAATTGACCAGCGATGATGGTCAACGATGCAGGAGAGAGAGATCTATATTCATCCCAACAGGAGGGGAAGTGATGGTGGAGAGAGAGAGAGAGAGAGAGAGAGAGAGGTGGGGCAGCTTCAGGAACACCGTGCTGCTGTGTGTGTGTGCGCGTACAAGGTTGAGTGGGTTGTGATGGCTCTGTTGAGATTTAGTCTGTCGTTGTGTGTTTCCAAGGAAATGCATGCGACTGTGTCTAGTGTAATCTAAGCATTTGTGTCCTTGCTTTGGGGACAGATTCCAGCTGCTTAGCGGCTCAGTGGGACTGTGGATATGATTGCTGAAATCTAAGATTATGCATGTATGTGCGTGCGAGTGAGCCAAATGGAGATTATGGTCTGGTTTACGTGTGTGTGTGTATGAGAGGAAAATACATTAACTGTCCATATGGATCCTCGAATATGTCTGTGGTAATCTCCCGTTGCCCTCGCTGTCGCTCTGCATCGGAGAGAAACCGGGCTCCGCGTGCTCCTCAGGCTCCAGGCCTCACCTCTCCTCCTGCTCTGTCCTGTGTAACCTCCCTCAGGCTCCAGGCCTCACCTCTCCTCCTGCTCTGTCCTGTGTAACCTCCCTCAGGCTCCAGGCCTCTCCTCCTGCTCTGTCCTGTGTAACCTCCCTCAGGCTCCAGGCCTCACCTCTCCTCCTGCTCTGTCCTGTGTAACCTCCTCAGGCTCCAGGCCTCACCTCTCCTCCTGCTCTGTCCTGTGTAACCTCCCTCAGGCTCCAGGCCTCACCTCTCCTCCTGCTCTGTCCTGTGTAACCTCCCTCAGGCTCCAGGCCTCACCTCTCCTCCTGCTCTGTCCTGTGTAACCTCCCTCAGGCTCCAGGCCTCACCTCTCCTCCTGCTCTGTCCTGTGTAACCTCCCTCAGGCTCCAGGCCTCACCTCTCCTCCTGCTCTGTCCTGTGTACCTCCCTCAGGCTCCAGGCCTCACCTCTCCTCCTGCTCTGTCCTGTGTAACCTCCCTCAGGCTCCAGGCCTCACCTCTCCTCCTGCTCTGTCCTGTGTAACCCTCCCTCAGGCTCCAGGCCTCACCTCTCCTTCTGCTCTGTCCTGTGTAACCTCCCTCTCAGGCTCCAGGCCTCACCTCTCCTCCTGCTCTGTCCTGTGTAACCTCCCAGAGCAGCGCTGTCACCCCCCCTCCGACAGAGCCATCACTCTGCCGCTCTGACAGCTCACGACTGCAGGTTAAGCACATGACAAACCCCCTCCATCTCCCGTCCTCTCTACCACTCTCTACCTCTCTCTACCACTCTCTACCACTCTCTACCCTCTCTCTACCACTCTCTTTCTAGCTGTCTTTCCCACTCTGCAGCACGAGGCCCTCTCTCACCCCTCCCCCCCCCTCCTACGCCATCACTCCAGTGCAAAAAAGGAATAAAGAGGCCACAGTGGAAGTATTAAAAAAGAACGCTTGCAGGCACTCGTTCGCCCGCCTCGCTTGCTCTCTCCCTCGTCCCAGAGCCCGTTACGTAAAGCGGTGACAGGGAGAAGGGGCAGCGCTCCCGTTAACTGGCTACCGGCTCTCCGTTCAGCCGACCGGTGACTGACCACCGACCGTGGTCTTAGTGACATCACCGTCCCCCAGACAGTTCGGCCTTTTTATTTCTTTCTGATTTATGGGAGGGGTGTGTCAGGCCAGGCTGGGCCAATTATCGTCCAATCAGATTTTAATCATTCGCACAGACTGCTTGAGCCTGGTCGTCACCCCCCAATATGTCTCTCGTCTTTTTATGGCTCTAACACAAGCCTCTATAACACGAGGCTTTATAACACCAGGCTCTTTAACACGAGACTCTGTAACACCAGGCTCTATAACACCAGGCTCTATAACACCAGGCTCTATAACACCAGGCTCTATAACACCAGACTCTATAACACCAGACTCTATAACACCAGGCTCTATAACACCAGGCTCTATAACACGAGACTCTATAACACCAGACTCTATAACACCAGGCTCTATAACACCAGGCTCTAACACGAGGCTCTATAACACCAGGCTCTATAACACCAGGCTCTACAACGCCAGGCTCTACAACGCCAGGCTCTATAACACCAGACTCTACAACACCAGACTCTACAACACCAGACTCTACAACACCAGACTCTACAACACCAGACTCTATAACACCAGGCTCTATAACACGAGGCTCTAACAAGAGGCTCTACAACACCAGGCTCTATAACACCAGACTCTATAACACCAGACTCTATAACACCAGGCTCTATAACACCAGGCTCTATAACACCAGGCTCTATAACACCAGGCTCTATAACACCAGACTCATAACACCAGGCTCTATAACACCAGGCTCTATAACACCAGGCTCTAACACGAGGCTCTATAACACGAGACTCTATAACACGAGACTCTATAACACCAGGCTCTATGACACCAGACTCTATAACACCAGACTCTATAACACCAGGCTCTGTAACACCAGACTCTATAACACCAGGCTCTAACATGAGGCTCTACAACACCAGACTCTATAACACGAGGCTCTATAACACCAGGCTCTATAACACCAGGCTCTACAACACCAGGCTCTACAACACCAGGCTCTACAACACCAGACTCATAACACCAGACTCTATAACACCAGGCTCTAACACGAGGCTCTACAACACCAGACTCTATAACACCCGGCTCTATAACACCAGGCTCTATAACACGAGGCTCTAACACGAGGCTCTATAACACGAGGCTCTATAACACCAGGCTCTATAACACCAGGCTCTATAACACGAGACTCTATAACACCAGGCTCTATGACGCGAGGCTCTATAACACCAGACTCTATAACACCAGGCTCTATAACACGAGACTCTGTAACACCAGGCTCTATAACACCAGGCTCTACAACACCAGACTCTATAACACCCGGCTCTATAACACCAGGCTCTATAACACCAGACTCTCTAACACGAGGCTCTATAACACCAGGCTCTATACACACCAGACTCTATAACACCAGACTCTATAACACCAGACTCTATAACACCAGGCTCTATAACACCAGACTCTATAACACCAGGCTCTATAACACCAGGCTCTATAACACCAAGCTCCCTCCCTCCTCCCAGCGTTGATCATCTCTCTCATGCCAGCGAGCGCCTGGGGCCACGGTTGTCACGGCTCCCACACCCAGGCGTAACCAGCATGCTTAAGGAGAGGAACTGGAGCTCTGTTTGGCATGTAATGCTAACTAGCTGTCCTCCAGCGCTGTTCCACATGTCCATAAGACCATGCCCAAGTACATGTCATCTCTCTCTCTCTCTCTCCCATCTCTCTACTCAGTCTCCCTCTGACTCTCTCTCGCTCTCTCTCTCTACTCTCTCTCTCTCTCTCTCTCTCTCTCTCTCTCCCTCTCTACGCATCTCTCTCTCTCTCTCCCTCTCTCTCTCCCTCTCACTCTCTCTCTCCCTCTGACTCTCTCCGCATCTGTCTCTCTCACTCTCTCTCTCACTCTCTCCGCATCTGTCTCTCTCCCTCTCTCACTCTCTCACTCTCTCCGCATCTGTCTCCCTCCCTCTCTCTCCCTTCCAGTTCAACAGAAGGTGGGAGAGAGAGTATTAAGATGGAGAGGGATATTGTGGAAGATGAAGAATGCACAGTTAACAGCTAGACCCGCAGCATTTGTCACCGTAAAGCCCGTAACGTGATGGATGAAAGCTCCACAGCTGGGAATACATAGAATGAGGAAGGAGTACTGCTTTTTGTGTGTTAATGTGCTCTTACTGCGATGATATTTCACCTGAACATGTCATTCCTATTCACTCATTAGGCTTGTGACAGATCCTACTTAGTGAGATTGGAAGCACCGGATATATAACCACAATAACCACACTGTAGTATTATCAACACTGTACTATATCCAATTACTAAACCATCGCTACAGCTCTCTAGCACCACGTGTGCCTGTATGAACATATTTAAAACAAGCAGTTTCTCATGTTGATGACTTTACTTGACACGTTACGCTGGGAGAAATGGGGGGTGGTGACACGGTGTAAAGCAACAACACCTGAAGGGACGGCAACGGTCGTCAGCTGTTACGTAGTTGTTACGCGTTGTGAAAGCACTGCGCCCTCACTGCAGATCCAGCTTGTGCTAAATAACATAAAGATAGCAAAGCAGCGGCACTTGTGTGTGTGAGTCATTCAGCACTCGCAGGGTTAAGGCAGCTGCAGTGTGAGTCTTGGTGCAGAGTCTAAAGTATTTGGCTGATCGCTACAGGATGCCAGGAGTACGCCAGGGAGAAGGACGAGGAAAAAAAACATCATCTCTCTCTAATGCTTTCTTTTTTTGTAGTTTTTTTCTTCCAAAAATCCATTTTATTGCATTTATAACATTTGGCACAGTACAAATTCATGGTGCTTTTACAAGATAAACCTGTAAATATCAACACTGACCTTTTTCTGTTTTTTAAAGAAAGTCTTTTCGGTATAAATGTGGTTTTTTTTTCAGATTTTTTTTTCTTGTCACTGCATTCTGTGTATTATGGTTTAAAAATCACAAAGAATGCCCATTTTTAAAACAAGACTACCCTCATTTGTCAAAGTCAAGACATCATCTTAAACAACTCATCTTTTTAAATAGAAGTTACAAGTTAGAAAATAGTTTCAATTTATTTCTTTTTAATATAATATGCTTCTCTATCACCAGCCCATGGTAGTTTCAATTTTTCCATATATATATTTATTTATAAGCATGTACAACAAGAAATCAAGTTTTTTTACGTTTTGCACTCTGTACAAAAAAAAGAATGTTCTCCTGTCCTTTAAGTTGTGCATTCTATTGCATGGTATGTATGAAGGGTAGGGACTGTGTCATGGGGCTTAGGGGTCGGGGGTCGCAGGGGGTGGTGGCATCTAGAGACCCTAGATCTGAGTCTCCTGTACCTTCTCCTTGGTGTGTGTCTTAATGACAAAGGGCTCAGGCATGGTTGTCATGGTGCTAGGCAAGGTTCGAGGGAGTGAGTTTCCAATGTTGTTCTCTGTCCATTTGGCCCCGTGTCCCGTGGGTTTATAAGTGTTGTATTTGGGGCTTCTGGGGGTTGTAGTCCACCTTCTGGGAGTTGTAGTCCACCTTCTGGGGGCTGTAATCCGCTTTGTGGGGACTGTAATCCATTTTGGGTTTCTGGTTGACGTAGTCCGACTTGAAGGGGCTGTAGTCCGGTTTTGTGAGAGCTGTAATCGGTCTTGAAGACGCTGTAATCTGGCCCAGCCTTGTGAGGGGGGTAATCTGGCCCTGCCTTGTGAGGGGGGGTAGATCTGGCCCTGCCTTGTGAGGGGGGTAATCTGGCCCAGCCTTGTGAGGGGGGTAATCTGGCCCTGCCTGTGAGGGGGGTAATCTGGCCCAGCCTTGTGAGGGGGGTAATCTGAGGCTGTTTTGTAGGTGCTGTTGTCAAGTTTTGGTTTGTGTGAGTCTGGTTTGTGTTTGGGCTGAGTGCTGTACTCGTACCTGAACGGGCTGTAGTCTGGTCGGGGTCTGGGATGAGTGCTGTAGTCTGGTTTGAATGGACTGCTGTCTGGTTTTGGTTTTGGGTGTGTACTGTAGTCCGATTTCAGTGGACTGTAGTCGTGTTTGTGTTTTGGTTGTGTGCTGTATTCCGGTTTGCATGGGGTGTATTCTGGTCTGGGTCTCGGATGAGTGCTGTAGTCTGGTTTGAATGGGCTATAGTCCGGTTTAGTTTTCGGGTGAGTTCCATATTCGGGTTTTGAGTGGCTGTAATCTGTTTTAAACTTTTGAGTACTGTAGTCTGGTCTGAATGGACTATAGTCAGGCTTTGTTCTATGAAGGCTAAAATCAGGCGTGGATTTGTGAGTGTTGTAGTCCGAAATGTTGGTAGTGTAATCAATAGTGGGCTTATAAGTGGTGTATTCAGCCCTGGGCTTGTGGATTGCGTAATCGGGCTTGGGTTTGTGGGTAATGTAGTCCGCTTTCGGCTTGTGGAAGCCATAGTCTGTCTTGTGGCTGACATAGTCCAGTTTGTGGATGCTGTTGTGGTCGTGGATCTCGGGCAGCGTGAGCACTCCCTCGTTGGCTGCCGAGGCAGGGGGGGGCAGGTCTTCCTCGTCCACGGCGATGATCTCCACCGTGCGAGCGGCCGCCACCGTACTCCGCTGCTGGTGCCTCTTCCTCAGCTTGTAGAAGGCGATGAGCATGACGGCAGCCAAGAGGGTGACCGCCACGAAGCATCCGATGATGATCTTGGTGGTCTTCATCACCTCGTCCAAGCTGGTGCTGGCGGGACGCCCAGTGGTGGCCTTAGACGCCGGCACCACCGACGGCTTCCCCCGGCCCGGGGCCTCGGTGCTCTGTAGGAGCACGGTCGGCGTGGAGATGAACACGGGCTGGAAGATGGAGGGCAAAGCCGTTGTGGTTATAGTCCCTGGCCCCCCTCCTCCAGCCACCCCTGCCCCAGCCGCCGCAGCGTTGGGTGTGGTCTTAGTTTTGGGCATCTCTGTGGTGGGGCCCAACACCTCCACCGTCACGTGGTGAAGTAGCTCAGGTTGGAGGTGTTCAGCTCGGCCGCGCCTCACGTTGAGGTATGCTGAGGCGTTGGAGTTTCCCGCCGCGTTAGACACCATGCAGGTGTAGGTCCCCGTGTCTCCTGCCAGGACGTTGGAGAAGTTCAGCGTGCCGTCGTTGAGCACTGATATCCTGGGGTGTCCCGATGCGTGCGTGAGCACCGTCCCGTTGGGGAGGAGCCAGCGTACCGACGACATGGGAGCCGTCCGACACCTCAGCTCCGCCACCACGCTCCGCCGAGATGTTCAGGTCCCTCGGGGCGTCGCCGATGAAAGGGGCCGAGCACTGGAAGCCGCCTCCCTCGCACCTCCACCAGCTGGCGACCCCGCATCGGGCGGGAGCGTGGCAACGCCCGCAGCAGGTGGAGTTGGTGGGGATGTACTCCCTCAGCCAGCGAGCCAACCACAGGGCGTCGCACCCGCAGTTCCAGGGGTTGTGGTGCAGGTGGAGCTCCACCAGGTATCTCAGGGGGGAGAACAGATCGTGGGGCAAGGCGCTCAGGTGTTGTGAGCCAGGTTGAGCTCCACCAAGGAGTTCAGGTCGTCGAAGGCGTTGCGTTCTATCGTGCCATCTGCGAGTTCATGACCCAAAGCTTCTTCAGCGAGCCCAGGCCTCGGAAGGAACCGGGCTTGATTTCAGGAAAGACATTCTCCGAAATCTCCAGCTCTTCCAGGCCTTCAGGGGGCTGAGGTTGGGCATCTCCCCTCGGATGTTGCACATGCCCAAGTTGAGGTACTTGAGGTTCTGCAGACCCTCGAACGCTCCGTCGGAGATGAAGTCCAACTTTCTCAGCTCTCCCAAGTCCAGGCCGCATCAGCGAGGGCACCCGGTTGAAGGCGTTGGAGGAAATGCTCTCGATGGGGTTTTTCCTCAGCCACAGCTCCCTCACTTGGACAGGTACTCGAAGGCGCCGCTGGGGACAACCGTCAACCGGTTGTCGAATAGCTCCAGAGTGTTGAGGCTGGTGAGGCCGTTGAAGGCCCCGACCTCGATCTTTCGGATGGAATTGCGCCCCAGCTGCAGCACCTCCAGGTGGTGGAGGTTCCGGAAGGAGTCGGCTTGTACCGCGTCGATGGCGTTTTCCATCAGGTTGAGGTGTCGCGTGTTGGGGGGATGCCCAGAGGTACGCGGGTGAGCCCTCGGCGGTACACACCACCTTGCCCAGCTGGCTACTGCAGGAGCACTGCGACGGACAGCTCTGAGGCCCGGGGGCCCGCGGGGCTGCTCCCGCGAGGGCCAGAGGGGCGCTGCTCCACGCCCGAGCCCATCAGGAACACCACGCAGAGCAGTGCGGTTTTCCTGGCTCGACGCACAGCTTCCCGCCCAAGAGACTCATGATGTGGCACGCTCATAATTCAGCATCGTCTGGGGGGAGGTGTGTGTGGCGGGGGCCGTTGTTGTGCTGTGGCGTGTGTTCGGTAGGGCCGGTCTGCGGTGTACTCAGGGCCGAGGAGGTGAGAGGGAGTGGAAAGTATAAGTGAGGAGGAGAGATGTGTTTGGGGTACTGGGTGACGGATGGGGAACAGAGGATTGGCCCTATCCCCGGATTAAGTTAGACGCTAGCTTTGTTTCCATTGACAACACTCATACAGGGGAGGGTGACTGGCTGTTCTGAAGCTCTTGATGAGGACAG
>CAEFZP010003635.1:0-235788 GCA_903064625.1 Mallotus villosus
AAACACTAACACACGTTCTCTTTTCACACTAATATGTAGTCAATCATAGCACAATGTCATAAAAAACACTAACATCAGATGGAATTACAGAAACTGCATTCATCTATATGTGTCAGGTCTCACAGTATATGGACTATAGATTGTGTTCGCAATGCAGTTTATTTGGAAGCCTCTCTACATTTTTGTTTTGTTGGGTTTAGTTATGAAATGCAATTCGTTTCTTTGCTGCAGAAATTCTGAACAAAAAATGAATGACCCATCTCAGAGTAGCTTTAGAGAATGTACGTTTACTGTATTGAAAAAAAGAAGACAGAAACATAATTGCTGCAGTAAAGGCTTCATTTGCAACAGGACAATACTGCAATACAGTAAGTATGCGATATCCCTGTAAGACCCGATCTACGTAAAATGTCAAAATCACCTTTAGCTCTCCAAAAAACACATTGTCTTGTCTTGCAATGCTATTGGATAAATTTGGTCTTTCGAAAAAAAGAAATGAGCAATTACAGTAAAGAGCTAAAGATGACATTGTAACTTTACAACAAGGGGTCTTACAGGGATATAGCTGCCATTTACAGTATTACCCTAGCCCTGGCCCTTCTCTGAGGGCCACCACACATTCTAACTCCTCTCCCTCTCCCTTGCCCCACTCCTCTCCCTTGCCCTTGTCCCACTCCTCTCCCTTGTCCTGGTACTTGTCTTACCGTACTCTCCCTCGTGCAGCATTACTGTATTCTTACTTTCTTTGTGTTGCTCTATATTGTTCTTTTTCCACACAAGATTAGCCCAAAGAGGTCCTCGTTACTGTATACTATATGGCCATGCGATTGAAATAGGTAACCTCAACACCTGAGTGTTTCCTAGTTGGGAATCAACTGTGATTTATAGTATTTGCATAACTTCAACCAGCTTTTTCTCAGTAGCAATGGAATACGTAAAATACAGAGGAAATATTTGTGTTTCAATTCACAATATGAACGGTTGTTCACTTTGACTTAGCCAATAAGTTAGGTTTTGAACATGATGTTATCTGTTTTGGCATACAGTGTGAAAGCAATGGTAAATTGAGCAGTAAAAATCGATTGTTTTGGTCTTGGTTGAGCTTGTGTGTAAAAGAAGTTGAAGCACTTGAAATTTGTGTTTACTCTATGCATTTTGTGTCAAAGCAACAAGAAATGTGTTAATTGTATAGCCAACACAGACGGATGTTGTGCTAACTGTGTTAAGAGTTTAGGAAACGTGTTAAAGGTATGGGAAAAACCGTCATAGCGATTGGAAAAAACTGTAAGAGGAGCACCACCGGAGAACCGCTCAGGTAACACAATACTGCAGCTACGCACAGACAAGAAGTTCTCCCAAGAACCATTGGTCTCTATAGTATATACCTGTCTCTATAGTGGAACTCTTGTTAAAACACTTCTAAACACCTTTTCTAATCCACAGTATCCAGACAAACAAGCTAAATGACCAGACGAGAGAGGAGGAGACAGAAAGACCAGGGGCAGGTTTTACTGTAAACTTTACTCAGCTGTTAGTGCTAGCTGCTTGGCCATTCTCTCTCTTTCTCTATTTCCCTCTCTCTGTATTGCTCTCTCTCTTTCTCTCACTCCGTCTACAATTAGTTTCTCTCTAAATCTGTCTCCCTCCCTTTCTCTCTCACTCATTGACAACTCAATTGACATGTATCATCAACATATTCTGTGACCATAACACTCAGAACTCTGTTTCCATGACAACTTGGCTTCTTGTCCTCCTCTCACTCCTGGTGGACCAGCAGAGTTCTCCTGCACAGTGACACATTCACATAAACACACACACAAATAAACACACACATGCACACACAGTGAGGTAGGGAGGGTGAGTATGGGAGGAGAGATGGAGGGATGAGAGACCAATGGAGGTGTGAGGAAAGATGCAGGGGTGAGGGAGGGAGAGGATGGGATGAGGAAGAGAAGGCTGGATGTCAAACCTACCACCACCTCTCATATGCTCAAGTGTGGAGTTTCTGGACGGTTTCAACTTGATGGCTCTTACACCCCATTCAAGATTTGGTCTGGGCTGCGTTTCCCGATAACGATGGATCGTACGAGTTACGAGGGTTCTCTACGATCAAAATAAAGATCCATTGTTATTTCTTACGTGCGTTTCCCGAACATGCTCTTAAGGAGAACCATCGTACGTGTCTCTTAAGTTGCACTTAACAAGACGCTGTCCATTGTACTGAAATGTGATTCTTCTGACGCAACTTTAAGACTTTAAAATTAAAACTTTAACCACAATAATTGACGAATTACGGCACACAAATAATATTTTCTGTCACTACAGAAAACTTTACATTTATTATAGGCTACTTATTTGAGTACTTTTCAATGTAGGCTACATTGTATGATGCTACATTAAGACAAAGACAATAAGGTGAACGTGCAAACTATGCTGCATCTGAGTTTTACACCGGTGTCAGGACCCTGCAATCAGCGACACATGATGCTAAATACCAATAGGAAGTCTTGGAAATGAAGTGGGCTGATCTCCAAATTGAGGAGAGGAAGCTCTTGTTTGAAAAGATGAAGTTCACAAGGCCCTCCATTTCTGTGCCTATTCTTCTGCCCAACCAACAAGGTACTGTCAAATTTAGGTTACCTTATAGCCTAAGCATATAATGTGTATTTTAATTAAGTAAAGGCTGAATTGTGTTGTATCATTCAGTGTTGACTGTCCAATCCAATGTTTTTTCACCTTACATCCATGTGTGGAGCAGGAGCAGGGAGAACAAACTCTAATAAAACAACTAGACTATTTCT
The DNA here is from genome assembly GCA_903064625.1 of Mallotus villosus. Lineage (NCBI taxonomy): Eukaryota > Metazoa > Chordata > Actinopteri > Osmeriformes > Salangidae > Mallotus > Mallotus villosus. The sequence continues at coordinate 2,802 of CAEFZP010003635.1, forward strand.
CAAATTACTTGTGCCTTGGTTTTTAACTCTTCTTGGTACTCTACTTTCCATAGGCAAATATATATACAGTCGTATGCAAAAGTTTAGGCACCCCTCTGAGGCTGCATGATAATTTCCTGTCTTCACCAAAAAAGATCAATATAATATTGTAATATTACTTTTCTAGTTAACACTGAGTGCTGGGGTGTTTTCCAGACAAAGATATTTGGTGTAGCAGTATTTAGTTGTGTGAAATTAAATCAAATGTGAAAAAAAGGCTGTGCAAAAGTTTGGGCACCCTTATCATTTATTTGATTTGAATACCTCTGCCTACTAAATGCTGATTAACTGCAACACATAGTTAGTCTGATTAACTCGTTAAGCCTTCAATTACATAAAAAGGTGCATTCAATCATTAGAAAGGGTATTTAAGTTAGCCAATTGCAAGTTTTGCTTCTCTTTGATTCTCCTCTGAACAGTGGCAAAATGGGGGCATCAAAACAGCTATCAAATGATCTAAAAACAAAGATTGTTCAGCAGTATGGTTTAGGGGAAGGCTACAAAAAGTTATCCCGGAGGTTTCAGCTATCAGTTTCCACTGTGAGGAATGTCATTAGGAAATGGAAGGCAACAGGCACAGTTCTTGTTAAGGCCAGAAGTGGCAGGCCAGGAAAAATAACAAAGAGGCAAAGGTGAAGAATGGTCAGAATGGTCAAGGACAACCCTCAGATCACCTCCAAAGAGCTGCAAGGTCATCTTGCTGCAGATGGTGTCACTGTGCATTGCTCGACCATTCAGCGCACATTGCACAGAGAACAGCTGTATGGGAGAGTGATGCGGAAGAAGCCTTTTCTGCACACGCGCCACAAAAAGGCTCGCTTGAGGTTTGCCAAACTACATTTGAACAAGCCAGGCTCATTTTGGAACAAAGTACTGTGGACTGATGAGACAAAGATGGAGTTATTCGGTCACAACAAGAGGCGTTACGCATGGAGGCAAAAGAACACAGCATTCCTAGAAAAACACTTGCTGCCCACAGTAAAATTTGGTGGGGGGTCCGTCATGCTGTGGGGCTGTGTGGCTAGTGCAGGAACTGGGAATCTAGTTAAAGTTGAAGGTCGTATGGATTCAACTCAGTACCAGCAAATTCTGGACAATAATGTTCAAGAATCTGTAACAAAGCTGAAGTTACGGCGCAGTTGGGTGTTCCAGCAGGACAACGACCCGAAACATTGCTCCAAATCCACTAAGGCATTTATGCAGAGGAACAACTACAATGTTTTGGAATGGCCATCCCAGTCCCCAGACTTGAATATAATTGAAAATCTATGGGGTGACTTGAAGCGGGCTGTCCACGCTAGGCACCCATCAAACCTTACTCAACTGGAGATGTATTGTAAGGAAGAATGGTCCAAATTACCTCAATCCAGAATCCAGACACTCATCAGAGGATATAAAAAGCGTCTAGAAGCTGTTATTTTTGCAAAAGGAGGCTCTACTAAATATTAATGTGATTTTTCTGTTGGGGTGCCCAAATTTATGCAAGTGTCTAATTCTCTTATGATGCGTATGGCATATTTTCTGTTTATCAAATAAACCTTATTTCACGGCTAAAATATCACTGTCCATGACGTATGTGTATATATATGACAAAGACGTTCCTCATCCAAACGCCCAACATTTTATAGATGAAAGTAATGGAGATTATCAGGGGTGCCCAAACTTTTGCATACGACTGTATATGAGTCCTATATTTACTACTTATTGAACTACAAGGTTAAAAACCATGCATTTAAATGTTATCACTCATGGCATGTCCAAGCTAGCAGCAAGCATCTCAATCCAACATATTCAGTCTTAATTTCTAGTGTTGACTATACCTACAATATTGCAATAAAAGGCCAACAGCTTTCCAAGACCATGTTTGCAGTCTGATGATTCTCAAATATTGGCCACAAATGATATTGTGACAAATGACAAACACACAAGTAATGAATACCCCATGTCTTCAACATGGAATCATTGTTTCTGACATGAATAATCAACTCTACTTTAATTGATGGTTGATCAATTATACTCATTGAGTGTAAGATATGTCAGATGACATCATATCATAATGCTCCTGAACCACATAGAAGCAGACCTGCAGAGGCTAACAAGGAGGTCCTTTGCACTGACCCCTGCAACCCTACTGGCAGTGTTAAGGTTCTATGCCACTGGCAGTTTTCTGGAGGTTATTGTAGAAGGACATGGGCTCTCCAAGGCCCCAGTGTCAAGATCTGTGCAGGCTGTCACAACTGCATTACTTTTGCACATCCCAGACCACATCCAATTCCCCACAACCAGAGGGGACAAGTCCGCAGTGCAGGTCTTAGGCTATCTTCAATGGTTTTTATGAGTTTTGTATGAGTTTTCACTCCCTCTCAGCCCCTTCACCCTGTGACTTCCCAGTCTTTACATTTCCTGGGCGCTTCCATCTCCCAACATCAGGCTCGGCTCTGCCACCAGCCTCTTCATCCACCGGGCTTGGTGTGCTACCAGGCCTATAATTCTAATAAACATATTCAATGTTCAATTGTTGTTGTGTTATTGCACTCGTAAAAGCGGTTTGTAAATGCATTTCTAGTTACTATTGCACATTACAACAGCCATATTTCAATGTTATAGTATTTTGAATAAGACTGACATTTGTTTGTTAAATCTACCTTTGTTTATTGCATGCGCCAAACCCACCAAATCAAATTATTTTGTGTAACCTAAATTTAGGCCTACTTGAGAATAAACCAGATTCTGATATTGTTTCGGCACTTAAACTTGTATGGTTCACTAACAAATATCCCAGTTCCAACGCAACAGGTGTAAAAAGAGAACCAAAATACGTAATCTTATCTTCCATTGGAACTAACTTTCAGTATTAGTCTATGTAGTCGGCCGACGTGTGTCTCCACTGAGTCTCTGTGCTACGATGCACTTAGCGATCTACGACGGGTCTGGAGCTCTCGTTAATCTACAACGATTTTCAAGTGCCTCTTTAGCTACGATGGTTTCGGGAAACGGCCCGTACAACTAAGATCCATCGTACGATGGACTCTACGATCAACTTAGACTTACGACGCTTTTGAGAAACGCAGGCCTGATTGGTTGGTCTTGTGTATAAAGGGAATTGTAAAGCATTGTTCTGTGGATTTTTCATCTCCTGTGACCTTCTCCTCAGTTCTCCCTGGTCCTACTCCTTGCTCACCTCTTGCTTTATATCTGGTTTACAATGATCATGGTAGAGTAGGTAAGATTTAATTAATTTGCAATGTTATTGGGTGTACTTTGCCTTCGGCAATGGCACAACCTTTGTTCTCTCACATATATATTAAACTTACTATTGCTTCTTTTCAGAGGGGTGATAACTATATTCTCATTTTACTTTGTGATATGAAACACAATTGTGAAGTGTAAAGTACAATATAAGATGATATAAGGAAGTATATCTACTTTCGCAAACAGTAGTCAACTCTTTCACTGAGGCATTAGCATCATGACATTAGCCTCTGTTGCCCGGGCAACACATACTACAGCGGCCTATGATGCATCTGTTTTCAATCGTTAAAGTAAACATTCCCATAATATTCCCATATTATGACATTAGATTACAAGTAAACGATTTGCTGGTGAAATGATCATTGCCTGTGGTTTTCAAACCAGTGTAGCTCACTGCAACACTGTAGCCTACGCGAGACACATGCTAACAAACATCTCCACAGCTGTCAAATCAAAAGTCTTTCAATAGGTGAAACTATCTGACTACTAACCTGAACTTCATAGCCACGGCCTAAACTTTGTCAATCTGTCATGAAAATAATTAATTCAGCCTAAACCGTAACTACAACAGAACTTTAAATCGAATTCAACAAATGCAATCGCTACCAAGACGAACACAGCAGTATTACTGTACTGTAGTAGTACAATTTACCGGGGCAGCTTCTCCACACAGGGCTATATCGCATTTTTACTGACATGATCGATTCCAGCAAACTTCTTTTGAATTAGCCATTTCCCACTAAATAAATATCAAGCTTATTTATGTGTTTGGGGGCACATTTTCAGTTCGCAGATGCTACTGTTTGAATCACGATTCCATCTGAAAAATACTTCTGGTGACAACGTTGTTAGAATAGCTTGTTTCAAAGGGGGTTTGGCTTGTTTAATAATAAACAGACCCATCTGCAACCGACGCAAGCAAGCACACCCTACAATTTCCCCAGAATTTGTACCCTCCCTAGTTTTTATTATTTTCCCACTCCTAAGGATCCCTCAATATTTGTGCTATGTTACCACCATTCCCTCTGGCCTAACACTGAGGGAATGGTGGTGTGGATCAAATAAAGCGCAGTGGTATCAGAAAATAGTGTTTATTGCGTCACAGGGGAGAACAATGGACGGTGCCAAAGAAAACCAGAAAAATGCCCTGTCTAAAAAACAATAATTGTCCCTAACCAATGGGGGTGGCATCCGTTCCTTACCTAAGAGTTGTGGTACAACAGGAGGTTTACTGCGTGATGCTGTGTAAGCCCATGGGCAGCTTGCCTAGTCCAGAGCGTGCGAGTAACAATGAGCAAACAAAAAAACGATACAGTGTATCGGATAGAACGAAAGTATAACAATGTTTTTATCAGGCTGCTGGACCGCTGATTGGAGGCGGGCCGGTAACGAAAACCGAACACAATGAAATTAAGGACGCGGGTCTGTAACATGCTACATGGACAATACTGGTGTCAAAAAGTTTGTCTTGGTCACAATTGCGTTGCTTCTATTGTGATTTACGTTCCATTGCACTGTTTAGGTTTGAATTACGTTTTTGGGGCAAAAAGTGTTTTTTGTCTGCAAAGGGAATCAGTGCAAGCCTAACGTCAAAACGTCAGCACACGTTAGCAACGACTCATAAATACGACGTGCATAGGTGCACTAGTAAGACTGTAGCACACAGTAGGCTACTGGCAGCATCATACATAAGCAATTCAAGACTAGCATGTACAGTAAGTAATGTCACATGAAATAATGTATTTAAACTCAAGCTTGTTTTGTGTGTCGCTGTTTTCAATGCCACAGTGTAAACTTGATGTCAAAAGAAATGTTTTTCATTTCCGGTGCATTCAAACAATCCCCTCAGTGAGGTCAGCTTCTACACCCTACAGGGCTCTAGACTGAGATCAAATGGTCGCATTTGTCATTGTTACTGTGAATGATCGCTTCCAGCAAACGTCTTTTGAATTAGCCATTTCCTTATAAATAAATGTCAAGCTTATTTATGTTTTTTGGGGGGCCTATTTTCAGTCAGCAGATGGTACTGTTTCAATTGCGATTCCATCTAATACTACTGCCGGGTGACAATGTTGTTACTTAGAATAGCTTGTTTCAAGGGGGTTCAGCTTGTTTCAAAGGGGGTTCTTTATGAATTAATGTAATATGAGTGGGCTAAAGGCTTTAAAATATCACTAGAAGGGAAAAACTTAAGGTGACGTTTAAGTCACCGGATAGCCCAATATCTTCGTTTGATACAACTTTTCAATTGAGGCTGTTATAGCTTATCACTATTCCCTCTTGCAGGGGAAATGAGAAGACAACCGTTTTATTCTACAATTCACTTTTTGTATTTTGAATTGTAAATGAGTAGCAACACATGTATGCTTTTATATCTATGCAATCTTCAGAAAATAATAAGTAACAATTTTCATATAAAATATACAGAAATATCAGTTGTAAAAATGTGTTATTAAACTGACCCATTTGCAACCGACACAAGCAAGCACACCCTACAATTTCCACAGAAATTGTACCCTCTCTATGTATTATTTGGTTCATGCTAATACATATGTTCGGTTTCACATCTTCTTTTAAACCATAGGGGAATTTGTTTTGGTTGTTTGGCCAATATTTAACCCTCTAGATGAGTATAGGAGGGGTGAGAGAGGGATGGATAGAGGGGTGTGGATGGAAGGAGCGCTGGAGGGGTGAGGGAAGGATGGAGGGTTGAGTATGGGAGGAGAGCTTGAACGGTGAGGTAGGGAGTTGCGTGTAAATGGTGCTCTGGTAAAGGGGGAGAGAAGAGGAGAGGGCGCATCTCTTTGCTCTGTTGAGTCCAGCTGGGGCACGTCAGAGACCCATCTCCCTAGGGAGGAAGAGTGGGGGGAAAACCAGGACACAGGGGATGAGGACAAGAGTATAATCCCAGTTAGTTGACCAGGTTGACTCTATGGAGCCATCTCTGCTCTCTCTCTTTACCATTTTATCTGTCTCTCTCTTGGTCTAATAGACACTATCTACATCCTTTTATGCTTTGTATAAAGCTACATGTAGTTGAAATACCTCTTGTAGGATCCACACACACTTTGTCACACACACACATACAAACAATGCACACACACATGCTTTCTCATACATATCACAGACACATGCTTTATCTTGCACACATACACTCCCCCACACACAGTCAAGTTGTGAAATGAGTTTTATCCTCTCAAACCCCCATTAGTAAAAATCCCCCCCCACACACACACACACACAGTCTCACACACACCTTCAGTGTTAAATGCCTTTGTGGAGAGAGGTAACAGGGCAGCACCCAGACCGTCTGAATGGCTCTGACTGAAACAATTTATGTATTTTATTTATTTATTAAAAAAGGAGAGAGGAGAAAGAGAAAGGGAGAGAGGAGGAAGTGAGAGCGGAGAGACAAAGATGGGGAGAGGAGAGAGAAGGTGAGTGGAAGAGGAGGATGGGAATAGACATTAAGAGGAAAAGGCAGAGAGGGGGACAGGAATGAGAGAGTAAGAAGGAGAGAGAGAAAAATGGCTAAGAAAAGAGAGGGATGATGAGTAGAAGAAGATCCAACCAGATCTGGATTTGTTTCGGGGTATTGGCAGAGATCATAGATAGGTTGGATTTAACTGCCCTCTTGTGGACAGTTGTGAGAAGCGCAGGTCTGTAGATCACCATCCAGCTTTGGCTTTACAGTTTTTTACAATCGCTATGACGGTTTTTTCCATACCTTTAACAAGTTTCCTAAACTCTTGACACAGTTAGCACAACATCCGTCTGTGTTGGCTATACAATTAACACATTTCTTGTTGCTTTGACACAAAATGCATAGAGTAAACACAAATTTCAAATGCTTCAACTTATTTTACACACAAGCTCAACCAAGACCAAAACAATCGATTTTTACTGCCCAATTTACCATTGCTTTCACACTGTATGCCAAAACAGATAACATCATGTTCGTAAAGTCAAAGTGAACAACTGTTCATATTGTGAATTGAAACACAAATATATCCTCTGTATTACATTACATTGCTACTGATAAATTACTGATTGAAATTATGCAAATAATCACAGCTGATTCCCATCTAGGAAACACACTCAGGTGTTGAGGTTCTTTCAATCGCATGACCATATGGTATATAAAGAGGACCTCTTTGGGCTGATCCTGTGTGGGAAAAGAACAATATAGAGAAAAGAAGAAGAAAGTAAGAAAAATGCTGCCACGAAGGAGAGGAAGACAAGGGAGAGGAGTAGGACAAGGGAGAGGAGTAGGACAAGGGAGAGGAGTAGGACAGGGGAGAGGAGTAGGACAGGGGAGAGGAGTAGGACAGGGGAGAGGAGTAGGTAGTGATGGGCAAATCGAGGCTTTTCGAAACACAGAGACAATTGAAACATTGGAGTCGGGGCCTTTGAAACGCTCGAAACCTTTACTCAACAGCGACATCTGCTGGCAGCTATCAGTATGGCATAACCAACAGTCGTTTAGCTAATTCCACTTCTCGTACGTAAGGATCCTTGTGGTTGAACGTAATTATGGCCGTCCTGCAATGCAGATAGCGTGGTATCGAATACGGAAGCGATGTCTGTCAACTAATTATACAATTAATTCAGAATGTGATGATCAAACTGTTTGAGACGATGGATTCATTGTAAACTTGTTACATATTCATATATATGTATTTTATTGTATACACACAACAGCAGACAAACAGAGAAATGAACAAGATTTCGCTAATGGCACACAGTAACTAACTTTCTCTAACATTCTCTAACTCTCTCAAACTCGCACAAATCTCTCAACCAAGGTCTCACGCTGTCACGCATTCAAAACCTTTGGCTTTGCCTCCTCATTTTATACCCTGACACGTCAGAGTCTTTTGGCAAGTTCGAGACAGGTTTCGTTCAAGACACGTCACAAAATGTTTCGAAACAATTTGACACGTGACCGGAAGTGTTTTTAAAACCTGTCTCGAAACGTTGTTCCGATGCAGTGAGTGTTGAATGTGTCGGGACAGTATCGACACCCTAGTACCGAGCGGACCATCACTAGGAGTAGGACAGGGGAGAGGAGTAGGACAGGGAAGAGGGAGAGGAGTCAGAGTGCGTGGTGGCGCTCAAAGAAGGGCCAGAGCTAGGGTAACGGACGAAATAAGAGCTACGATCATAGACCATGTGATAAACCACGGGCTATCATACCGGGAGGCTGGTGAACGAGTACAGCCAAACCTCAGCCGGGACACAGTGCCATCCATTGTCCGGATTTTTCGAGAAACCAACAGGTAGGATATTGTATACTGTAATTGTATTGTATTCTCTTACTGCAAAGTGTAAATACCGTAAGTTTACCATGTATTACAGTAGTGACTGTATGCCTCTGGTCTCTAATATGTAACTGTATTTGGTCTCTCTAAGGATTCAACGTCTACCTCCCTCAGGGTGCAGAGGATAGCTCTTCATTGCTGACAATGAAATGAAACTGAAGGACATTCAGTCCAGAGTACAATCTTGTCTTTGGGAACATTGCAGCGATCAGTGTGACAACCATTTCTCGGACACTGGATTAACACAGTCCGAATAAAAAAAACGGTATCATGTTCCTTTTGAAAGGAACAGTGAGCGCATTAAAGAACTCTGTCGCAAATACGTCCAGGTAAGGTTATGCAATGCAGTCATTTCAGTACTATACCTAGTGTATTTTGCAGTAAAATACTCTGTAAACCTGGAACACAGTAAGACAAATAGTATGTATAGAGCAGAGCATTTACACACACTGTCTGATTACTTTCAGAGAGTCATGGAGTTGGAGGCCAATGAAGTTCAACACGAAATGATCTACGTTGACGAGGCTGGTTTCAACTTGGCAAAAAGGCGTCGGTGTGGAAGAAACGTAATTGGCAAAAGGACCACAATTACCGTGCCGGGCCAGAGAGGAGCCAACATCACCATGTGTGCCGCTATCGCCCACAACGGTACTCTCCTTAACAAATGTGAGATTGGCCCCTACAACACAGACCGCCTTCTCCTATTTTTAGAAGACCTGCACCAAAGACTGGTGCCAGAGGTAGAGAGGGGACAGGTGGGAGACCACTTACCAACCTATGTAATCACATGGGACAATGTGGCATCCCACCATTCCCGGCCAGTTACAGCCTGGTTTGACGCCCATCCGAGGATGATGCCCCTTACTCCCCTTTCCTCAACCCATTGAGGAGTTTTTCTCAGCCTGGAGATGAAAGGTTTTTCACCATCGTCCTCATGACCAAATGTCCCTCCTAGATGCAATGGATGCTGCATGCCAAGAGATCACAGCTGAACACTGCCAGGGGTGAATAAGGCATTCCAAAAGATTTTTTCCAAGATGCCTTGCCAGAGAACATGTCAGGTGTGATGTGGATGAGAACATGTGGCCAAATGCAGAAGACCGGGCAGATTAGATGACATAGTAGATTTCACATACAGTAATGGCAGCTATATTGCATATCTTGCAATATTGTAATGTCCTGTTGCAAATACATAAAGCCTTTACTGCAGCAATCATGTTTCTGTCTTCTTTTTTTCAATACAGTAACCGTACATTCTATAAAGCTACTCTGAGATGGGTCATTCATTTTTTGTTCAGAATTTCTGCAGCAAAGAAACAAATTGCATTACATAACTAAACCCAACAAAACAAAAATGTACAGAGGCTTCAAAAGAAACTGCATTGCAAACACAATCTATAATCCATATACTGTGAGACCTGACACATAGATGCAGTTTCTTTAATTCCATCTGATGTTAGTGTTTTTTATGACATTGTGCTATGATTGACTACATATTAGTGTGAAAAGAGAACGTGTGTTAGTGTTTGCTAGACATGGTGTCATGTTTAGTGTATTTTTGTGTTATGACAATAAGTGTTTATGTTTAGTGTATAATGAGTGATTTTGAGCATGAAATTTACAGTTTTGCCAATTGTGTGTGGTAGGTGGGTTGGTGCTTTGAGAGTTTAGAAAACTTGTTAGGTATGGAAAAAATCGGGCGAAGCTGGTTCATGAAGGAGGACGCGAGACATAGCCGCGTCACCAGCAGCGCGTCATTAGCAACGCGTCATATGACGTGCAGGGTACACCGTCTAATAGGGCGGGGTATATAGCGGGGTTTCCCGGCATATGCTTGCTAGTGCGACATAGACATCAGTCATCCTGCTGTTGTCGAGGGAACGAGTCGAAATGTCGTGCCTTTCGGGTTCTGAATTGGAGGAGTACCGTGATGATTCATTGATCGACGGTGGCCTCGTCGATGTAGCGGGGATCCTTCCGGCCGTGGCAGCTAAACCCCGTCGGAGTTCTCGCCTGGCGGAAAGGCAGCCGGTGTCTATCGAGGAATGGCCTGTTCCTCGAATCTTGGCCGGGTTTTACGACAAGGGCCTTAGTCCTCCGGTCGGGCTGGCTCATGAGGAATTGTTCCTTCGGTACATGGACGTGTGCGAGGAGGAAGCGGAGGTTCCCGTTCCCCGCAAAAGTCTGGGGAAGACCAAGCGTGCTTCCTCCGCGGGTGCGGTCGTGGGCAAGAAGCCCAGGGCTGGGTCCTCAGCCGGCCCGGTTGTGCCTCCGCCCGATTCGGTGCAGCAGCTCTATCCTCTGCAGCCCCTCGCTCCCGTGCCGCTGCCGGATCCCGTGTTGGCTGTGTTGATCGATTTGCGGCGCACGCTCGGTGGCATGGATGCCCGTCTTCAGGTCCTCGAGGGCGCCGGGGCCTTGGTTCCAGCTCCCGTAGCCGCGGCTGTGGGTGTGCTTGCGGCTCAGGAGATCCGGCCCTCATACACCCTGGCCAGCGCGGTGCCTGCTGCGGCCTCTGGGGCCTCCTTTCTGCCTCCGTCCGCTGCGGTCCCGGCGGCTCTCCGCGACCAGATCCTGGCAGGTAAGGATGTCAACCTGGTCAAGATCCTGCTGAGTGGGCCTGAAGTAAGTGGAGGCCGCTTGTTGGAGTGCGGCAGCGTGGCGGTATTGTTGCGGGACGCCGATCCTCGTCTATCCAAGACTCTGACATTGGCGGAGTTCGTCGTTGCGTTTGGGGTCTTCAGGGATGTCTTGTGCGAGGGATTTCCAGGGCGGCGCGTCGAGCTGGACACCTATTTGTCCATCATCGCTGACTTGTCACTCTCCTACGGGGGGGGCCCTATTTTACGAGTATCATAAGGGGTTCTCTGCGAAGGCAGCCCTGTATGTCCAGCGTTTTAACCTGCGTCTGGACTGGTCTGTGCTTGATTTGGAGCTGGTTAGCCGCACCTTTACGGGGATTCGTCCTATATCATGTGTGGTGTGCGGGTCGTTCTCCCATCCTACTGGGCTTTGCCCCGTCACGGTGTCTTCCAAGATGGGGGAGGCGTCCCGCGATGCGAAACCTGGGTCCAGTGGAGCGGAGCGACGTTCGTTCAAACGCCAGGTGCCTGTTGCTGGTTCCTCTACCCCTGTGTGTATGTATTTCAACGAAGGGTCCTGTACATACCCTGAATGTAGATTCCTTCATGTCTGCAGCCAGTGCTCGGACGCCCATCCGAGGTCGACCTGCCCGCGCCGGTTCCGCCCGGCGGGCAAGGCGATGAAATAAATATGCACCCCTCTACCCCCGTTGACATTGGTCGTCTGTCTACAGCTTTAAGCGGCCACCCCAACCGATGTTTCGTGAACTATCTCCTCACCGGGTTGCGGGAGGGTTTCATGGCTGGGGTGGGATGTGTACCCACGGTGTCTTATGTGTGTGACAATTTGCAATCGGCGCTCACGGAGCCAGACGTGGTCGATGCGTTGCTGGCCAAAGAAACCGGCAAGGGGATATTTGCTGGGGCCGTTCGTGGCGTCGCAGTTCCCCGTGTTTCGCGTCAGTCCGATTGGTGTGGCTACCCGGAAGTATTCGGGAAAGAAACGCCTGATCGTGGATTTGTCCGCCCCGCACGACTCGCAGGTCCCTAGCATCAACAGCCTGATTCCGTCCGAGGTGTATTCTCTTTATTACACGAACATCGATCACGCGATTCGGTTGATCAAGCAGGCAGGCGTAGGCGCCTGGCTAGGGAAGGCCGATATCACCGACGCGTTTAAGATCGTGCCCCTACACCCGTCGCAGTGGCACCTGTTCGGCATCAAATGGCGGTCGCTATTCTATTTCTACGCTCGCCTTGCTTTTGGCTGTCGCAGCAGCCCGCGCATTTTCGATACGCTGTCTGAGGCGCTGTGTTGGATTTTGCTTAACGTGCACAGGTTGCCATTTGTACTGCACCTGCTGGACGACTTCCTGGTGGTCGATTTTCCGTCCTCGCCGCCCGCTCGGTGCATCTCTGTGGTGAAGGCCACTTTTGGGCATTTGGGCGTTCCGCTCTCGGAGGAGAAGACGCAGGGGCCACTCACGTCGATTGAGTTTTTGGGCATTCAGCTGGACAGCCTGTCGATGCGTGCGTCGCTCCCGGAGGAGAAGCTCTTGCGGTTGCGCGCTGTTCTGGCTTCGGCGGCTATATCGGTGGCCATGACCAAACGTGACCTGTTGTCGTTGCTCGGGCATCTGAATTTTGCCATGCGCATTATTCCCCACGGTCGGTCGTTCGTGTCCCGTCTGCTGGGCATGGCTAAATCGGTTCCGGCGCTTCATGACGTCGTGCGGTTGGATGAGGGTTGCCGGTCCGATTTGCGTTTCTGGGCCGTACTTTGCGAGCAGTGGAATGGGTTGTCGTTTTTTTACAACGATGAGGTCGAGACCTCTAGCGCCCTGGCTTTTTACACCGATGCGGCGTTGTCCATTGGGTTTGGGGGTTTTTTCGGGAACGAATGGTTTAGCGAGTCGTGGCCCGTTGAACTGGATCTTCTGGCGCACGATTGCAAATCAACTGCATTGTTCGAACTGTATCCTATTGTGGTATCATGTCTGTTGTGGGGTAAACACTGGTGTAGGAAGAGGATCGTGGTGTTTTGTGATAACCAGGCCACGGTGGACATCATCAATAAGGGCAGATCCTCCGTGGCATTGATTAACAAATTAGTGAGACGTCTGACCTGGACGTGCATCACTGGCAACTTTGTGTTGCGGGCCGCATACATCCCTGGGTTGCTCAACAATGTGGCTGATGCTCTGTCACGTTTCCACTTTCAGGAGTTCCGAGCATTATGTCCGGAGGCGAAGCCGGACGGCTTGGTGTGCCCAACCTTTCAGGAGGCTCTGTTAGACTAGACAGGAGGCTAGAGGGCTACATGACGGTCGCTGCTCGGTACATGCGAGCAGGCATGAGCAAGGGTACATTAAAATCCTATGATTGTGCTTGGTTGCATTACTGTTCTTTCTGCCGCGCACTCGACACTCCCCATCACCCAGTGAGCCTGCCTGTTGTATGCGCATACATCGTTCACTGCTTCACCTCCCGGAAGCTCCAGCCGTCGACGATCAAGGCAGCGGTGGCTGGCATTCAGTTGCATCTCCGGTGTCTGGACCCGTCTGTGCAGAGCCTGTTGGGGAACCCGTCAGTGCGGCTGCTGTTCAACGGCCTGCGGAAAGAGCGACCGCAAGGCAATGACAGGCGACTTCCCATAACCCTTCCCATACTTCATCACTTGGTGTCGGTCTTGCGGGCGGGATGTTTTAACGCTCCCATGGATGTCATGTTAGAAGCTGCGTGTCTCATGGCTTTTTATGGGTTCATGCGGTGCGACGAATTCTCGTGTAGGTCCAGCACATTTGTACCTATGCACGATCTCACCCTCGGCGACTTAACCATGGATACATGTATGTACACAGTGGTGCTGAAACACAGCAAGGGTGTGAAAGCCGGCGTGGGTACTCCTGTCGTCATATCACGGATTAACTCAGTTTTCTGTCCCCTCTCTTCCATGGAGAAATACCTTCGATGGCGTTCATCCTCGGCAACGAACAAGCCCCTGTTCGTCACCGATGCTGGGAAAGCCATGAGCAGATACTGGTTCACCGGGAGGCTCGGAATCCTGTGCCGGCGCTGTGGTCTGGACCCGAAGCTGTACACGGCGCACTCTTTCCGGATCGGTGCGGCTACGTCAGCATCTCAAGTGGTCTCAGCCTCGACGCTGAAAGTGATGGGCCGGTGGTCATCTGCAAGTGTGCAACGTTACATCAGACTGGATGCCACTGATGTTTTGGAAGGGCAGAGGAGAATGGCTTCCACGCTTCCTACCTCTCCGTAATTTCGTTGATATATTATATTGTATGTTCTGTTCTCTTAACACCATGTGGCCTACGGGCATGTGCATGTAATCCTATAAATAGGTGGCTGGCGGCGCGGTTATACAGCCGCACGTTACAAGGTGACAAGTCACCATCAAGTTGGTAAGTCGAGGCGTGCCTACGTGGGTAAGTCGAGGCAAAGCCTCCGTTGGTATGTCGAGGCAAAGCCTCCGTTGGTATGTCGAGGCAACGCCTCAGTTGGTATCATCATCATCATCATCTTTATTGTCAGACTCAAGGTCCATAAAAAGAACACACAAAAACATGACATAACATAACATAACATAAAAAACATAAAACATTAAAAAAAAACACCACCGATAGGCCTACACACATTTTCATAAAAGACATTCATACCAATACCTCCACATTGGTGACTGGTAACGAATTGTACTGTAGCTGGGATTAGTCAGCACAACAATAATGCAATTCTGTGACGTATTAAGGCGACAGATACATTTATACATCAGGTTCCTCAACAATGCTCTGAAAGTGCTGACACCTGCATTACAAAACAGGGCACTAGCACTACAGCTCCTAGGCCTCCTCAGTAGAATCCTGAAGCAGTCATTATAAGCAACCTGTAGCTTCTGTAGACTGGCCTTTTTAAACTTTGCCCATAGGGCTGCAGTGTACAGTGGAGTACAGTATGCTTTAAAAAGTTGGATTTTTACTTTTTCAGAGCACATATGGAATTTTCTTGTCAACATATTAGCTTGGGCATATAGCATGCGACACTGTCTATAAATATCATCATCATCATACATCTGATCTGTCATGTAGTGACCCAGGTATTTTGTTTTCCTACAGACTCCCAACACTTGTCCTGACAGATAGAAATCTGGAAAGCACAATTCTTTGTCCCCTTTGGTTCTGCATATCATAACAATACTTTTTTTAGCATTGTATTGCACATCATATTTCATCCCATAATCAGAACAAATGTTCAGTAGCTGCTGAAAACCAGCACTGCTGGGAGAGAGAATGGCCAAGTCATCAGCATACATGACATGATTTACAAGAGTGTTCCCAATCATACAACCAGTTTGGCATTCATTTAGTTGCTGAGATAATTCATCCATGTACAAGTTAAAAAGAGCAGGAGAAAGTATCCCCCCCTGACGCACTCCATTACTTACACCAAAGGGAGTAGAGACACTGTTACCCCATTTAACATGCATTCTCTGTTTAGAATACCAGTAGGTCAGAATTCTTATAATACTATCAGGTGCACCCCTTTGCTTCAATTTGTTAAAAAGCTTAAATGATTAACTCTGTCAAATGCCTTAGAGGCATCAATAAAACCAATTAGAACAGAGGAATTCTGCCTCATATATGTATGTGTAGCCTCCTTCACGGCATAAATACACAACTCTGTACCAAGCTTTGCTTTAAAACCAAACTGATTTTGACTAGTGCTCAGATATTGATTAAGGCGATCAAGTAAAATCTTCTCCAGGATTTTTGACACTACACTGGCTAAGGCTATTGGCCTATAGTTATCCATACTGCCAATCTTGCCTGCCTTGTCCTTGATGACTGGTACTAGAGTGACAGCCAACATAGAACTAGGCAGCAGTCCATGTGTCATGAGGCCAGTAAAACACATGGCAAGCAGTGCTGCAACCTTAGGGGTTGCAAACTTGAGGTGTTCTGCTGTGATGTAATCAGAGCCACTCGCTTTATTATCAGCTAACTGTTTTATTGCATGATGCACTTCACTGAAAGTAATTACTGTATCCTTGTTGGAAATATTGCTCACTTCATACGGATCACTCTTAACACAGTTGAATAAGGCAGAGTAGTGTTTCCTCCACAGCTCAGCTATATTATCACCCCCAGCAACTCCCTCTATGACATCAGGAAGTGATGTGTTTGACCTATTCAGAGCTCTCACCTCCTTCCAGAAGCCAGTGATGTTGTTACATAGAAGCTTGTCAGCTATAGCATCTGCTCTCATGACCTGTTCATGCTTATCAATGTAACGGATAGCATATTTGTATCTAGCATTAGTAAGCTTTTTATGCTCCAGGACAGGTCCATTTCTAGGTCTGCCTGCCTGTACCCATGCCATAAAGGCCTCCTTAGCTTCTGCATGGTGAGCTGCTACAAATCTATTCCATCCTGGCTTGATTGTATTAGGCTTTCCAGTATGCCTACAGTATGGCTTACTGGCCTCATACATAGCTTCCACAACACAGTCATACATATCACAAAGAGCTTTACCATGGGAGATGTCCTGACAGCCCACATCTGAACACATAATAGCATCCCAGGGTATACTTAGATTACTTAAAACTGCATCAGTTGTCATGTAATATGATAAAAGGTCATGATCAGTGAGTTTTGACCAGTCCAGATTGGCCCCGCGGCCACCATTCACCTCACGAGTCAACTCAGGAAGGCTTTCAATCTTAAATGTCATGACAAATGGCACATGATCAGCCATGGTCATCCCATATAAGATTTCCATGGATTGAAGAGCTGCATGGGCATCAGCAGTGCTGATGCAGTGATCAAGCCAGGATGTTGAGTGCCAAGCCTCACTTATATAAGAATAACTGTTTGCAGGTAAGAGCAGTTGACTAGACAGCATGAGATTATTATCATCACAAAATTGTAACATGTGCTTGGCAAATAAAGACCGACTATCTGACAGGTCTGCATTCATATCACCAACTACACACAAGCTTGCAAATTGATTCTCCTGAATGAAGGAATTTAAAAACCCAAGCCTATCCATATAAATATCTTCATTCTGTGGACACTCATAAGGTGTATATACATTGAGGATAACAAGCTCTTTATTTCCAAGCTTCAGCTCTATAGCAATACACCAATCAACATGAGTCCTTATAACCTTGATTGCAGAGTCCAACTTTTTGTGCCATAAAATGGCTACACCCCCTGCTATCCGTCCTCTCACTATTCCCATAGTAAGGTCCACTGTGGATTCCCCAGCACCATGGAAATTGTAATTAAAAGAGTTCAATTTTCCCAAATCCTGTTTGGATAAAAAAGTTTCCTGTAGGCATAAGATGTCACACGTTTGCAGCAGATCATCCACTACACTCCGTCGTGCCCTGTCTCCTGCGCTACTGCCAACGCGCAGCCCCCTACAGTTGTAAGACGCAACACATATATCCATAGCGAATGTTATCTTGGGCACTCATGCCAGTATCGAGCATAGGCCTACTCGTAGCCCCAACAGGTTGAGAAGACGCATTGGAGTTGGCACCAAAGGCTCCAGCTCTCCGTGGTTCGTAGAAGCGCCGCACATGCGCTCCCTCTGGCCATAATTCCGGGCTATACATATCCTCAACATTTTTGCATTCAGCAGATATTTTAAAAGATGCGTATCTGCTGTTTACAGAAACAATTCTTTCGCATGACACTTCATGTCCAAGTTTATTCACAAGATGTGCGCGCAATACTTCAGCATCTACCTCTAGTGAAAACCGACTGGCGAAGACACTCACCCTTTTAGTGGTTATCATCTTGATGTCTCCTACAGAACCAGTGCCCACAACGGTTTTTGCTGCCCTCCGTTCCAACGCAGATTTGCCAGTGCGTAATTCCTGTTGGGTCTCCCCGGTGCGCTTCTTTCTCCCCCTTTTTACAACTTGGCTCCACTTGGATAATCCAGGCGAGGGCCTTGCTGCTCCAGGGCTAACTGCTGGTGTAGTTCTCTCCGTTGCTTGCGGGACGGGTCTTTGGGGCGCTTCTTGACGCCTGTCACCCGTTGTTTCAGTCACCTCTGTTGGACGATCAGCGTCTCCAACGTTGGTAGTGTGGGCGGAGATTGAATTCTCCGTTTGACTCACCGGCACATCGAAGCTTGCACAACCGTGGGTATCTTGCTGCTCAAGGGCACAAACCCGGAGGCTCACGTTGGCCGTGGCTGCACACAATCCTTCACTCGCTTCAGTTTGTCGGTGCATCGCAAGTTTCAAAGCAGAGACATCAGCATGCAGCTGCTCAACTTTCCGAAGGAGTCCACAGACGTCCATGTTGGAGAAAGTCACAGGTGGCAGCTCATCCAGGTAATAAGATACAAATTTCGGAATATTATCTCCACGTTCATTTAGAACTCTGAGACAGCTTTTGATGTTATTGGCGTCTTTCTGTGCTCCTTTGTGAGAGATATTCCGTTGCGTCGTGGGACAAAGTTCAAACAGCGTTTTCTTCGAGACCTCAATCCAGTCTGAGTCAAAGTGGTTTGCAGCTAAAAGGACAATTTCATCCTGACTTAAAGTTTGCATTTTCATAGAAAGGAAGTGTAGCAGTTCATCTTCAACTATAATTTTGCCATCAACTGTTTTATATATTTCTGGTTTTAGTCGCGCTCTGGCGAGCCGAGGAGCACCTGACGCAGTAACGTCAGCCATCTTGTCACAATGAACAGGCAGTGTAATAAGGAAATAAGTAGCTTAGGTATGTCGAGGCAAAGCCTCCGTTGGTATGTCGAGGCAAAGCCTCCGTTGGTATGTAGAGGCAACGCCTCAGTTGGTATGTCGAGGCAAAGCCTCCGTTGGTATGTCGAGGCAACGCCTCAGTTGGTATGTCGAGGCAAAGCCTCCGTTGGTATGTAGAGGCAACGCCTCAGTTGGTATGTCGAGGCAACGCCTCCGTTGGTATGTCGAGGCAACGCCTCAGTTGGTATGTCGAGGCGCGTGCCTCAGTTGGTACGTCGAGGCAACGCCTCTGTTGGTATGTCGAGGCGCGTGCCTCAGTTGGTACGTCGAGGCAACGCCTCAGTTGGTATGTCGAGGCGCGTGCCTCAGTTGGTACGTCGAGGCAACGCCTCCGTTGGTACGTCGAGGCAAAGCCTCCGTTGGTATGTCGAGGCAAAGCCTCCGTTGGTATGTCGAGGCAAAGCCTCCGTTGGTAT
Source organism: Mallotus villosus (assembly GCA_903064625.1). Lineage (NCBI taxonomy): Eukaryota > Metazoa > Chordata > Actinopteri > Osmeriformes > Salangidae > Mallotus > Mallotus villosus. The sequence goes on from CAEFZP010003635.1 coordinate 22,207, forward strand.
GTCGAGGCAAAGCCTCCGTTGGTATGTCGAGGCAAAGCCTCCGTTGGTATGTCGAGGCAAAGCCTCCGTTGGTATGTCGAGGCAACGCCTCAGTTGGTATGTAGAGGCAACGCCTCAGTTGGTATGTTCGAGGCACCGCCTCCGTTGGTATGTCGAGGCAGTGCCTCAGTGGGTTTGTAGACAATCCGAGCCCTTTTCCGGAAGGGTTCCCGTTTCCGCGGTTGGGGCGTCGTAGGCCTCCGGGTCTCCGTCCCCCTAAGGTCAGACCAAGGCAGAGCACGGCAGGAAGGTTCCTGCGGTTCTCCTTTTCCCCCCTTCCATTCTCCCCCCCTCTCCGGAGGGGGGGTGGTGGCGCCCACGTTCTTCGTAGGTGCGGGCGCGGCTGCCTGCGGACCCCAGTGGTCTGCTTGCTGCCCGCGTTACGCATGCGGAGGTGCGGGGGTGAGGGGGGGGAACTGGGTTCCGTTCCTGGTTCTTCTCCTGTTAGCCGAGCCCTGCCTCTGACCTCCGCGAGCGGTGAGATTTACTCCTCTTTCCGTCCCCTCTTCCATGTATAGGTTCTGATGCTACTAATGATGTTTTGTTGGTGGCTGGCCGGGCGCAGGTATGCAGCAGCATGTGGAGCGACAGGTGACAGTCACCATCGAAAGTTGGTATTTCGAGGCGTACCTCAGTTGGGAGGTAGACGAGGCGGAGCACGGCGGGAAGGTTCCTGCTGTTCTCCTTTTCCCCCCTTCCATTCTCCCCCCTCTCCGGAGGGGGGGTGGTGGCGCCCACGTTCTTCGTAGGTGCGGGCGCGGCTGCCTGTGGACACCAGTGGTCTGCTTGCTGCCCGCGTTACGCATGCGGAGGTGCGGGGGTGAGGGGGGGGATCTGGGCTCCGCTCCTGGTTCTTCTCCTATCAGCCGAGCTCCGGCCTCTGACCTCCGCGAGCGAATGTGGAACAACAGATGCAGCTAGGGGCACTCTCTGCTCTGAGAGACGATACGGAGGGTAAGTATGTATGGCTAACACAACGTTAATCTCAAAGAATTCTAGCATAACGGGCACCACGTACACACAGCAGTCTCATACTCTGTGTCTCGTCGGCATGTGGTTTTGTGTTGGGGTATGCGTCGCTGCTCTCTGCTCGGAGGTCGAGACGGTGTCTCCGTTGGGTGCGGCAGGGAGCCGATGCAAGCAGAACCACAATGCCAAACCAAATGTACAATAATGTATTGTACAGTGTGCAATAAAGCATCATGTAAACTTATACTGAGTCCTCCTGCCTGAATCGGGCGAAGCTGGTTCATGAAGGAGGACGCGAGACATAGCCGCGTCACCAGCAGCGCGTCATTAGCAACGCGTCATATGACGTGCAGGGTACACCGTCTAATAGGGCGGGGTATATAGCGGGGTTTCCCGGCATATGCTTGCTAGTGCGACATAGACATCAGTCATCCTGCTGCCTCCGCCTCCCCGGCCTCCTCCCTTGTTTTCTTTTTTCCTGTGTCCTGTAGGGGGTATGCGTCGCTGCTCTCTGCTCGGAGGTCGAGACGGTGTCTCCGTTGGGTGCGGCAGGGAGCCGATGCAAGCAGAACCACAATGCCAAACCAAATGTACAATAATGTATTGTACAGTGTGCAATAAAGCATCATGTAAACTTATACTGAGTCCTCCTGCCTGAATCGGGCGAAGCTGGTTCATGAAGGAGGACGCGAGACATAGCCGCGTCACCAGCAGCGCGTCATTAGCAACGCGTCATATGACGTGCAGGGTACACCGTCTAATAGGGCGGGGTATATAGCGGGGTTTCCCGGCATATGCTTGCTAGTGCGACATAGACATCAGTCATCCTGCTGCCTCCGCCTCCCCGGCCTCCTCCCTTGTTTTCTTTTTTCCTGTGTCCTGTAGGGGGTATGCGTCGCTGCTCTCTGCTCGGAGGTCGAGACGGTGTCTCCGTTGGGTGCGGCAGGGAGCCGATGCAAGCAGAACCACAATGCCAAACCAAATGTACAATAATGTATTGTACAGTGTGCAATAAAGCATCATGTAAACTTATACTGAGTCCTCCTGCCTGAATCGGGCGAAGCTGGTTCATGAAGGAGGACGCGAGACATAGCCGCGTCACCAGCAGCGCGTCATTAGCAACGCGTCATATGACGTGCAGGGTACACCGTCTAATAGGGCGGGGTATATAGCGGGGTTTCCCGGCATATGCTTGCTAGTGCGACATAGACATCAGTCATCCTGCTGCCTCCGCCTCCCCGGCCTCCTCCCTTGTTTTCTTTTTTCCTGTGTCCTGTAGGGGGTATGCGTCGCTGCTCTCTGCTCGGAGGTCGAGACGGTGTCTCCGTTGGGTGCGGCAGGGAGCCGATGCAAGCAGAACCACAATGCCAAACCAAATGTACAATAATGTATTGTACAGTGTGCAATAAAGCATCATGTAAACTTATACTGAGTCCTCCTGCCTGAACCGTCATAGCGATTGGAAAAAACTGTAAAGGCAGGGTAGGTAATGCACTTTTTGTCGAATTTGATTAAATAAACTTCACATCCTGATAGCAATCAATAAACATTTAAATTCAAAATAAATAAAAAATCTGACAGAAATGACATACGTCAAATCCAATAAAATCAGTATCTATCATCATTGCAGGACTGTAATAAACACAACCAATCATTGCTTTCAGACCAAATGCCAGGACAGGCTACTTGCCTTTATCTATCTATCTGCATGCACTCTTCCCATGTACTTATTGCACATGTGTTTTGGAGGAAGGGCTTTGAAGGGAGGGGGTGGGATCATTTGGATTGGATAGACCACTTTCAACCCTACGTCACACGGCTGTCAAGCTGGCTCAACTGCGCATGTGGGTTGCAAAAGACGAACTTCTCCCGGTTATAATACACTTGGAGTGTCGATCAGGTCATCATATATCTCTGTTCACTGGATTACAGGGTTTGACATTCACTTTTTGAGGCACTTGTCCTTTGGACGAGTACATTTACATTTCACTTGTCAATGCAAAAAAGTCACTTGACCCCCATAGCTTTAAATAGCCTGACCAAGTGATCGGGCAAAACTAGCCTGGCTAACGGAGGTCGCTTTCTCAGGAAAATGAGTAATGAAACAGGCTCAGTTAAAGAAATCCAATATGCTGGCTATCTTCAGCAGGCTCGTATCTACGTTAGGCAGTCCTCTCTGACGTTTCTGGAGTGAAATACAACATTGTGCACACTGCCAGTGAGCGACGAGTCTGACTGAGGCTAATGGGGACGCAGTCTCACACTCAAATTGCCAGTTTAAACAAATCAATAATCGGACCAGCTGGCTAAAAGCAGAATTCCCATATTTCTTGAAAGCTGCCCTGCTTGACTTTTAAGATGTCGAATTGACTGTAAAACTGTAAAATTATGAACTTTGTGACATGACGCGAAGACATGGCTGCTGCTCCACTATGCGGTCTGTACCGGGCGACATTCTCACTCAAATGTCAAGACTTTCGTGACCCAAATCAAAATTATGATGAGACAGATCAATGGAGAATCGCTTTTTCTCTCTCTAAGGCTGTCCTCCTCTGACTTTTTGGTCTTTTAAATCTACTATTATATCTACTACTACATACAAACTATTTGTATGGTCCGTGTGGTCCTTTTGCCATTGTAAATGCTATCCTTTCCCGGTTTTCTGCAACCTAGCTGCGCGCGCATCCTGAATGTTTACAAACATCAAATTGGTCTATACTTCAAAAATTGCTAGTTTAAAAAAATGGACCCACTCTGCCTTTAAACATATTCTGGGCTACAATGACAAACTACTACAAGCGCTTTTGCCATCTAGTGGAAAAGTATGGTTACTGGGCCAAAATGGACAGTGCAGAACAGGAACTTTTGAAGCGGTAGTGCTGTTGAAGACAACATTCAAATGTCTCATATTTATATTCCCATGGAGTTGGATTCGGGACTAGTGAGTGATTAAACGTTTGATGTATGGGCTTGCTGTGATCTAGTCCGAGTCAGCCTGGAATGTTTTCTCCTTTTCTCCCCTCCTCTCTGTCTGAGGTCTGCATCAACCTTTTCTTGCTATCTTACTTTTCAAGTAAGTATGCATATTCTGTGTAGTTGCCTTTAGGAAGGCACAATTTGTATTCTCATATACTATTATTCATCAACTAGTCCCAACATATTTGCTCTACATAGACAGTCTCTGTCAAAATGTGCATCTTGTTCCCAAAAGTGCCTGTATCTGCTGAAAGATTCAGTGACACGCCAACAATGGCTAACTAGCTAGCCAGTCAGAAACAGCACAATGTCATACGACTCATGGAATTGTACAATTCATATAAGTATGTTCACTGCTTTCAGTGGAGACCGACTCAGTGAAACTTGTGCCAGTGCATACTCTAGCTCTTCTTGAGCTAAGACCTCTTCCCAAACCTAACCCAGCCAGAGCCTAGTTCTTATGTTTTATTCTGCTGATTTTAATATTTTATTCCCCATTTTGGGGATATTAAATCAGCTTATTTTTAAAGAACTATTACAAGAACTTGTGACAGTGCACACTCTAGCTCTTCTTGAGCTAAGACCTCTTCCCAAACCTAACCCAGCCAGAGCCTAGTTCTTATGTTTTATTCTGCTGATTTTAATATTTTATTCCCCATCTTGGGGATATTAAATCAGCTTATTTTTAAAGAACTATTACAAGAACTTGTGCCAGTGCATACTCTAGCTCTTCTTGAGCTAAGACCTCTTCCCAAACCTAACCCAGCCAGAGCCTAGTTCTTATGTTTTATTCCGCTGATTTTAATATTTTATTCCCCATCTTGGGGATATTAAATCAGCTTATTTTTAAAGAACTATTACAAGAACTTGTGCCAGTGCACACTCTAGCTCTTCTTGAGCTAAGACCTCTTCCCAAACCTAACCCAGCCAGAGCCTAGTTCTTATGTTTTATTCTGCTGATTTTAATATTTTATTCCCCATCTTGGGGATATTAAATCAGCTTATTTTTAAAGAACTATTACAAGAACTTGTGCCAGTGCATACTCTAGCTCTTCTTGAGCTAAGACCTCTTCCCAAACCTAACCCAGCCAGAGCCTAGTTCTTATGTTTTATTCCGCTGATTTTAATATTTTATTCCCCATCTTGGGGATATTAAATCAGCTTATTTTTAAAGAACTATTACAAGAACTTGTGCCAGTGCATACTCTAGCTCAGGGGTCTCCAACACGTCGATTGCGAGCTACCGGTAGCTCGCGGGCAGGTTTTCAGTAGCTCGCCTGATAGGTTGACCGATAATAATAATAAAAAAATATATATATTCCGACAACAGTAAATGCACCTCATCTCACTTACGTTCACATATGTCACATTGGTGTCCTGTGTAAATGTAGCCAAAGTGACGTTGTGACGTTGAGTGACGTTGTACGCTCGCTAAGCTAAAGTGAGGAGTTTGGTGGTATTAGCAGAACTTTACACAAACAACAAAGATGGAAAACCAAGGTGGCCAAGTCAAGAAAAAGCAGAAAACATACAATTTCCATTTGGAGTGGGAATGCGAGTTCTTCTTTACTAGCGTGAAGGACAAGTGTGTGTGCCTCATGTGCGGGAGCAGTGTTTCGGTCGGCAAAAGAGGTAACGTGGAGCGCCACCACACTCAAGTCCACGGTAACTTTGCACGGGATTTTCCAGCAGGCAGCACTCTACGGACTAAGAAAGTGAACCAGCTGAAAGCAAACCTTAAAAAACAGCAATGTTTATTCATCGGACCGACGAAGAACGCGGCCACGGAGGCATCATTTAAAGTGGCGCACATTTTGACAAAGCACAAGAAGCCATACACCGATGGCGGAATGGTGAAAGAAGCAATGACAGCGGTGGCCGACACATTATTCAAGGACCATAAAAGTAAGACTGAAATCATGTCCGCTATCGCTGATGTACAGCTTGGCGCAAACACAGTGGCACGGCGACTGTCTGTCTGCGCTCTCTGCCGATGCAGTGGGTCAGTTGGAGTGGGACATGATTAAATGCAAATGGTTTTCAATTCAATGTGACGAGTCGGTGGATGCGGCTGATACCGCTCAGATGGCTGTGTTTGTCCGGATGGTTTTCGAAGACGCTTCCACCAGAGAGGAGTTTTTGACGTTGCTTCCACTAAAAACCACAACCAGAGGAGTCGATATTTCCAACGTTGTGAAAAAGTACTTCGTTGAAAATAACGTGCCTATTGAAAAGCTGGTGTCTATTACAACAGACGGCGCACCAGCTATGACAGGACGCCACTCAGGATTTATTGCACTGTGCAAGGCCGACCCGGACTTTCCTAAAATTGTGAACTATCACTGCATCATTCACCAGCAGGCTATATGTGCCAAAGTCATGAGATTTGATCATGTGATGACACCTGTCATTAAGATCATCAACTCCATTCGCGCAAAGGCCAAGCAGCACAGAAGCTTCAAACTGCTCCTCCAGGAACTGTCTGCTGAACACAGTGATCTCCTTCTCCACACTGAGGTGAGGTGGCTGAGCCGAGGAAAAATACTGCATCGCTTCTGCTCATTGCTGAACGAAATCAAGGCTTTCATGGAGTCAAGAGAGGAGGACACTACACTTTTGTCTGATGCTGAGTGGCTCCTTGATCTTGCGTTCCTGACAGACATGACAGAGAAACTCAATCAGCTCAACACCCAGTTAGGTAAAGACAGAACAATTTCTGACATGATCAGTGCTGTTAAGGCTTTTAAAGCAAAACTGTCATTCTACCTCCAGCAACTGAAAAACTAAAGACTGCAACACTTCCCAACAGTAGTTAAGATGTTAGATAGCCATGCAGGGGCTGACTTTGTTTTGGATGTCAATAAATATTGTGACCTCATGTCAAAGCTAGGCCAGGAGTTTGAGGATAGGTTCAATGATTTTGATAAGCTGGAGCCATGTGTGGCATTCATTGCCAACCCATTCATGGAGGTAGACATCACAGAGATTTCAGAAAAGATGGCTGAACTGTTCACTGTCAATCCTGTGAATCATGTTCAGCTTAAGTCTCAGCAACACTCACAACATTTCTGGAGCCTTGTAGACCCAGAAAACTACAAGAATATTCACCAAGCAGCACTTAAAATTTCTGCTTTATTTGGTTCGACATACCTTTGTGAAGCTGCTTTTTCTGACATGAATGTCATCAAATCTAAATTCAGAACAAGACTGACAGATGAACATTTAAATGACTGTATTAGAGTGAACCTGAGTGCATACACTCCAGCATACACCTCTTTGGTGGACTCCATGCAGTGCCAGTCATCTCACTAAGTTTTAAAAAGAGTGAGTGTACTAATGTTTTCTTGGACCTTTGATATTGAGTTATTAAGTTATTGTATTAGAGTTGAGTTATTTTTGATAAGCATTGTGTATTGCAATTTCACACGTGTACAAACAGAAGCTTAAGTCAGTTGATTAATAAATATGTGCGATGTGATGCAAGTAGCTCTTGGCCACTTAATTTTTTTCTATGTAGCCGGGTGGGGAATTTGCTGTGACACCCCCATCACTGTTAGTTCTGGGTGGATAAAGTATGTATTTTGTTGTAAACCTGAGAGGTGTTATTGATTTATTTGTTTCAGCCACTAGGTGGCGATGTCACAAGCCAAGTCTTGGCGCAGTGCATTTTGGTCGTTCTTTCTTTTCTTGTCTGTCCGAGCATGAGAGCAGAACCTTTCGTGCATGCCGGAGTAGACCTTTGTGAACGGGGTCGATGTGAAGTCCACTGCCGTATTGTTTGATATTATTTTGTTTTAAAGTCATTTCTTGGGGTGGCCTTTTCCGATAAAGGAATAGTAAATAAACGAACCCAGTTAAAGTTATTGTGTCCTGTGTGGGTCCAGTTGCGCAGGCTACACATTTTGGTACCAGGAGTGGGGTTTGAAAGAGAAAAATTAATCTCTGCGAATTGGAAATAGTGGCCCCCCAATTTCTTTTAAAAATACGGCAATGGTGAAGATTAGCAGGTGGCGTCCAGTGTTCGAGTTCCAACGGCCAGCCTGGTGTGGATAAATCGGTCCTCGAGGAACACGTGGCGGGATTTCCATCCGGTGCCTGCTGTGTGCATGTGAGGAACGGACTCGTCCTTTTCGGCAACGCTCCATTCCGGACTTCAGCTGCATAGAAGAGGGTTCAGCGGTGCCAAGAACTAGAGACTGTTTCCTTCATATCCTTGGGTTATACATTTGGACTGAAAAGTGATAGGTACAACTTACCAATATGTCTACTGGTTATGATGATGAAGAGGTTGTAACCAATAACGATGGGCAGTCAGTCTCAAGCGGAGCAGCTGATAGAAGTACTGATCATATGGAAGAAATTAACGCATTACGTGATGAACTACGTAGATTGCGTGACGAGACAAGAGCAGATAGGGTACATAGCAGTGCACCCACACATTCTTTTGTCTACATTCCACGGGAACGTCGGGTCCAATCATTTAGTGGAGTGTATGAGAAAGATGGGAAGTCTGTGGAGGAGTTCATTGAGGAGGTTAAGAGTGTTTTAAGAACCAGGGGGCAGTCGCGAGAAGGGCACTGTGATTACATACTCTCACTCCTTCGTGGCCCTGCGTTAGAAGAGATGCGATTATGTATGGGAGATAAGTCAGTGGAGGCCGGTGAGCTCTATTTCTGTTTAACAAATGCCTTTGGGGAAAAACGTAGCGTTACAAAACTTCTACAGGCCTTTTATAACCGTAAGCAGGCAGATGGAGAAGACCTCCGTGACTACTCCCATGCACTATCACAACTATTGAAATCTGTTATGAAACAGTCCAGGGATGCCGTACCCAATGAGAAAGTTGTGCTGAGAGACCAGTTCATTGAGGGTTTGGGAGATGCAGCTCTTAGGCGGGAGCTCCGCAGGATGGTTAGAGATCGGCCAGATCAGCCACCAGTAGGTTTATCATATGTCGCCGTGTACCATCCGTCAATGTCTTCGTTTTGTCATATTCATGTAACACTTTTTCTCCCCCTGGCTTGTACTGAAGAATATCTCTCACCATCTAAAAATAAAAAGAATCAGACAATTAGTTATCATGTTAACCTTTACTGCAACAAGACCACAGCTTGTCTGCACAATATCTTTGTGTTTCATTTTATTAACTCATTTCATACATTTCATTTTTTTTATTAGCTATATACCGCTTCTGCTGATTCCCGATCAGCGTGGGTCCTTTTCACCCCACTACCTTTTTCAAGAATTATTGTTGCATCAGATGAATCAGATGGCACAGAGGATAAGGTGTCTGACTCAAATGACATTTCTGCTTGATCTTGTTGAAGCACAACTGCAAGACAGTTAAAAGAAATACAAAAATTGTTATACCTTCACATCTCTATAATACTCATCAATAAAAAAGCACATTACAGTTCATGATCCTAATTTTTTCCCTAACAAAGCTAAGTCTTACCGCTAGACTTTTCAGTGGACACATTGATGGTAAGGTCCCCTGCTTGTAAAAGTTCCTCAAACACATCTGCATCCACCTCTGTCCCTGATGCATCTGTCAAGTGCAAGTCTGTCTCTACAGGAAGACCTAACTTTCCTATTACTGAGAGAATATCAGATTTAGACAAATGGTCCTTTTTAACCTTCTATTGACATTTGTATTATTATAATCTCTGAGCAGTGTGCAGAATACTTTAAATACATTTTACATCATACACCAATTGTGCATTTTGACTTGCTCACAAGACATGATTGGTCAACATAATAAAATACCAATTGATAGGTGAGGCAATCATACATTACTTAAATTAATATAAAAAATAAAATAATATCATGAACTGACATTTAAAGTAGTACAAACCTTTCTGAATAAACTTGTTGAAGTCTTCATAGCCTTCTTCGGTCTCTGCCACCTTGACATACTTCTGACTTGGACCAAATCTCACCTTGACCAACATATTGTCCTACAAAGAAAACATGTTGATTCATTAAGTCTTCCAACTTAAGGCATGTTTTGTTTTTCCCTTGCCTTTACTAAGCAATTTTTAATGACTACTCCGTCTGCCTCTGACATTTGTATTTTTCTGGTTAGTGTGATATCGACACACATGCTAGCAAACAATATCGACTGTACATTAGCTTACCGAACGTGAGCCACATGGCAGCCCGACACGCAGACTTCGAAGCACGTTTTTACCAAGACGTAGATTTATACATTAAAATAACGTAATTTGCAAGTAGGTTATGTAAAAATGTTAATACACTGACTTTCCGTGTGTTTTAAATGACTAATCCTTCCACCTCTGACATTTTATTTTGTTCTGGTCAGCCTTGATATCGACACAAACAAATGCTAGCTAGCTCTAACAGTCTCGGCTACATTCTAGCTTACCGAACGTTAGCCACATGGCAGCCCTACCCACAGACTTCGACGCACGTCTTTACCAAGACGCAGATTTATACATGAAAATAACGTAATTTGCAAGTAGGTTATGTAAAAATGTTAATACACTGACTTTCTGTGTGTTTTAAATAACTTAACTTAACATTTTAACCAAAACAACGAAAGTGCAAAGAGCAGAGCAGAAACGTGGCTTACCGCGGAAAGTCCAGACACAAAGAGGAAGTAAAGCCAACGGAACAGAGCAATAAGTGCTGTCAAAATAAAATGCTCTCGATAATTTCTCAATAACCCCTACACATTTCCTTTTATTTAAAAGTGTCTAACCTTAATATGAAGCCCAATACACTTGTTTAAACAATTTGATAGACATTTGGGCGAAATAGCAGCAAAAAAAAAGTACAATCACGGTTCATAATATTACGTTAGTACAACGAGTCACGATATCAACTTAGACTAGCTAGCTACTTAGTGACTATTCATCCTGGCTACAGTAAACCAGAGCCATAGAAAAAGAGAGTTGCGACACGCTATGATCTCGCCGACACGTGATCACGTGGTTCATGTAGCTCTCAATAGTTCCTAGCAACCCCACTGCTGTCAACCTGTTTGAATGGTTTTCAATGAAGCTGGCCAACGGAAGTCGCTTTCTCAGGCAAATTACCAATTGAAACAAGCTCGTTTGAAGACATCCGACATTCTGGCTATCTTCGGCTGAGTCGTATCTACAAAAGGAAGTCCTCCCTGACGTTTTTGGTGTAAAATGGAGTGAAATACAACACTGTGAACACTCACTGCCAGTTTTTCCAGCGTTTCACAGTGAAACGCTGGAAAAAGCTAGAGCTTTTTGTCACGTGGTTCCGGTAGCTCGCTGTAGTTAAAAAAAAACCCCCACTGCTGTCAACCTGTTTGAATGGTTTTCGGCGGGACAGACAGTAGCACCATCTCGATTCACCGATATATATATATATATATAATAACGGTATATTAACACATAATGTCAATTGCTTACTGGTTTGTTGTAACATGTAGGCCTATGTATTACATTAACTTATATAATACACAACACAATATTGTGAAGCTGAGCTAGAAATGGCTATGCTAGCTACCATACTGTACATACCAAACCTAATGAGGACTATATTGTTCCACTTAACGTTTAACCATCATTAAAGTTATCCATGCAATTATACTTTCTGTTTACTCTCATCATCCACACTTCACGCTGATGATCTTATCACAGGTAATTTATCCTTTTGATTGATGCAGTAGTAGATGCATAGTTGAGCTAACTAGCTAGTGAGTGGACCTGAAACTCATGCCGAGTGTTGAAAGCTAGCTGGACAATCTGCAATTCATTGTTGCTAGCTCTAATCATATGTACTATAAGAGAAGACTAACTTTGTATGCCAACGAACACCAATGACTAGAACTAATATGACAGACTACAAACGAACGGACTTCTGGTTATGAAACCCGTGCTCTCTAGCTATCTACAGTAAAAGTGTTGCTTAGCTCTACGTTAGATACTAGACCTACTAGCTCTAACTGCATTTAGAATCTAACAAGCTATAATCTTACGATTTTTTTATCTAAAGCTAGTTATAAGAAATACTACTAATAACAATTGATATGTGGTGATAAAAATATGAAAAAAATCAGGATTTTCGTCAATTTACCAGCTAACTAACTTCGGAGACACTGAAAATGAATAGGGTTCAACGGTGGAAAATACGATGCAAGGAACTATTGGTCGCATCATGGTCGCTTTACTTCCGCATTCCTCGATAACAATGGGAGTCTATGGAAGTGTCGCAACTCTCTTTTTCTATGGCTCTGCAGTAAACCAGAGACTTTGGCTTAACATTCTTGTATGCTATTCTGTTAGGCTAGCTAAACATGGTGAGCTGGATATCTAATGTTAGCTAACCAACAAGGATACATTTTCCAAAGTTAACGTTACCTGTAGAAATACACACTACTGGGTATACATTTTTTATGAATAGACATTTGCTTCGACATACTTACACACGAATCTTCTTAGTCACAGTGATGTCCGAACGTGTCCAGTCTACCAGAAAAAAGTTGAGTGTCTGTCTGGCAACGACCGTTTGCCTCCCGCCTCTTTCAAACAATCACATGCAGACTTCCGGGAGAAATTGTTTTTTTTATGGCTCTGGGTAACACCAGAGCCAAAGAAAAAGCTCTGGGTCTGGGTCTATGGCTCTAGGTAACACTAGATGTATTGTAAAATCAACACTGTAGAGTTGTTTGCAGAATATGATATTTGACTCCCAGTATTAACATCACTCTTTTTGAAGAATAACTCTCTTGTAGTTGATTAACACTAAACCCGAGTTGAAATAACTCTATATTTTTACACTCAACCCTAACACTGCAAATACAACACTTTTGATTTTGCTGTGTGGCAGCCAGGTTAGTACAATGTCAGAGAGTTTCTTTAGAGAACACTTGTCAGGTAAAGACGAGGAAATTCACCCTACATTTGAGTGGTTAAAGATTACTGCCGCCAATGGGTTGAATATACCTTATGTGGGATATGTGGAGCTTGATGTTGAAGCTATGGGTCTGACTATCCCTGAGCGTGGGTTTCTCATCACTAAAGATGCATTTCACTCTGCCTCTGTGCCAGGTCTTATAGGCATGAACATTGTCAAAAAATGCAAGGAGTTGGTGTGTACAGAGTTTGACAATACAGTGGAAGGGACATTTGACTCGAGCTGGAGGGAAGCCTTCCAGAAAATTCAGACAGCGGATGTAAAAGATAAGGTCTCTTTTGCTAGGGTCTCTGGTAAGGATGTGATCCGTGTGCCGGCATCATCGGCTGTTACAGTTATGGCTAAGGGGCTCAGGGTTGAAAATGGGAAAAGCCCCTTACTGGTGTTGGAGCCTGTGAACACACCATTACCTGAAGGGCTAATTGTTCTACCTACCTTGGTCATCTCAGAGAGCCATACCTTTCCAGTTCAAGTGATGAACATATCTAGTGAGGATGTCTGGTTGAAGCCGAAGGTGAGGCTTGGAGTTCTGACTCATGTAGACAGTGTTTCAGCTGAAGAGGGGTGTGAAGTGAAGTTTCAGAGGATCACGTCTGATACCGAGGAAGTCAGTATTGATCAGCAGGCAGGAGAGTCCTCTGATTCAAAATCTGTCATTGACCAGCTGCAGATTGGTGGTTGCCCAGAACAGCAAGCAAAGTTGAAGGCTCTGTTGGAGAAATATATCGGGGTATTCGCAGTGGAAGATGAGGATTTAGGACATGCCGATAAGGTGAAACACGAGATACATCTTACCGATGACACACCTGTGACGCAACCGTACAGGCGTATTCCCCCTACACAGTACAGTGAGGTAAGGGAGCATATCAGCCAGTTACTGAAAAAGGGAGTCGTTCAGGAGAGCTCTAGTGCATATGCATCCCCTATAGTGCTTGTAAGAAAAACTGATGGCAGTCTGAGGTTATGCGTGGATTACCGAAAACTAAATTCGAAGACAAGACGGGATGCCTTCCCATTACCAAGAATAGATGAGAGTTTTGATGCTTTGACTGGTGCTAAGTTTTTCTCCACCATAGACTTAGCCAGTGGATATCATCAAGTGGCCATGCATGAGAGAGATAGGCATAAGACAGCATTTACCACACCGTTTGGTTTGTTTGAGTACATTAGGATGCCGTTTGGTGTCTGTAATGGGCCAGCCACATTTCAGAGACTTATGCAGGCTACTATGAGTGACCTCGTTTTCCAAATACTCCTGGTGTATTTGGACGACATTTTGGTTTACTCTGAGACCTTTGAACAGCACCTGGACAGGTTGGAAGCTGTATTTAGGAGACTAGCTAAGACTGGCCTCAAAGTAAAACTGCAGAAGTGTGCTTTCCTGCAGAAAACTGTGAAGTTTCTTGGTCACGAGGTGTCGGCGGAGGGTGAGGGGACAGACCCTAGTAAAATCTCTGCTGTTGAGAAGTGGGAGGTCCCATCCAGTGTCAAGGAGCTTAGGTCCTTTTTGGGATTCGGTGGCTACTACCGGAGGTTTATTCAGGGTTTCTCACAGCTTGCTGGGCCACTGCACAACCTGGTCAACCTTTGTTTGCATGAAGGGAAAGTATATAAGGGGAATCGTATGTTTAAGTCCATGTGGACTCCTGAGTGCAGTCAGGCCTTTGAACAGTTAAAGGGGAAGCTTACTTCTGCCCCCATACTGGGTTTTGCTGATTTTACTTGCCCCTTTGTTGTTGAGACAGATGCTAGCCAGCATGGATTAGGTGCAGTGTTATATCAGCAGCAAGGTAACACCAAACGAGTGATAGCGTACGCAAGTCGCAGGCTACGCCATGCTGAGAAGAATGACCGTAATTACAGTAGCATGAAACTGGAGTTGCTTGCTTTAAAATGGGCGCTCACTGAAAAGTTCAGGGGTTATTTGCTTGGATCTAAGTTTGTGGTCATTACAGATAATAATCCCCTCTGCTACCTTCAGACAGCTAAGCTGGGCGCCATAGAACAGAGGTGGGTGTCGCAGCTGTCAGTGTTTGATTTTGAGGTAAAGTACCGACCGGGGTGTAGTAATGCTGCTGCAGATGCACTCTCTCGGCAGGAGTTTGCAGGGGAGCCTGAAGGCGCTTCAGACTCCGATGTTGATGATTGTGTTGCTATCTGTAATGTGGTATGGAGAGGGACAGCTTTAGAGCCGGGCCTTGCCTCTAAGGGTCTTGAGTGTTACAGGGTAAGACAGATCCGTGCTCTAGAAGCAGGTTCTGCTGAGCAGAGTGACAGACAGGGAAACACCTATACACTCCCAGGTTATACCCGAGAAGAGCTAATAGACTTCCAACAGAATGATCCAGCTCTGAAGGCGTTTATGACATTCTGGGATCAAAATAGGAGGCCGAGCAAAAAGGACAGAGCTGTCATGTCCAGACCAGTTAAACGGCTACTGAAACAGTGGAGTGGCATCCGTCAGAAAGAAGGGTTGCTGTACCGAGTTAAAACTAGCCCACAGCACGGTGAATGTTGGCAGCTGCTCTTGCCTACCTGTTTAAAAGACCAAGTCATGGAATGTGTACATGACAATATGGGACATCAGGGCATCGAGCGCACTGTAAATCTAATCAGAGAGAGGTGTTTTTGGGTAGGGATGTATGACGATATTGAAAGCTGGGTTAAAAACTGTCAGCGGTGTATTCTGACAAAAATGCCCCAGCCCAAGATCCAGGCTCCAGTTAAGGCATTTCTAGCTTCCAGACCGCTTGAGGTGGTTGCTGTAGATTTTACAGTGCTAGAGAAGGCTTCAGATGGACGGGAGAATGTGTTAGTAATCACAGATGTATTTACCAAATTTACTCAAGCATATCCTACGAGAGACCAGAAAGCTGATACAACTGCAAAAGTGTTGCTAAAGGAGTGGTTCATGAAGTATGGAGTGCCGGAGAGATTACACTCTGATCAGGGTCGAAACTTTGAAAATGAAGTTTTAGCAGAACTGTGCAAGCTCTATGGTGTTAAAAAGTCGAGGACAACTCCTTACAGACCGCAGGGTAACGCGCAGTGTGAAAGGTACAACAGGACACTCCACGATTTACTGAAGACACTCCCACCAGGGAAAAAGAGACGATGGCCCGAGTATCTTCCTGAGTTAGTTCATGCCTACAATGTCACGCCACATTCCACTACAGGATATTCGCCCTATTATTTACTTTTCGGGGTACAGCCACATCTCCCTGTAGATGCATTATTAGGGCATGAGCGTGTTACAGACAGGAAACAGGACTGGTTGTCTGTCCATCAGGAGAGGTTGAGACAGGCACATGAGCGAGCTAGGGAGTACTCAGAACAGAAAGCAGCAGAAAGAATCTCTCTCCAAAATAAGAAGGTGTTTTGTCCTCCTGTAGGCGTAGGTCAGCTTGTCTATTTGCGTCACAGGCCGTTAGGGAGAAATAAGATTCAAGATGCATGGAGTCCAATAGTCTACCAAGTGGTGGATGTACAAGGGACCACATACACTGTTGAACCTTTGGAAGGTGGGCCCATAAAGAGGGTTCACCGGACTGGGTTGCGCCCTGGAGCAATTCCGGTTCCTAAACCAAGAACCAAGTTTAGGGCACAAACTAACAGTCAGCCTGTGGTTGAAGAGGGTTTTGAGTCAGCGGAGCCTGATTCTGTAGTGGTAGAAGATGTCACTGACCACTCCATGGCAGAACAGGTTGATGCGCACCTAAAGGAAGATACAGGTTTTGGTGCTATGGTAGGGAATGAGTCAGGTTGTAGTGGTGTGGACACTGACGACACAGAGTCAAGTGTTCATGAAAGCGAGTGTTCGGACGATGATGTGCATTCAGGAGCTGGTGATGATGTCATTACTGATGACGCCGGCAGGGATAAGCATGTAACGGGAACAGGTCTGAGTCCAAGGGTATCGGTGCCTACTGTCAGGAGAGGCACGAGGACAACTGCAGGGTTTCATTCAAATCCGTTTCACTTACCTACGTCTGCATGTAATGCGGTGACAGTCCGCACAGACATGGTCTCACAGGTACTAACGAGCCTGGGTGTTGCCTTATTTGAGAGAGCCTTGCAGGGTGTGATAGGGTCAGCTCAGGTTTTATAATCAGCAGAGACGCTGATTTATTGCAGGGGAGAATGTAGCCGGGTGGGGAATTTGCTGTGACACCCCCATCACTGTTAGTTCTGGGTGGATAAAGTATGTATTTTGTTGTAAACCTAAGAGGTGTTATTGATTTATTTGTTTCAGCCACTAGGTGGCGATGTCACAAGCCAAGTCTTGGCGCAGTGCATTTTGGTCGTTCTTTCTTTTCTTGTCTGTCCGAGCATGAGAGCAGAACCTTCGTGCATGCCGGAGTAGACCTTTGTGAACGGGGTCGATGTGAAGTCCACTGCCGTATTGTTTGATATTATTTTGTTTTAAAGTCATTTCTTGGGGTGGCCTTTTCCGATAAAGGAATAGTAAATAAACGAACCCAGTTAAAGTTATTGTGTCCTGTGTGGGTCCAGTTGCGCAGGCTACATCTAAGTAGCTCTCAGTTGAAAAAAGGTTGGAGAGTCTAGCTCTTCTTGAGCTAAGACCTCTTCCCAAACCTAACCATCATACATCAGCTTCTGTGAGGACTGCTGTATACCAACACGCACCAGGGTTAGCTACAACAACGACAAACCCTGGTTCACAGCTAAACTCAGAAGGCTGAGGCTGGACAAAGAGGGCGCTTTTAGGAGTGGGGACAAGGACAGATTCAAGGAGTCGAAGAACAGGTTTAGCAAGGCTGTGAGGGAGGCTAAACGACTGTACTCAGAGAGGCTGAAGCGTCAGTTCTCTGCTAACGACTCTGCTTCTGTCTGGAGAGGGCTCAGGCAGATCATTAACTACAAGCCCAGAGCCCCCCCACTCCACTAACGACTCACGCCTGGCCAACGACCTGAACGAGTTCTACTGTCGCTTTGAAAGACAATTGGAATCCCCTGAACTATCCCTTCCCTCCCCCCCCCCTACCCACCAACTCTGTGACGTCACTCTCCATTCAGGAAGGTGAAGTAAACAGACTTTTCAAGAGGCAGAACCCACGCAAAGCAGCTGGGCCGGACGCTGTCTCCCCTGCCACCCTTAAGAACTGTGCTGACCAGCTGTCTCCGGTGTTCACCTACATCTTTAACACCTCCCTGGAGACATGCCATGTGCCAGCCTGTCTCAAGGCCTCCACCTTTATCCCTGTGCCAAAAAAATGCCCAGGCCAACTGGACATAATGACTACAGACCCGTCGCCCTGACCTCTGTGGTAATGAAGTATTTTGAGCGCCTGGTGCTGGCACACCTCAAATCAATCACTGACCCTCTTCTGGACCCCATGCAGTTTGCCTACAGAGCCAACAGGTCTGTGGACGATGCAGTTAACATGGCCCTCCACTTCACCCTACAGCACCTGGACTCTACGCCAGGATCCTGTTTGTGGACTTCAGCTCTGCCTTCAATACCATCATCCCCGCCCTGCTTCAGGACAAGCTCTCCCAGCTGAACGTGCCTGATTCCACCTGCTGGTGGATCACAGACTTCCTGTCTGACAGGAAGCAGTGCGTTAAGCTGGGAACACAAGTCTCTGACTCCCGGTCCATCAGCACCGGATCTCCTCAGGGCTGCGTCCTTTCTCCACTGCTCTTCACCCTGTACACGAACAGTTGCACCTCCAGTCATCCATCCGTCAAACTCCTGACGTTTGCGGACGACACCACCCTTATTGGGCTCATCTCTGGTGGAGACGAGTCTGATTATAGGTGGGAAGCGGCCAACCCGGTGACCTGGTGCAGCCAGAACAACCTAGAGCTCAATGCTCTTAAGACAGTGGAGATGGTTGTGGACTTCAGGAAGAATACAGCCCCACTCACCCCCATCACCCTGGGTGACTCCCCAGTCAACACTGTGGAGTCCTTCCGCTTCCTGGGCACTATCCTCTCCCAGGACCTCAAGTGGGAACTGAACATCAGCTCCCTCACAAAGAAAGCACAACAGAGGATGTACTTCCTGCGGCAGCTGAAGAAATTCAACCTGCCAAAGACAATGATGGTGCACTTCTACACAGCCATCATTGAATCCATCCTCACCTCCTCCATCACCATCTGGTACGCTGCTGCCACTGCCAAGGACAAGAGCAGACTGCAGCGTATCATCCGCACTGCGGAGAAGGTGATTGGCTGCAATCTGCCTACCCTCGAGGACCTAAACACCTGGAGGACCCTCAGGCGAGCGAGGAAGATTGTGGCCGACTCCTCCCACCCTGGACACTCCCTGTTTCAGTCACTCCCCTCCGGCAGGAGGCTGCGGTCCATCAGGACCAACACCTCTCGACACAAAAACAGTTTCTTCCCTTCTGCTGTTGGCCTCTTCAACAAGGCCAAGGGTTCACACTGACTTATTGACTTTACTTTAATGACTCTAATATTCTGCACTACATTACTGCATCTTGTACATTTGTATTTTTTGTCATATTTGTATTTTTTGTATTTTTATATTGTAAATTAGGCAACTTATATTTTATTGTATATTTTATTTTAAATATAATTCCACTTTAGTATAGATAGTATTAACTACTTACTAACCGAGAGTGAGGTCATGCCGGGAAATATCAAACGAGACTTGAACGTATCGACCGAGCGATAGCGAGGTTGATACGGCAAAGTCGAGGTTTGATATTTCCCGGCATGACCGAACGGTCGAGGTTAGTAAGTTGTTTATTATATGGCATTGTTAGCTCTTTTCATTTTGTAAATTGTAGGCTAATTGTAGCTAGCTAGGCTAGCTCTCAAGTCTTCTCACGGTGTGTTTCAGGTGTTGTCTAGCAACCAATTACTTTTGATAGAAAGCGGACAGTACGGTTCTGCTAAAATGGCTTTAATTCCAACACAAATAACGATTCTTTTAGAAAGTTAACAATATCTTCGTCGCTGTTGATGTCTACAGTATCGTCTGGATAGTAAAACTCAGTTGACTTCGATATCGCTAATTTTGAAGATGACGTCAGAGGAGGGCAATAACAATACTTATTGGACCGCTGGTCAATACGGGTTTGGCATGACTACCCATTAGCCAATCAGAAGGCTCGTACTGTCGTTGCCATATAATAAAGTTATATAGTATAGATATTTAGTATAGACAGTCCACATATTTAAATGTAAGGATACTATATGTTTATTGTATGCACCTTCCTGCCAAAGCAAATTCCTTGACTGTGCAAACTTTCATGGCCAATAAATCCCTTTCTGATTCTGATTCTGAACTGTAATCACCAGCTGCATCACGGGCACTGCACCTTCTATAATTCCAGACATCTGTGTGCCACCAATTCTATCAAGGGCTATCATTATCTATAGGCTAGTTCAAGTTATCAGTATGTGTGGCATCTTAACCACCCAATGCATCACGGGCACTGTGCACCAGTGGATATGGCAACAGGAACAATGTTCGTACAACTTTATAAAGGATGCATGTCTTAAAGAATATATTGTGCTTATTAACATTATATATTGTGCTTATTAAAGTAGTGTTTTATGGACTTCGAAGTTTGCTTAGGCTTAAACATTGTGTCTCACACACGGTGTGGGGAACAGGCTGTATTTTGTGTCCTAATCTCTTCATTTCAGGAGCAAATTTGACGCCGGGCTGAGATGGCACCCGAGCGTGGGGTGCGCCAGCAAGAACAACTCCCAGAGAAAGCTCACCCCTTTTTGTATCATTGGGTGTGCGCTCCTGGGTAAGGAGCGCCAACCTTTGTTATCTCACATATATATTATTATTTATTCTTGCCCCCCTAAGGCTCGGTCAATATTTGGACTACATAGAAAACGTCAATGTCAAAAGTTTCGTCTTGGTAGCGATTGAGTTGGTTGTATTCGAATTTACGTTCCGTTGCACAGTTTAGGACCATACAACGTTTTTGTGGCAAAAAGTGTCTTTTGTCGGCAAAGGGTACTCTACTTCACTGCGTCAGAACACTCTAGCAACGAGGCATTAGATGCAACGTGCATAGAGACTGTTGCACAGCAAGGATGTTATCGTGCCGCCCCCTAAGCATCCGTTAATATTTGGATTACTTGGAAAACATCATGTAAAAAGTTGGTAGCCATTGAGTTGCATGTATTTTTATTTACGTGGCTAACTTGCACACGTGACTACCTCTACAGAACGTTAGTTTAGCAGCTTGTTAACTTCTGGGAGATAACTAGGCTAACTATAGCTTTAACGCTGCTGCAGAAACGCCACAAGCAAAGAAGCCAGGGTGATAACTATTTACTCATTTTACTTTGTCATACGAAACACAATTGTGAAGTGTAATGTACAATATAAGCTGATATTATTGAGGAACTACATCTACTTTCGGAAACAGTAGTCTACTATTTCACTGAAGCATTAGCATCATGACATTAGCCCATGTTGCCCCGGGCAACACATACGGTCTACAGCGGTCTATGATGCATCTATTTTCAATCGTTAAAATAAACATTCCTCACACATTTTCGTTGTACGATTTATTATGACATTAGTAAACGATTTGTTGGTGAAATTATCATTGTGCGGTCAAAACAGTGTAGCTCACTGCAACGATAGCCTTCCCTCGACACGAGTGAGTACAGTAGCTAGCTAGCACTAGCAATTAGCTAACAACAACTCTCCACAGCTGTTTAGGGAGTCAAATGGCGACAGAAGCACTCCCCTTACTCAAAAGTTTTCAATAGGTCAAACTATCTGACTATACTAACCTGAATTTAATTGCCCCAGCCTAAATTTGTCAATCTGTTCATGAAAATTATTAATTTCAGCCTAAACCGTATAACGGAACGTCACATCGAATTCTACCAACGCAATCGCTACTAGTACCACCAAGACGAACACGCTAGCTAGCTACTGCCGATAACATCGTTGTTAAAACCATTTACAAAGGGGGTTCTTTATTAATGAATGAATGCAATATGAGTAGGCTAAATGCCTGAAAATATCTGGTCAATTTTTACACCGGTCTGCCAAATGTATTTGTTTTGATTCAACTATGAGGCTGCTCACCATTCCCTCTTGCAGGGGAAATGAGAAGATAACTATTTTATTCTACACTTCACTCTTAGTATTTTGAGTTGTAAGCAGCAAAAATATGCTTTAAAAATGTATGTAATTTTTATAAATAATAAGTATGCATTTTAATATAAAATATAAAGAAATATCAGTTGGAAAAATGTCATTAAAAAACGGACCCCTCTGCAAACAAACAGGCACACCCTAGTTTTACCTCTCTCTTTTTTTTTCTCTCTAGTTTTGTATTGCTGTATAATATATCCTGGGACAGGGACAGATATCCAGTTGGACTTCGTGAACCAGCCCTAACACTGTTGTGGTTAGGGAAACGTAGACAACCCCAGAGATCTGTACTTGTTGATTTCCAACTGCTGCATTAAAGCTGATATTATCGGACCTCTGCGACTCCAGACCACTCTTTCTAGAACACAGATTTGTGTCATTGGATACCATCATTACATATTGAAATAGACGGATCATTTTAGTCCTTCAATTTACACAGCAAATTATAATTGCATAAATGATGTTAATGTTTCATTATTTTTAAGTATGAAACTAAAACCCCCCCGTAGGGTGGCGGCAAGTCGCCGTCTTAATGAGTGAGTTGAATCCTTTATTCAACCGATTCATTCAAAGATCATAATTCAAAAGAAACAAGCGAGTCGCGACTGTATGTATGAATGGGTAGCGTAATTGAATACATTGTATGCCTATGTTGCTCGGAGATGCATTCTGCTGTCCTATTTTCTTTGACGGAGCATAATCAAGTGTTGTGTCTATGAAAGTTAGTAAGCTAACGTGTTGATTATTTAACTGCTAACTCTTTCCCCGCCAATGGAGCAGATGCGATTCAACACTGGCTGGCCTGTTTCCAACCCTCACTCGCACTGGCTCAACCAGCCCAGCATCAGCCCAGTCATAATAAGTCCGGCCATGATCATACGGTAAGACTCAAGATTTTGTGCTGCCGCTGTTAAATATTTTATAGTGTGCACTACAGCGACCCAAATCGCTTCCCACAGTGCACCACGCTCGGGGGCGTGTCAGACAGATGAATGCAGAGTTGAAGTTCTCTAAAGTCACTGTTGTAGTTCGTATAACGTCATGACAAAGTGTGCAGACTTTACGTACTTGCAATATCGATCAAAATATAACTTTTACGAAAAAGTCTGACACGCTGTCTAGATGTAGCATGATGTTATCTACCGCGCACACTAGCTATGGCTCTTTTGGTGCTGTATTTTATTCAGAGTGAAAGATTAAATGTTACAGTACGCGATCGGATGTGAACACCAGTAATAGTGTGCAAGGCAGTCTCACAATGTTGGTGAGAATATGTTGTTACTTTGTTATCATCTTGAGAAAATGAGCCACGATAATCTGACGCCCTGACATGAGTGGGAAGATGGTTTCAGAAATATGGGGAGCTAGCGACCCTATGCTCATCAGACGCACCAAGCTAGCGACCGCATGCTCATCAGACGCACCAAGCTAGCGACTGCATGCTCATCAGACGCACCAAGCTAGCGACTGCATGCTCATCAGACGCACCAAGCTAGCGACTGCATGCTTATCAGACGCACCAAGCTAGCGACCGCATGCTCATCAGACGCACCAAGCTAGCGACTGCATGCTCATCAGACGCACCAAGCTAGCGACTGCATGCTTATCAGACGTCGACCAAGCAGCAGGAGGACCCGTGCGTCACACGAGATCAGAGATAAGTAGATGAGAGCACTGAAGCAACTGTTTCCTAATACTGGATTAACCGTATACTTCTAATGACGGGTGTGTGAAAATGATGATCTTGATCTAAACACACGCTGACAGAGGAGCAGCAGAGATAGGAGATGACCAAGTACTAATACTTTGTCACAGTACTTAAAGCCCATATAGCAGGTTAACCACCACTGTCGATGAATGGGTACATAAAGCACTCAAGATATGTATATTATTCAAGAAATCTCAAAATGGTGTCTCTAAATGGTGTTTAAGACCAGTTTTGTACGTTTTTTTTGTTAGCATTAGCATATTAGCGCAATTCGGCGATGACGTCACGTTGGGGAGTCGTGGAGGAGAGTAGCCTCAGTCTAGTACTAGAACTATGGCAATTGACTGGGATGAGGAAGAGGTGGCAATAACCACAAAAATGTACGATGGCCCGCAGCCGTATAATATCGAACCAAATAGACGAGAGAGGTCAAATGAGGAATTGCCTAGACCTGATGGCCGCCAAAGCCAATTAAATGGATGGTCCGAGGAGAATGAGTGTAGTGTCCTGCTGAGTTAGCAACGGCAACGCAGCATGGAGCGCTGGAGCTTGTCTACGGACAGCAGTGCATATAATAACGACACATTGTTTTACTGTCAGTGAATAGCACCGAGTGAAAGTCAACGTTTCTTTATATCTACAGTAGTGACAGTTATCATGTCGTTAGTTCAGATAAGTAGCTCTTATCTAGATCTAGAAGGCATCATGCTAGCTATGGGCCAATTTACTAGTGCCACCTGTGAAATTCTCCCCCCCCAAGTCAAACCCTAATTAAATCTTTTCCCCGACGTTGTAAACACATTTCCGATTAGATATTCCACGTTTTGAGTTCCGTAATAGTCACGTTCTATCGGGAAAGGGGAAACTAAATCAATAAACTAAATCAAACACACACAGTTATGAAAGCCGTTTGATGATCACTCGTGATCCAAACACTAGCCATGGCGCGCTATCTAGCTAGATATGACTAGCTTTTGGACATAGCTACTTAAAAACAATTTTGTTTTGGTTCATATTCATGAGTCACGAAATGTGCTTTTCTAATGTCATCGTATCTTAAAAGCTCCGTGTACCCCGTCCACACTACTACGCGTATACCCGGCGTTTTCAAATGTCTCCGGCTAGGGGAGCGTATTCGAAAAGCTCCGTTTTCAGTGTCCGAATTCTCCGTATTAGTGTGGCCGGGAAGTGCAAACGGAGACATATGTATGCGTTTCTAAATTTACCCGGGTTAGCGTGGACGGGGCCTCAGACTTTTCTAATGTCACACTGATTATGACTGTAGTTGGGGGGTTCATGTTATGGGCTAGCTAACGTGCTCTGCAGCTTGTAAACATTAGCCTGAGGCTTACCGTTGCCAGCTCTCGCTTGCGGCGGGCGGCACCGAGCTTTTCAGTGCTTCTCGGTCTCGGGCCAGGGCAGACAGAGAGTTTGTCACCCCCCCACAAACACAGTAGTTTACAATTTTTCCTACCTATACATATGTCTATCTAGCTTTATCTCTATAACTATATATGAGCTGTTGAGACGAAGAACCATATAAGTCCATATTTTCAAATTTTGAATAATAACATTTTTTTATATTTGTCTCTGAATATTATATTATAACTAATTTTTTTACTTGAAGATAGACAACAAAAGCTTCACAATTCTAATGAGATAAGATGTTTTAGTATCAATCTTAAAAATTAAAAGTTAGAGTAATTTACATTTCTGAAATGTGGAAGAACAGTATATGTCCAGTTAATGTGGAATAACAGTATAAGTCCAATTCATCATATCACTTTAAACCACTGGATATTTGATTCATTTATCTTAGTTTTAATACAGTAATAGAACCGTAAAGAAAATATTAAGCATTTCTTTCTTTCAATTTCTTGCCAACGTAAATCACAGAAGAAAAACACGGACAATACAGTACGAACAATGAACAATACATAGGCCTACTTATAGCACAGAAAATAAACATCAGTACAAACAATAAACCATACATACTTACAATAAACAATACATACAAACAATAAACAACAGTAATAACGGTTAACAATACATACTTACAATGCAGACATACATCATCATCATTCCATGCTATGGTTCCATACTACTTTAACATACGTCTTCCTTTTTTTTTCTTTTAACTTTTATAATAATAAATAATCAACCCATTCATTCATTTACTAAATAAATACCTATATAATCCTAATATACAACATAAAATAAGCTACAACTACTATTATGATTAATTTTACACAATATACCCCACCTTACCCTGCAAATGACCTACACATACCAGGCTACTCTTCACATTCTAATGCCCCATAAAATGCTTGGGCCACCGCTGGCATGTAGGCTAGCATTTTCATAAGGTCACGGTGCTTCTCCTTCTTGACGGGCAGAGGGTCCTCGTAAGCACGAGCATACGTGGTGGAGAACAAGGGAGCTGGAGGTGGTTGATTCTTCCTCCGTTTGGTGATCAGCCAGGTCTTCCATCCCTCGTAGAGGCTGTGGCTCCCTTTTGTGTGGACACACCATGGATCAGCAGCTGAAATCATGATTCAACAAGAAATTCAATAAAGATTCTTCTTTCACGCACATATCCCCAACACTGAAAACCAACTCTTTAGTTTTTACCTGTCACTTTCAACCACATCATGGATGTGATTAGGAGGCCAGGTGGACGCTTCAATGTTGCATCAGGGAGCTGCCTGAAGTCCGCACATTTCATCTCGAAGACGTTAAATGGATGCTGCTGCCTGGCTCCACGGATCATCTCAGCAACATCGCTGGGGGTGTGGAGTGTTGACACCTTACGCCTCTTGTCCAGCGTGGCAAAGGAACGGTCACAGGGAAGGAAAGAGTGACCAGACACCATGAACTTCTGCTCTATCTGACTGAAGTACCCTCTAGATACGAGCAGGGCCATGAGGTTTAGGACTCGCCAGTTGTTGTTCTGCCCACAGCATCGGTCACTGTACATGATGAGCTTCCGTTCCTTTGCCTGGACTAGGGGAGCGAAAGATTTTTCTGCCCACTTTAAAAGGCAGCTTGCCACCTCGATGGAACCTCTGTGAGCGATGCCTTCATGCCAGAGGCACATTGTAGGAGGATCGTCAGTGCCCATCTCCTGGATACAGAGGTTGTAGTTGGCCAGCTGCCGTTGATAGTACACGTTCGAATGTGTCAGGTTTGGCGTGAACACTACCCCCTGCATGTCGATACATATGACATGGCAGTCATCATTGGCTTTGGCCCACTCTGTGTCAGCCTGCAACTGGGTGTACGCTTTTTCAGCTTTCCGGTGGTGAAGCTCACTCTCGGCTGCGATCTTCAACCTTTCTCCATCTGTTGTAGCAGCTGTTAATTTGGAGAACAGGGCGTCACATTTTGCACAAGTGTCACTTCTTGGCTGCCCAAAACTGAGGTTCTGCTGCTTGAAGAGGTCCCTATAGAGCCAGAACTTTGCCGTGGATGTCGGATTGTTTTCCTTGTACAGGCAGAACATGCGGAGCAGGTTTAAATCAGGGCTCAGGTACTCCCTGTCCACATCTCCCTTCATCCGTGAGTAGTGGTTCGGTTGGCGTGGGAAGCTCAGGATATGCTCTTTTATCCCCTCTCTCACTGCAGGATGAATTCTATGAGGCCTAAAAAAACACACAACTCATGAACAAGGGAAATATAATAAACTATGCACATATTTTGCACAATTGCATTGTTTCTGTGACAACAATGTATAATTCTAAACTTTCCTCTAAACTATAGGATTTTGTTATTCACATACATATATTCTTTTTACCTGTTCTTATGCTTTCCTCTGAAGTCCTCTAATGGAGACCTGACTTTGGCTGCCTGCTCTGTTCCCTGCTCTGTTCCCTCAGACTGACTGCCTAACTTTTCTTGAATAACCTTTTCAAAGATAAGTAACTTTAAATAAATATGTTATGGACAATGTATCTAATTAAAATCATGCATGTGATAAAAAGTTAACAAACGGAAAACGCTAGGCTTTATAAAACTTGCCTGTAGGCGACTGTTGGTCAGTTGAAAGACTGACATAAATGTGAGCTTACAAACAGTAAGTCTTTGGCCTCCTTGTTGCACATGGTACTTGAAGGTGTACTTCCTCTTCGTTATCTCAGTGCCAGGCCCACGTGGTCGTCTGCGGCTCACCTTGTGCTAGAAGTAAAGCCATGTGTATGCCTTTAAGGGCACCAAAGAGCTGTGGTCTGTAATGCACTTGGTGGCCTACTTGTTGCCTATCATCCTTCATCCATCCTCACAAAATGTTTACAGTGATCAGGCACATGTGCAGTCTTAGTGAATTGAAGGCATACAGTAGTATTCAATTCACTGGTTATTTCATGGGCCTACATTGTAATGCATTGCATACTGTTGACATGATATGGTGATGAATTGCTTAAGTTAGTATACCTGCTCCAAACCAGAGAGAATGATAGCCTGCTGCCTCTCATAAGAGACAGCATAAAACTCTGTGAAGAGCTGAAGTTTTATGTGGTCTGCTAGGCTTGAACACTGCCTGGGACATGTCTCCTTGCACACCTTGCCCTTAACAGAAACAAACTTGATTAGCTACAGTAAACAGTCTGGTGGACATAAGTACATAAGTAACGTTAGACGCCCAGTAATATGCCCCTGGCTGTAACCAGCTACGTTACAAAGTAACTGGCTAGCCAACTACAGTATAGGTTCAAGGTTAACGTTAGGGACATCAAACGCAGCTAAAATGTTTTGATTAAATTATGGTGGTTATAAGGAGTAGCCTACAGCATTCATTTCGACCCATTCATAACTTGATCCGTTAAACAGAGTGAGCTATATGAACTGTAGTAAGACGTCCCTCTGACTGTAACCGCTTACAGTACTGTACTGTACTGTACTGTAGCGTAGAGCTAGATACTTTGTAAACGGTTATTTCACTCACCTCTTTCGGTGGACCTTTTCCTCGTTTTTGCTCTCCTCTCCGGTTCACATATGGTTTCCCAGCATCCCTCAAGGATTTCCTTGCTCTGTCCTTCCATTCATTTATGTGAACTCTCCTTTTTTTGCCGAGGTTTTGCCTGTTAATGTCCGCAGCGGATATGAAAGTAACCGGCGTCTCCATTTTTCGTCAGTGGACTTAAACGGTTTTTCCGCGTGAGACTATTTTAAAGTTTAAAATACGGAGTTTTGGTCGCGCGAACACAACCCCAAAGTGATTGTGTATACAAAGTGGCACACATACATTCAAGTCATGTGGTTATCTCAATTTTCGTTTTTTTGGACTTATACTGTTGTTCGTTGGCACAGCTCATATGTAGGCTAGTACTAGTAGCTATTTATTTATCTAGTGCTAGCTAGCTATGCTATGCTATCTGTCTATCTATTTCTCTCTCTATATATATATATATCTATCTATCTATGCTATCTATATATCTATCTCTTGATCTTTATATCTATGCTGATTATATATTCTATCTATGTATTTATCTATAAACTATCTACTGCTGAACACTCTATCGTTAATCTCTCTCGTTGATTTCAATGGGGCTTTGGTCTATCGTCTCCCCAACGTGACGTCATGCAATGCATTGTGGGGGAAAGAAGAATCATTGCAAAAAAGTACCTACTTTTTCGTATTATATTACGTTTTGTGACACCCAACAACATCAAATACAATAGATAACAGTTAAAATGTTTATAACCAACATGTAAATAGTGCAAATTCGTTGGAAAAATCAACCTGCTATATGGGCTTTAAGTCGATTTTTCTGGTATCAGTACATAACAATTTATTTTTCTGACTTTTTACTTTTCCTTTTTTTACAAATACTTTGCAGTTTCTACTTATTCCATTTCCAAGCCAGGCTTACGTATTACTGATCTAAAAGAAAAAAAATAGGTTTTAAAAAGTTTTGAAAGAATGTTTTGAAACAAATATTTCTGCAGGTTGAAAAAAAATATTTTTAAAAGTTACATAAAAAGGTTTGCATCATTGATGAGTACTTGATGAGGACCCTACTATACTCTACTGTACTCTGCTCAAGTCTACGGTTTTAGGCTTCTCTGTTCTCTCTCCTCTCCTTTCACTGTGCGTCCATCATTATCAGTGATCAGTGGAGAGCTTATAGAGGTGCATTAGCTACCATGGGCTACACTCACTTTACAGTCAATCACAGACAATGGTTTGTGGATCCCCAGAGTGGAGCCCACACCCAGCATATCGAGAGAGTATGGTTAAAGTGGAACTGAATAGATTATTATTAAAATAAGATCACAAAACTTTATCTGGCAACTAAAAGAGCATAATGTTCCATTTGTAAACAAAAACGTTTTAAACTTTACTACTTAGCAACGGGGCGCGGCCATCGTCATATGGAACGCCGATTTAGTCCAAATTAAATAAATAAATAGATCTCTAAATACATATATATATATATAAATATGGCTATGAAATAAAGCCTAAAATTAAAAAAGATGGCAATAAATATATAAATAATAAATGTATTTATTTAAAAATGACGTTTTAGTAAAGACAACATTTATTTATGTCTGTTTGTTTGTAGTTTATTTAGCAGGGACAAAGCAGTGCACATTATTACTAACATGACATGGCAAGGCCATGACACAACTTGCAGATGTGAATACATAAACGTTTTGCTAATTTGCAACCTCAGTCCCTGATCAGGCTACCTATTCTAATAAAATATATAAGTCACCTAAAATATACAATTATACAATTAGACTATATCTAGGCCTACAGTATACAATTATACAAATATATGCTATCTTAAAACATACTTCCTATAACATTAAAACCTTGTGCAGAAAGAAGAAACAATATGATGAGTGTGACCTATATATGCTGTGTGTGCATGTATGTGTGTTATCTATTGTGTGTTGTCATGATTACATTTTTGGTTTTCCTTCAGCCAGTGTTTCAGTTGTCTGTTAAATGTTTTAAACTCAGTTTGTGTTTTTATTATAGTTGGTAAATTGTTCCACATTTGAGTTCCAATAACTGAGAAACTCGACTGGCCAAAATAAGTTTTGCGCACCTCTGCTATGCAGTTGCCGTTCACTGCTCCTCTGGTGGCCACCCTTCTTGTACTTATTTTAGTTACAAAAGGACATAATACAGCAGGAGCAAGATTATTTGCACATTTAAAAATTAGTTTAAGAGAAGAGAGCTTTATAAAATTCTCAAAACTCAAGAGATTATATTTATTTACTATGAGACAGTGGTGCCACCTTATTGGTTTCTGATCCAATATCTTTAATGCCTGTTTGTATAATGATAAAATAGGTTTAATTGATGTCTGGGAGGCTTGGCTCCATACGGTGATGCAGTAAGACAAGTGAGACAGTATCATGGCATGACAAAACAGTAAGGCTGCCTTAACAGGTATATGATGCCTTGTCATTCTAAAACAGTTCAAATTTGTTCGGAGCGTTGTAGTGAGTTTCTTAATGTGTTTATTAAACTTAAGCTGTGAGTCTATGATGATTCCTAAAAATGTAAATTAATTGACTTGGTCAATTGTGTCCTGGTCAATTTTGATTGAACATCTTCCATCTCCTTAGTTAATATGTCCGCTGCTGCGCTTGATGTTCTGGCTGACGCATAAATCACTATCATCTGCGTACATTTGGCAGTTGGATGACCGACAGCATGTGGGCAGGTCATTTATGTAGAGACTGAAGAGCAGAGGCCCCAAAATCGATCCCTGCGGAATACCTAAGTTTGCAGCTAATGGCAGTGGGACTTTTATTTCCTAATGCCACATTTATTTATTTTTTTAGACTTTTACACTCCACATTTATTACCCCTCCACATTACCCCTCCACATTTATTTCCGATCTCACATGCAAACGAGAGGGGCGTGGTTATCTTCAGACCAACGAATGCTGCACAAGATCGAAGGCAGATAGGGACCTATGATAGGGAGACCTAGGTTCGGTAGATGAAGGAAGACATGGTGTCAGAGATCGCTTGCTGGCCTTATAGATCAAATTGATCAGCATGGCTTGTCAGGATATATAATTTTGGCACACATTGTAGATTTTGTAGAGGTTGGGCGGATACGTGCTCTACAGAACATAGATATCGACCACAAAGTCTTAAATGGTTTGAGACTTATCGAACACCGTGTTCGTGTGCAAGACGGCAACTGTAGAAATCCACCATGGGGCTCAACATAATCTTTCTTAAGGTTAAGAGTATTTTGATCGTAAGCTATTGTCTGGGTTCACAGTGACGATTTAAGTAATTAGTAGTTTCATGAGGGGTTGTGGTATGCTATCTTGGGAAATTTGGCTATTGCATCAAGACAACCCCAAATACGTGATTAGCCTACACATTCGGGTATTTTCTGGTGTGCTCACGATAACCAGTTGTTTTCGATGAACCCAGGCCATACAAAATGTTGCCTGAATGCCTGAATTTGTGACTAAAAGCTACATCCATGAGCCTACAGCAGCAAATATGAGATGCGACTTGAAAATCGTCAATAATGTTGAATGTTGTGTGAATTCGTGACGATTCTGGTGATAGAGGTAGATGTCCCTGTCTGCCTTCGATCTTGTGCAGCACGCGTTGGTCTGAAGATAACCACGCCCCTCTCGTTTGGATGGGAGATCGGAAATAAATGTGGGGGGGGGTAATGTGGAGGGGTAATAAATGTGGAGTGGTAATACATGTGGAGTGGTAATATATGTGGAAATAAATTTGGAGTGTAAAAGTCTCCCAAAATAAAGAAATTTGGCATTAGGAAATAAAAGTCCCATTAAATAAATAAATGTTGTCTTTACAAAAACGTCATTTGAAATAAATACATTTATTATTGATATATTTATTGCCATCTTTTTTAAATGTTAGGCTTTATTTCATTGCCATATTTATATATTTATTTACAGATCTATTTATTTATTTAATTTTGACTAAATCAGCGTTCCATATCGTCATGCCTGTGACGTGTCAGAAATGAAGCACAGCGCAAGTTCAGTCAGGCAAGACCGATCCCTGCACTCGGGCATACTCGGTTATGTACTACTCTCTCCCCCCGCTAAGAACGCTCTACAGTTCGATTAGCGTTCCAGTCTATCAATTAACACTGTCACATGATCCCGTGCCTTTAAATACGATCCTCTCCCTGTGTAGTTGTCCATGCTATCAAGTGCGCGATTCCGTTGTGTTCGTGCTGGCTGGATCTTTCGTCGTTCTATGTCGCTGTTGCTCCGTGGCTTGCTTGCTGTTTTGGGGCGATGTCGGACTCGGCGCTGGACTTCTCGGCGCCCGGGTCGGAGTTCCCCGCTCCGGGAAGTCGCGTGTAGGCGTGCGGCTGCTCCCCCTGGCCTCCGCTGTGGCGGATTCGTCGCTGTTGGGCTTGGTCCCTTTCATGTCTTAGCGATTGTGGTCTCACGTGTGCGGGGCGGGTACAGTATTATAATCCTGTTCGTTCTGTTACTGCTGTTCTCACGTTTCCTCTGTACGATTATTGTCCGTGCTGTTTTCTGTCGCCGCCGATGGGGATGCGGAGCTCAAGTAGGCTGCTTAAGTAGCTATCCCCCTGGGGATTTTTGGCTAGCGGCACGGCAGCTGGGCTAGCTTGCTCGTTGCACGATTTGCCGGGTTCGGCCCCTCCATGATTGATTTTACCGATGGTCGCATTTTTCTGTCAATGATCGCTTCGGCTCACGCTGATTTGGCTTTCCCCCCTATGTCAGAATCAGAATCAGAATCAGAAAGGGATTTATTGGCCATGAAAGTTTGCACAGTCAAGGAATTTGCTTTGGCAGGAAGGTGCATACAATAAACATATAGTATCCTTAAATTTAAATATGTGGACTGTCTATACTAAATATCTATACTATATAACTATACTATCTATACTAAAGTGGAATTATATTTAAAATAAAATATACAATAAAATATAAGTTGCCTAATTTACAATATAAAAATACAAAAAATACAAATATGACAAAAAATACAAATGTACAAGATGCAGTAATGTAGTGCAGAATATTAGAGTCATTAAAGTAAAGTCAATAAGTCAGTGTGAACCCTTGGCCTTGTTGAAGAGGCCAACAGCAGAAGGGAAGAAACTGTTTTTGTGTCGGGAGGTGTTGGTCCTGATGGACCGCAGCCTTCTGCCGGAGGGGAGTGACTGAAACAGGGAGTGTCCAGGGTGGGAGGAGTCGGCCACAATCTTCCTCGCTCGCCTGAGGGTCCTCGAGGTGTTTAGGTCCTCGAGGGTAGGCAGATTGCAGCCAATCACCTTCTCCGCAGTGCGGATGATACGCTGCAGTCTGCTCTTGTCCTTGGCAGTGGCAGCAGCGTACCAGATGGTGATGGAGGAGGTGAGGATGGACTCAATGATGGCTGTGTAGAAGTGCACCATCATTGTCTTTGGCAGGTTGAATTTCTTCAGCTGCCGCAGGAAGTACATCCTCTGTTGTGCTTTCTTTGTGAGGGAGCTGATGTTCAGTTCCCACTTGAGGTCCTGGGAGAGGATAGTGCCCAGGAAGCGGAAGGACTCCACAGTGTTGACTGGGGAGTCACCCAGGGTGATGGGGGTGAGTGGGGCTGTATTCTTCCTGAAGTCCACAACCATCTCCACTGTCTTAAGAGCATTGAGCTCTAGGTTGTTCTGGCTGCACCAGGTCACCAGGTTGGCCGCTTCCCACCTATAATCAGACTCGTCTCCACCAGAGATGAGCCCAATAAGGGTGGTGTCGTCCGCAAACTTCAGGAGTTTGACGGATGGATGACTGGAGGTGCAACTGTTCGTGTACAGGGAGAAGAGCAGAGGAGAAAGGACGCAGCCCTGAGGAGATCCGGTGCTGATGGACCGGGAGTCAATGGCTGTGTCTACTACCGTGCACTCAACGAAGTACACTGCAATGTAGTGCACTGCAATGAAGTGCACTTACATTTGCAGTGCACTCAGTTGCTGAGTAGCGCTGTCTAAACTGGAACACTTTACTTACCCACTTAGCGGGAAGTGACGCACGCAAATCTGCTCGCGACACCCGAGAAACTAAACCCGCGAAACAAACCCGCTTGTATTTCTGTCACTGGACTCCTCCTCTTCCGCTACGTAGCCAAGATGGAGCCCGTTTAGGGCGAGTAGTGTCCATCGTCGGACACTTCATTTTTGGACCGTTTGCAGTGCATCATCCGGGTACTTTCAGTGCACTGAATTATTTTGTTTTTTCAGCGTAAGCGCCCTAAGCACTGAAAGTAAGTGCTCGAAGTGCACAAGTGCGCGGTAGTAGACACAGCCAGAGACTTGTGTTCCCAGCTTAACGCACTGCTTCCTGTCAGACAGGAAGTCTGTGATCCACCAGCAGGTGGAATCAGGCACGTTCAGCTGGGAGAGCTTGTCCTGAAGCAGGGCGGGGATGATGGTGTTGAAGGCAGAGCTGAAGTCCACAATGTCTGTCACTCAATTACGTTTTTGGGGCGTGTTTCAGTGGCAGTTGGTTGGTTACTACTGTTATAATTAGTAGAACAGGTAACCGGTCGGTATCCAGGCCAGGGTTTCCGCTAGAAAAAATTGGTGCCGGTCATGTGACCTGGAAATTTGTAACGGTCAAATTGGAAAAACTGCGGTCGGATATTGTCCGCGTGTTTATTGCAATTAAAACAATTAATAGACTGGCTATGTAAAGAATGATATCATCAAGGCATGTAGATTTATAGCCTGCTGTTTTTTTTATTAAAATGTTGGCAGGTGGAGGACAGAACAATTAAACATTTCATTTTAAAGTGCCGACTTGAAACAAAAATAATTTAGATAGGCCATGCAAGGCAAACGTAATAATAGCCTAAACAATACTAAGTACAGTAAAACAAACGGGCGCATACCATAAGAAAATGCAGACTGCAATGAAAATAATAACATTTAAATAACTAAGTTATAAACAGTATAACAAACAGTATAGCCTAACAAAGAACGGCAGTATTTTAAAGTGAAAACGTGAATTGCCGAACTATAGGCCTACAGCATAAAATAAATAAAAACTCTCTGAAAATAAAACAATGTCGCAAACTTTTACTTCTTTCGATACTTTGCAGCTGTGAAGCGTGCCGCTGCTGATTTAAAGTCAAATGTATCGAGCGTGTCTCGGCTGCTTGCAATGCGCATAAGCCTCGTGACTCTTCCTTCACCAAGGCGGCTTCGCTGGGCGGTTTTTATACGGTTCTGCAGGGAGAAGCCTCTCTCTGCTGGCACACTGGAGACGGGGATAACACAAGCTACCTTTGCCAGTTTGACCCACTCGGGGAAGATTTCCGCATACTCCCTAATGAGCATCTCGCAGGCTGTTGCCAAATTCAAGCCTCCGTAACTGCGGAGGGCTGTCATCATGGGGATGGCATCTCGCTGCGCGCTTGCGGCATCAATGAATGTGGTTGCTGGTGCAGACTCGTCCTCGTGTGCAGTTTCTTGGCCAAAATGACCCAGCATGGTTTGGATGGCTGGTTCTGCATACTCCCGAAGCGCTGAGGGAACAGTGGGACAATCAGTCGGTGTTTTTTTTATGTATTTTTTTTTAAAGAAAAGCCAATAAACAACGTTAAACAAAGTATTCCTCGCTGTCTCCAACGTGCATTTAACACTGTAAATCAGTTTTGTTAGGCCTACATAAGCCTATTGTCTGGCTTTTCCTTATTATCTGTCAGCAGCCTATGCAACAAGGACGATTTTTACCACAATTTTGACGGCTGCACTATAGGCTAAATAACCCATTAAACTCACAACATTTGCGTATCCGATTAGAATTTAGCGGAGGTCATAGCTCTCGAGTTCCATTATAGTTTGCATTATGGCTCTTATTAAAAGGCTATTGTTAGGCCTGCTGTATCATTATTTTTATTATGCCTATTAAATCATATTGTCCTTTTATTATTATTGACCAGAATATGCGAGCATGTTTGGTCATTTAAAAATAATATTCTATTTAATAACAAGGCTATTTACATCATACGTAATCAAATAGGCTAGCCTACTTACCAGCTGTCTGTGGTGGGTATCGGGAGGGATTAAGGAGGACGTCGAAGCAGTTAAGCAGATCCAGGGAATCGTCAGGGAAGCGGTCGTGCAGAGCATCTATCAGGTGTTGGATATAGCTTGCTCGAGCATTTTTGAAGGCTTGAACGGACCGGTCGCCTGCATGGGTCACTTGAATGCCATTGTACATGCCTTCTTTGGAGTCCGTTTGATACTTCTCTTCTTCTGGCCCGGGTGCATCTCTTTGCTGTGTGAGGGCCGAGACTGATGCTTTGACCATTGGTCGGATTGTGGCCAGATTGACATCGTCCCTCTGGAAAACCAAATTTAGTTTGGTCATCACTGAGAGAACATCAGCTAGCGTGTGCGTTAGGGCGATAAAGCTATATGGCTGTATTTGTCCAAGGATGCCTTGGGCTTGGGCATTTCCTCCCACCGCCTCTTCATTAAGCTCCATAACCAACGCAGGCCAGTTCTTTTTAATGCTCTCCACTGCCCTGTGCAACGACAGCCAGCGGACAGCGCATGGCTGCTTCAGACTCGTCATGTCTTCCTCTGTCAGAATTGCTGTTAGTTGACGGAAGCGATTGGTCCTGCTAGCAGAGTGCTTGTAGAAGGAGTACACAGCGGAGATTGTGCGCTTGTAGGCTCCAACCTGGTTCACAGCTTTAGCTGCATCTACCGCGGCCAGCGCAGTGCGGTGGGCAACGCAGTGCACTTGGATCGAATACACACTCTCTTTTTTCAGGAGAGCACCAACTCCAGCATGCCTCCCCATCATGACGCTGGCTCCATCCGAGCCCAGTCCCATTACGCGGGACAGCTCCACATTCCTGGCGCGGAGAACCTCCGCTACTTTGTCGAAAATGCACTGAGCCGACCCGGAGTGCACATCGTAGTTTCCTACAAAACATGTCTCCACCTTTCCATTGACTTGCACTTTGACATACATAATCAACTTCTTGTCAACCGTAATGTTGACGGTCTCGTCGATTATGATGCCAATGAAATCACTGGCTCCTATTTTTTCATCCAGTGCCTGTAGTTCCACATCCTCGAGAGCCATTTCCATATCACAGATCGAGTCGCTGTGCCGGTAAATCCCCTCGGATGTGGTGAAATCTGGGGCCTGAACTGCTTTTAGTAGTTCTGTCATGCCCACATACTGATGGCCCGGGATGTCGTGTTTGGCCATGTGAAATACGACTTTCATCTGCGAGCAGATCTTTTTTTTTATGTGTCGGTGGCTTTCTCACATTGGCCTTTCATGGCCATTTGCAGCTGTTTAAGGTTGCCAGCCGATACGTGATCATTGCACTGACTGTGCTCTGTTATGCTCGATAATCGCATATTTGCGGACCCCCGAGTGAAGCCATTCTTCCTCCCGGATTTTTCGCACTGAGCGCAAAACAGCCTCTCCTCATCGTTTATTATATCGCACCTCACCCAGGGGAACTTGTCTGTCCAGTCCGGCCTGAACGCCCGCGTTTTCCCCCTCTTTTCTGCCGGAGGCTGAGCCACGGGCACCACAGCATCAGCGCCCTCTTTCGACACAGATGGATTTGTGTGTAAGGTGTCAGACCTGCCACTGCTGCTGCTTGGCTTGAAGAAGTTTGTGATCCTCTGTCGATTCGCCATTGTTGTCAAATACCGGTAGGCTACTCCGCAAAACTTGCCGCCGGATTTATTTCGCTAGCTTGCCGCTGTTTAGTTTATAAATCTACGGTAGGCTGTAGCGATCAATTTTAAAGCGGGTGCGCGAAATGTAACAATTTATTTATTTTATCACACAGGCTACACTACAATCAAAACTGTTATTGTTTTACATGAATTGACTAAATAAATGACCACTGTAGTATATTTATTTGAATATATTTATTCACAATTCAAATTGTGCAGAGATAATTATTTCCATTGGTCATTCTGACCGGAGACATTTGGAATTTTCGGTCCTCCCCATTTTTTTCCGGTCATTGACCGGTAATTACCGGACAACGGAAACTCTGATCCAGGCCCTTTTAGGAAAACGGTGCTGCTACGCCGCCGTGCAGGTTGTGGTGTGCGCCCCTACCCAATTGGGCGCCAGCGTACATGTCAGGCGTTCGTCCTTTACTTCTGCCGTCATCGATACTCTCTGTGTGCATTTGCAAATAAATGTTGTGTCGTGTAAACTGCTTCTTCTGTCTGCAGGCATCAATGCCCTCTCCGTTGTTGGTGTATACCAGGCTTTCCGGTGCATGCATAACACCATTCAAAGGGAATCGGTCTTCCAGCATCGCAGGTTGTCATAATACATTCAGGACAGCGTCCTCTAGCCTAGGCTGGTTATTGCGTATACAACCATTAGGCTACACGTATTCATGTGGGGTTTCGGTCCGCGGCCTCGCAGGCCTTGCATTTCAGGACAGCGTCCTGTCTAGCCTAGCTGGCTATAGCGCACATACTATTAGGCACGTAATCAGGGCGTCGATCCTATAACGCATGTCACACATCATACATGGGGGCGTGGGTCCCTTGGCCTTTGCTGGCTATTGCACATTCAGGGCTTTGCTAGCCCCGGCCTTGACTGGCTATTGCACTTCAGGACAGCGTCCTCTAGCCTAGGTGGCTATTGCGTACATACCCATTAGGCTACACGTTGGCGTCGGTCCTCTGCCGGCGGGCTATCGCATTTCAGGGCGTCCGCCTTCTAGCCTTGGCTGGCTACTGCATACATCACTTGCATTGCTATCGTCTGGCTTCGTGGGTAGCTATAGGATCTGTCCATGCCTTGCCATCTCCTGCATGATCCGGCCCGGGTATGTATGTTATTGGTCATTCTGTTATAGGCTACTATCGTACTTATTATGGTCGTACCGATTGGTGCTGAGCACCATTTCGGTCGGCATTTCCTTTTCTGTGTTTGTGTTGCTTATTCCTCAGCGTTTCATGGTTCCATCCTGTTGGTGAGTATGTTTTAATTGACTTTATTTGTAGCTACCACTTTTGGGGATTCTTCTTCGGTTGTTGGGCAGGCGCCCTTTGATCAGAAATTCCCTATGGGGTCTAAGCTCCAAACACTTGTAGTACATTTATCATTATGTAAATAAACATCACTTTACTCATCCAGGTCTCTCCTGATTGAAATGAAGCACAGCGCAAGTTCAGTCAGGCAAGACCGATCCCTGCACTCGGGCATACTCGGTTATGTACTACTCTCTCCCCCCGCTAAGAACGCTCTACAGTTCGATTAGCGTTCCAGTCTATCAATTAACACTGTCACATGATCCCGTGCCTTTAAATACGATCCTCTCCCTGTGTAGTTGTCCATGCTATCAAGTGCGCGACCCTCCACCTCCCCGTCGCCACCCGGTTCCTCGTCTCTGCTCTTCGACTCGTTGGTAGTCGGCTGCGCCACCGCCACCAGTGTCTGGACTCCGTGGGGGATTCTTCTTCGGTTGTTGGGCAGGCGCCCTTTGATCAGAAATTCCCTATGGGGTCTAAGCTCCAAACACTTGTAGTACATTTATCATTATGTAAATAAACATCACTTTACTCATCCAGGTCTCTCCTGATTGAAATATTATCTATCAAGCATTCGGTCAGTCTGTGAACAAGTTAAGAAAGCTTTATTGCTTGCGGCCACAAGGAGACAAAAACATCACGCGCCATGGTGCTACAAGTTTGTCCGCTAGCATGTTGCCTTAGCTAGCTATTTAAACACAAGACCCTCTTGACTCTTATTGGCTAAGACAAAGCATCTTTTGTTCCATGACTCTTCTTCATTGGCTCCTCTCCATAGACCTGGCGTGCGTGTGTGTGTGTTTGAGTGAGTGCATGTGTGCTCTTTGACCTCTGTAAGCCTCCCCCACTTCTTTTTACACACACACACACACACACACACACACACACATACTCGTCTTTCCCCCTCAGGGGGTCCGCTAGATTTTAGCCCACATATGGGGCCCACCCTTTCCAATGGTCCTACACCTCTGTAAAAAATCAGGGAATGTAAAGTGCAGTTCCTAATCACAAATATCACTTCAAATTAACATAATTCACAACTTTGGTACACCAGTGTTATGGACACTTGTGGGGTCATGTTTTTAGTGTACAGAACTTGTGGGGACCACCTTTACACATGTTTCTAGCTTTTGTATCTTAGAGGGGACAGACAGTCAAATGTTTCTAGCTTTTGTATCTTAGAGGGGACACAGTCAATAAACTATCTGGCATCAAATGTTTGTCATTTGTCCTTGGTTGGTAGGTGAAATTGCAGGACTTCAAGGGATTTACATTTTTATTTCAACTTCTACATCCGGCATCTAGTCTCCCATGCTCTTTTCCCTACACCAACCAACCTCCTAAACATCAAGTCACGATCCGTCACTGTGTAGTTAACCTCAGTAAGAAACTGTCATTAGGTAGACTGGGCAGTACTCACAAAACACTAATTCAAATAATTTGTTTACAACATTTATTGTTGAGCATTTGTTAAACCATTTATGAACTTATTAAACAAGTCTTATGACTTTGTATTCCTAAAAAGTAGGATCCTCCCTCCCTCCGTTAAACTATGAAATAACTCCTTTCATGTTAAGATTAATCCAACATAGCTGATATGTAACAGAACAACTTCAACTGCACCACAGTCATTTTCACCATTTATATTTCACTCCCTAAAAAGAAAAAATGTATCTGAAAAGGTAACCAACCCTCCTCCCTCCCTTAACATTTTCCTTCTTCGGGAAGAAATACGGTTTTTGATATAACATTTGACTGCTTTCCAGTCTCTATTTCTTAGGGCTTGAGGTTCAGCAGTGATGCAGCGCTGACAGTCCATTTTTCCTGGAACTTTCTGTATCACTATGAAATTGTTCAGATGCTTTTCTACGGCAGCAGATTCCTCTGGCATCCGGCAGCAGATTCCTCTGGCATCCAGCTTCGTTTCACAGCAGTTTGGTAACCTAGGTTAGACATACACAGCTTTTATCAATTATTTCAGATGATTCCAATCACTGATCACTTTGATCCGTTCTAACCATTAAGTCAACACGTGACATGCCCAACAAGAAACTCAGCATCAATCTGCTTAATTTTGCTCACCTCTATTTTTTCCTGTCCTCCTCTCGCCTGTGCTTTGGTCATCCCTTATGCAGGGGTTCCCAAAGTGGGGGTCGCGACCCCCCGGGGGGTCGCGAGACACAGATGCGTGGTCGCGAAATGCATTCCAAAAAACAAATACAATATAGAATTATATTTTTTTTTGTATAACATATACATATGAGTTGATATTAGAGTTAAACCATGCAATTGTAGCCGAGCGTTTAGTTGTTGTATTGAATAAGGCCTCAGCCTAAAGAAGACACAGGAGACATAGCAGCCGTTTAGTACAGCACATCCTTCCGGTAAAACCCCTCTTCAAAATAAGAGTCACTAAATAAAATAGCTTACACATTTCCCATCAGTTTTTTTCTTTTTTCTCCCCTTTTTTTCCTCCACAAAAAGAACATTTCCTTTTTTTATCTTATGACACAGGTTAGCGACAGTTACATTTACAGCAGCACCAGTCACACGGTAGCTGGCCAAAACTCTTTTGGAAAGCAGCTGAAAATTATTGACAGTCACAATGAAACGTTGGTTAATACCAACCAAATCGAGGAGGCCACAGGAACAGGACAGGCTAGCGGAGAAGGAGAGGCTACCTGAGCTTGAGAAGCTAGCGGAGAAGGAGAGGCCAGCGGAGCTTGAGATGCCAGCGGAGGTAGAGATGCAAGCGGAGCAGGAGAGGTCAGCGGAGGTAGAGAGCAGACAAGCATCCCCGTCCTCAAGTGCGTCGATCTTCGGCAGAGGTGGAGACCTCCGTGGCAATATACATCACCAGTCTGAGCAGCACACCAAGGATCGAAAATATCGAGAGGAATTTATCCAGTATGGATTTACATGTGTCATTATCAACGAACGACAACATCCCCAATGTGTGATATGCACTGAGGTACTTGCACATGAGAGCCTCAAGCCGGCAAAAATGCTCCGACACTTGAAAACCAAGCATCCCTCACTCGCTGCTAAACCATCCGATTTTTTCCGCAGAAAGGAGCGAGAGGTAAGAGACCAAAAGCAAGTCCTTACCAGCCAAACAAGAATCCCAGCCAAAGCTCAAAGGGCCTCATATGAGGTGGCATATTTAATTGCACAGGCTAAAAAGCCACACACAATTGGCGAAACCTTAATTAAACCTGCTGCTATAGCTATGAGTCGGGCCATGCATGGGGATAAATTAGCCCGTGAGCTGGAATCGGTGCCGCTGTCAAACGGGACTATTGCCCGGCGCATCACAGACATGGCCCAGGACATAATGTGCCAGCTGGTGGACAGAATAAAAGGAGGAAAATATGCTTTACAACTAGATGAATCGACAGATATATCCAACTCTGCCCAGCTGCTTGTTTTTGTCAGATACAGCTTTGACGGAAAACTAAATGAGGACATGCTGTTTTGCTCGCCGCTGGAGGGAACGTGCACAGGTGAGGACATTTTTGAAAAGCTTGACAGCAAACTAAAAGAAGAGGGACTATTTTGGGAAAATTGCATCGGTGTGTGTACGGACGGGGCTGGAGCGATGCTGGGGAAAAAGAAAGGACTGAAAGCGAGAGTATTACAAGTGGCGCCGCACATAAATTTCACACACTGCATGATTCACAGGGAATCGCTTGCCAGCAAAACGCTTGAACCAGACCTTAAACATGTTCTCGACACTGCGGTTAAAATGGTAAACTACATAAAAACACGTCCACTCAATGTTAGACTGTTTGCCTCTCTGTGTAACGAACTGGGATCAGAGCATGAGGGCCTGCTGTTCCATACCGAAGTCCGATGGCTCTCGCGGGGAAATGTGCTCAGCCGCCTGTATAAACTGCGGGGCGAGGTGCGCCTTTTTCTGATGGAGCATGGATCCCAGCTCGCCGACCACCTCAATGACCCTGCATGGATAACAAGGCTGGCGTATTTGTCTTGCATATTTGAAAAATTAAATGGACTTAATCTGGCACTGCAAGGTGAAAACACTAACATCTTGTCAATGAATGACAAAATCTGCGCATTCAAGAGGAAACTCGAGCGCTGGTCAGGGCAAGTGAGAATGGGGAGTCTCGATATGTTTTCTGAGCTGGACGAATTCATCGAGGAAAATGCACTGAGTGTCAAAACTGTGCAGAAATTCATCACAGCGCACCTTCAGTCTCTCCTGGAACACTTCAACAAGTATTTTCCGGAGGAAACTGCTCCAGAGAAATATGACTGGATAAGATCACCATTCACCGTTACGAGGGCTTATCATCTCACATCCGACCTGGAGGACGCATTGGTTGAACTGTCAAGTGACAGAACCTTACAGGCAGCATTTAACACCAAGACGCTGGCGGAGTTTTGGATTTCGGTCGAGAGGGAATACCCACAGCTATCCAAGGCCGCTATGCATCTCCTGATTCCATTTGGCTCTACTTACTTGTGCGAAAAAACGTTCTCAGCACTGACCTACATAAAAAATAAATACAGATCGCAATTATTAAAGTATAGAACGACAACTGTTGAATTTTTTTTAGCTATTTTTACCTGTGACAACAAAGGAAAATACCAAACTCGTCTGAAGAGGAGAAAAAAATACACCTGCAAGTATAGGCCTATTTTGAAATAAATTGCTACCCATATATGTGTGTATATGTATGAAATGTATAAAATAAGAAGCACTCTATTTTGAAATAAATAATATTATATAGCTGCAGCC
Source organism: Mallotus villosus (assembly GCA_903064625.1). Taxonomy (NCBI): domain Eukaryota; kingdom Metazoa; phylum Chordata; class Actinopteri; order Osmeriformes; family Salangidae; genus Mallotus; species Mallotus villosus. The sequence goes on from CAEFZP010003635.1 coordinate 66,714, forward strand.
TAATAGCTTAAAAAGATATATTTTAGTTGACGAAATATTAAAACTAAACGTGAGAGCAGGTCGGACTGGAGGCGGACACAGAAACTCGGTACAAACCACCAGTAGCTTCTGCTCTGTTCAAGAAGCTGCGGCGCTGATCTCTGAGCAGCTGTGACCAGAGAGACTCTGTGTTTTCACTGTTTCAACTGTTAAGAAGCAGTCAGTCACTGATCGGCTGCTTCACGTGAACGAGCTCTGATCTCACTGTGTGCGTCTCTCTGGTCGAGTGAGCGGGGCCCCGTGGCCTGTGTGTGCGCGCGCTGTCTGGGAGAACAGACACGCACAAGCACGCACGCACGCACGCATAGTGCATGTGCGCGTGGCTGTGCGCAACATTATAATCCACCTCCAGTGTTGTTGGGGGTCGCCAGTCTCTGGCACCGTTATTTTGGGGGTCGCAGGCTGAAAAGTTTGGGAACCCCTGCCTTATGGAAGTACCTGATAGTGGGACTTCCCTGCAAGAATCCCCTGACCCTTGTGCTCCTGGTGTACGGGCACCTAGGTACAGAAGGTTTTATAAAAATACAGATAAATCATAATCTTTAAGATGCCACCTATTACATCTCCTCTAAACAGTCCATGATTTCTCTGAACTCGCTTCTTTTTTTTGCTGACTTCCTCTTGAGCTTGCCTTTGTTTTGTTCATCATATTCTTGCATGGAGGTCACACTATCCCCATCTTCTGACCTCTGTGTTTCTGGCACACCGGCATGTTCTGTAGGCACTGAAATATATATATTTCTTAAAACAATATTTAGATCAACTTGCCTTAATTGTCAATACAACTGTCAAGACTAGGATATTTATCATGCATACTAAGTAAAATGGGGAGAACTAGTGAAATCTACAGGCATTTAACTGTCCAAATCAACATGCAAAGTCATAAATGTTTACACCTAATAACTCAGATCATAACGCATTAAGAAAAACAATCACACGCACCTCCCACGTCTTGGTCTGAACACACCTCCATGGATTCATCCTCCATCTGAATCTCTGTATCAACAGTCTCTAAAATGGTAATCGACAATAGGCATGAGTTGGAAAGCTAAAACTGTTGTGATGAACCCCGGCACAGGGATAAAAAAGCACTAATAAATACTTAAACTAAACATTTTATGGTTAATCCTAGCTCTTTTCACCAGTATGTGATGTTCTGAGTATGCCAACTTCTTACTACCATACCTGAATTATCTGTACTTGTTTCAAATGTGTATTACATTATGCTCCTTTAACTTCCCACATTAAAAACATGACAGCCAGACATTATCTCAAGTTAAAATTCAAAATATACCGTTATATTTTCACCATATAATTGTGCACCAAGACTAAAATGTATTTTAGACTTAATACCATTGGGATCAATGTGAATCTCGTCCAGACTTTTCCCTTTGTATTCTCCAAGCCGTCCCTGTTCTAGCCATGCCATGAGGACTTTACTTATGTTAGCAAGCTGGAGAGTGCCCTCTGGAAGGCGGTAGTGCTTTCTATGCACTGTAAAAAAAAAGTTGAGAAAATGCAAATTTTCAAGGCAACCTGATGCGAAGACATTTTTGAGTTTTCTCAACTTTTGACCACAATTGTTGACTTAACTAAGATTTCCGAGTTTAGATATGAGTTATGCCAACTCGATCTTGTTCACCTAATCATGATATTTACGTCGGACCAACAATAAAATTCATGCTTCAATTCCATGTATTTTTACCTTCAACAAACTCAGAAATTCTTGATGACTTAACTAAGATTTCCGAGTTTAGATATGAGTTATGCCAACTCGATCTTGTTCACCTAATTATGATATTTACGTTGAACCAACAATAAAATTCATGCTTCAATTCCATGTATTTTTACCTTCAACAAACTCAGAAATTCTTGATGACTTAACTAAGATTTCCGAGTTTAGATATGAGTTATGCCAACTCGATCTTGTTCACCTAATTATGATATTTACGTTGAACCAACAATAAAATTCATGCTTCAATTCCATGTATTTTAACCTTCAACAAACTCAGAAATTCTTGTTACTTAAGTGAGAAAAGTTCCTTTATAAATTAAGTAACATTTATGTTGCTGTAATTGTATACAAATACAATGCTGAATGAATAAATAAAATAAAGAGCACACATCAAAAGATATATGAAACCTTGTTTATTTATCTTGTTCATAAACATGTTCAACACCACAATGTAACTTTGTGTGTGTCAGAAGTGAAACATTTTCAAAGGTATATTCTCATAACTGAACTTTCCTCACAGGAAAATGGACTGAACGAGGCAGAGGGTGATTTTTTTTTATATAAAAAGGATGCACCAAAGGTTATAAAAGTTTTAAATCACTGGCTGTTTAAACACCAACCACGATGCACTAAAACAGGCATAAAACAAAGGTTGGCTTCCACATTTAGAGTCACAGCAAAAGCTTTGTTTGCAGAGACCTTGTGCGCTGGGAGCACTGAGAGCCAAGCTTGAAAAAGATGATCTGAATTGCTTCAAAGGTGTACCTCATCTCCTTCGGATAATCAATGTTCATGGCATACAGTAGCCCAACGAGGTACGCAAAGGCAGTGCCGAGGTCTGGCAGGTGACGTAGCACAATGGAACCTTCCAAAACAACAGCCCAGTCCCGCACGTTAGGTGAGACAGCAGGATCATCTTCTTCATGGACAGGAACAAGGCCAACAGACACGTCTCTGAGCATTCTTTCGTCAGGGTCAGTTTCCTGAGGAAAAGTAACAGATGCATGACTGAGTGCTAGGTCAAACAAAAGGACGTAATTAGGGCCCGACCGATATGGATTTTCTGCAGTCCTCTCCCTCGTCCCTACGTCACCACATTAATGCACTGCGGTCTTCAAACAGCGAGTTATCTAGCATCATCTCAGATAAGTAATTGTGATAAAACATGATAAAAACCATCAAAACAGACATTGGGAAGGATTTTTACCTGCTCTGCCATTGTAGGCGCATAAACATTCACCCATCTGTCGCTCTGCGCGTGCACCGGCAGTGAGACGGGTGCTTGTTTGTAGCGTTCTCTCTTCTGATTGGATATCAGTTTCGGGATCCCCGAAAAGTTTATTTGCCGATTACATGCAGAGCGGGTGACTGAGAGATCGGCTTTATGAAACGTGCACACTATGTAAATGATCACTGTATGAATAAAGAGCGAATTGAGCGAATTAAATCGCTCTATATTCATACAGTGATCACTCATATAGTGTGCACTTTTCATACCTCCAATCTCCCAATCACCCGCTCTGCATGTAATCGGCAAAATAAACTTTTCGGGGATCTCAAAACTGATATCCAATCAGAAGAAAGAACGCTACAAACCGGCACCCGTCTCACTGCCGGTGCACCCGCAGAGCAACAGATGGGTGAATATTTAGTCGCCTACAATGGCAGAGCAGGTAAAAATCCTTCCCAATGTCTGTTTTGATGGTTTTTATCACATTAATGGATCTGAGATGATGCTAGATAACTCGCTGCTTGAAGACCGCAGTGCATTAATGTGGTGACGTAGGGACGAGGGAGGGGACTGCTAACTGCAGTAACTGACAGGAAGTTAGCTAAAAGAACCATTCCGCTTACAGCACCTTTAACTCTTATATTAACATAAATAAATCACTTACTTCACCTATATAAAGTTCAAACACTTGTGACAACGATTAATTGAAGTCAGAACATGTCCATTTCCTATTACTTACCAAAGGCTGCAGGAAAAACTTGGTTGTGTCGTCTCGGACAAAAACAGGGAGGCATCTCAGTGCTGCAGTCCTTCTGTGAGACACAATGTCTGATGTCTAAAGAGTATACAGTGGAAAACATAAGCATATAAATGAGTGAAGTGCCACAGTGGATTTATACAAATTGCAAAATCAGAAATTCTTTTTAGTAATGGAGGATAAAGCGCAGGTCTGACCAGCAGCACGCTTTAGAAAAGAAAAAAGAAAAGAAAAAAATACAATGCAAGGACTAGTTTATTTTTTCTAGTATTGCAAATGAAAAAATACTTTTATAATTCTCAAGTGGCACAAACTAAGAACATAAAGCAATGAGTGATAACATCCATTTTACTGACACATGTCCATCACTCACCTGTTCATCAAGTTTATCCAGGATGTCTTCCATTGGCTGACCAAAAGCTCCCTTTCTAGCGCGGTACAGTCTGAGCAGGCGAGGAAGATATTTGTCAAGGGAAGCATTGAAAGTCTCCAGGAGGTCTTTGCTGGTGATTCGATGAAATTCTTCAGATATCTGAAAAACACAATCAGCGGGAAAAATGTAATTGAACTTTAATCACTATGTGAGGTTTTGATTTCAAATTTCAGGACTGATGGTATAGTGGTATAGTTGTGTTGGAGGAGCATGTATTGTAGTGGTAGGGCAGGGAATAGTAGAGTGTCAATATATGTATCAATGTAATACACTCCTACACCTATTAAATACAGTGCAATGAACATATTGATAAGACAGTTACTAAATAAATGACAGCCTTACCTCTTCACAGGAAAACAGTGCAGGCCATCTCTGCTGGACCTCGGATACCATAGGCTGCACCTCTACTAGCTCTCTCCGCCTAAGGGAAAATGTCAGCTCCATCTTGTGCCGTATCAATGTTGTGTTCTTTTTTTCTTTTTAGTTTCATCGACCAGAGCAACTCTTTCCTCTTCAAGAGTAGAATCGTCATGGTGTTGTGGATAATCTGGAACATGGTTGACCTCTCCACGTTTGGGCCTTCTCAGGGTGAACGGAGTGTCATCCTCATCTCCTGCTTTTCTTTTCCTGTTAACATCCACTTCATTACAGCCCGCCTCGCGCAGCTGTGACCTGAAGTTTCCGAGCTTGTACTTGATACTTGTTTTCCAACCATCGTAGCCTGTGATGCTACCTGGCTCCTTCAGACACGGATACTTGAGAACCAGTGAAGAGGCAACCGATTCAATTTCATTTTTCTCAGGGTAGCCTTTGATTTCAAAAATCGCCTGTGCGATTTTATCCAAGATATCCATTTTGATGTCTCTTGTCACATCAAAGCCTTTGTTGGACTTTTCATATGTTGCATTGCCTTTACGCAATTTCCGTTCAACATACTCTTTAAACTTGGGGACAGGAAACGGAATGGGCCACTTAGCACCATGCCTTAAATTGCTCTGGATATTATCTGGAGACCTATCCCGGAAATCTTCAGAGTGAACACTGGCTGTATCCAGAGAGGAGACTGAACCAATAGAGGACTGGTTAACAGATGAATCACTGTCCCACACAATATGCAAGACTGCACGCTCAGCTGGTAACTCAGACATTGATGTCAAGTTACATAGTGCATTTCCAAACTCTGGGTCCTCAAACTGTAGTGAGAAAGCACTTTCAAGTTCGAGTCTCTCTCTTAGTATGTCTATCAGATTGTTCACAGATTCCGGTACTTCGAAAAGCTGGATTCTTCTGGCATCTTTGGAAGAGACAACTACCCGAAGTAACAAAGTCTGAAAGAGAAAAGAGGAGGAAAACATATGTAAAACTTGGGTTAGAACATTTACTTGATAAATCATTAATAAAATCATCATTGAATAGACCATTTCAGTGTTAACAAAGCATACCATTTTTGGCTTCTTTATTGGAGAATGAATGATCTTGTGGTGACCATCAGCTTTCCACCAACTTTGTACGCTGTAAGAGGGCGGTAATCCGTCAGCACATCTGGATCAAGGGCCACCAATTCTGCACAGTGGGGTTCAACAAGCTCATAAGACCTTAGATGTTCAATGTACCAGGATGAAAGTATTTTACAAATGAATGTCACATCATTGGAGTTGACAAGAACAGTCACAATCTTGTGAAATTCTGGCAGGCCACTGCACTGTCCAGCAGGTAAAATCATGCCCTCTGCATACTGTGTTCCATGCAGGTGAACAGATTTAGACAGAGACACACTGTCTAGATGTGGGTACTTCTTTTGTATTGCACACTTTAGTAGTGGATCCAATTCGGAGACCCTGATGACTTTCACCTTTTCAACGTAGAGTTTTGTCTTGAAAAGGTTCTCATTATCCAGATGGTAGGCCATCATTTGCTGGTGCTTTGAGGAAAGAGTGAGCAGCACATTTTTCCAATTGTGAGTGTCATGGATGACTTTTTTAAAGAAGCTGTGCTTAGCTTCGAACCTCATCGTCCACAACTCCGTTAAAGGCCCATAGCAGCGAATGAGATGTGGGTAGTGGTCTATGAAGTGGTGTTTTGGCCTCAATCTGAAGTCCGGAAAGGTAGTTGTGAGCAACTTGCGATGATCCAGTAGTTTACAAGATAAATAACACAATGCTTCCTCTGAGAGTCTGTTACACACAACAATGTCAACAATTTCCTTAAGGTCCATTAAAATTTCCCATGCAGGCTCCTTTTCTGGTATCTTACGTCCAATTATAAAAGGAAGTAGGCGTATTAGTGTCCAATTTTCATGTCCGTTACCACCAACAGTTCCTTTAACAAAGCTCGCTCTTGGAATTTTTTGTGGTTTGTTAACTTTGTCCGAGTCCTTGTATGGGAATGACTTAATGCAGTTGTTTAATGCATCAAATGTAAAGAAACGTTTTGAGATCAGCTTCTTTAAACACAAAGACAATTCGACAGGTATGACACCTTCAAAAAGGTCATGTAAGACATCTGGAGGAAATCCAGTTACTGGATGAAAGAACGCCAAATGTTTGCTTAGAACACATTCCCGTTTCACCCCATTAATGCTTTGGAGGTCGCCATTTTGCCTAAGCTCTTCCAAAAAGGTGTCATGTTCATCAACATCCCTCAATTGGAAATCATTCACTTCAGTGGTTGCAATTTGGTCCCGACTTATCAAACAAAACCGACAGAACTTTTCAACATTAAAACTTTCACGGAAGCCTGCAAGACTATGTGCTCCAAGATTATCTGCAGACACACAAAATATAGCACCCTTAACAAACTGACCTAAAATTTCAACAAAGATTCCTTCTTGTTCTAAACACTGTATATCTTTAATCAATGGCTCTAGAAACTTTTCATAACCATGTTGTTTGACATCCTCACTTTTACCAAAGAGAGCTAGTTGTATTGAAGTGAGGCTTGAACGGTATTTGGATGGTAAATTTAGAACAACCCAATATACTGCAGTTATTTTATGAAGTTTTCTAGATGTACCCAGAGGGTTGCAAATTTCAAAATCATCAATGTACAATGCCAAACTTATACATAGGTTTTGCTGTCCCAGTAACTTATTGTCCTTGTAATGCTTGCCGTCTTGAAAAGACTCAAAGTGTCCAGATGAACTTTCTTGATCAAATACAATTTGGTCCAAAAAATCTGCCCTTCCTAGTAAAGTCTCAAGTACCTTAGTGACAGGAACATAAACAAAAGCATTTTTATGATCTCTGTTATAAAGATATTCTATGGGGTCTATAACACAAAAATGTTCCTTGAAATATGAATTCCTTCTGTAATCTGTAGATAGCAAACCTTTCTCTGATGTTGTTAAAAGGAGTGGATTAGTTTGAACTATAGCATTAGAAACTTCTTGCAAAACAGAATCATTTACTTCAATGTTATGCTTTGAAAGGATATCTTTCACACTGTTGAGAGTATGAATGTTAGAAAAAGACAGCAGGTTATGCAAATCCTCTACAATCTTTTGTGTTGAACCCCTTGACACATGTAAAACAGTTTGCATACATAGAAAAAGGGACGCCAATTTATGCTGAAGTGTCTCACTATCCACATCTTCTGGAAACTCTTCAACCTCTGTTGGTCTCACACTATTGTGCAATGCAGTGCCAGTTTCACCATCAGATTGTTCACCATCATTTGCATCATCTTCAGTATCGCCTCTTGCTATTGAACGAAAATCCCTAAGCGTACAATTCTTATGGTTTCGACTTCTGTGAGAACTGAAGGTTGAGCGAGTGTTTGTTTTAAAGTTACATCTTAGAATGGGACATGGTACAGTTTCTCGTTGCTTTATATGATCCCCGAGATGGTTCCAAAAAGTCTTTTCACTGCAAATCTCTTTAAAATCACACAATTCACATTGAAATGTTGAATTTTCCTGGATTCTCACAGTTGTGTGTGATCTTGAGAGGTGTGACTTTAATGCACCTGGAGTTTTAAATACACACACACAGTCTGTGTGAATACAAGGCCAGTGCGCACCTGCTCTGTGACGAAGCCGACAGTGCTTAAGAAGTGCCTCTTGACTGGAGCTTGCGAATTTGCAAAATTTGCACTGCATGAAGTCCTCCCCTGAAACACAAGATACATATAATGGAAATATTTAATTTCACTAAAAGCCTTTAGCTGAAAAGACAATAATTCACAATTTCCCCCCACCCCTATCTTAAACACATACTCCATACACCTTATAATACACATAACATAATCGTATAGGCTACACCACACACACATATCCTCCACAGGCTATCCTTAGAACCATACTCGGTATTATATCACTTTACATTGTCTAAATATCTATGGTAAGTACTCAAATAACTTACTCAACAAGGCATACAGGTAAGTATTAGCAACTAACATTAGCTATGGAAATACTGTCTGTTTAGTGTAGAACCACCCCTTTAAGTGCAGGTAAGTAATGCAAACTCAAATTACATCAAACATAAAATTGACAACAGTAATACACCATTACTCCAGAATGAATCATTGTATTAAATTGTCTTAATACACAATTGGTCTCAGTTTATCATCACTGCTTACTGTTTTTTTATTTTTTTTATTTACATATTTGAATTGAATACTTAACTGAATTAACTTAGTATAACTCTTCTGTAACCCAAAGCCAGTTGATATTTGACAATATTCTCAGACAAATAATAAAAGCATTAAAACACGGACTCTGGTACCCTCACAAAACATTTGGAACAAGTGGGAGGAAATACCCGGATTAGTTTAGCCCTTCTGTCAATACACACACGCGCCGCGCGTTTAACCACGGCCCGCCATCTTGACACTGGGGAGGCTTAACCACAGTGAAATGCAATGTCTCTTAATGTAACAGTGGCAAACTAAAACTCGATTAAAACACACAACTGATATCTATTACCCAGATGTCGATTATAACCAGCTTATTGTGTCAAAATATTCTCAGATATTAAAATAAAAGCATTTAAAAAGGCTGCAGACTATGGCTGTCTCTTTTCAAAATAGTCAACTGTTCCTTCTACCTTCATGACGGAGAGGAAATTCCCGCGTTAGCATGCTAACGGGGATTATCTTAGCTATTCTGTCAATACACACTGCTCATTCAGTTTCCCAACACAGTTACCCGCTTCATCATGCTTCACACCATTTATTCTCACCGCCATGTCTCAACCAAAAATAGCTATGAACATGTATTACCCTCAATTTAGCCCACACAGAAAGTGACTAGCTTTACATTTAGCAGTCATTGCTATAGGTGACGGCCATCTTGAGCACAGACAAGGCTACACACGACACGCTTAACCACGGTCAAAATCATGACTCTTAATGTCTCAGTGGCAAACTATAACTCAAATAAAACACAAAACTGGTGTCTATTACCCGGGTGTCGATTATATTCTCAGACATTACAATAAAAGCATTTAAAAAGGCTGCGGACTATGCCAGTCTCTTTTCAAAATAGTCAACTGTTCCTTCTACCTTCATGACGGAGAGGAAATTCCCGCGTTAGCATGCTAACGGGGATTAGTTTAGCTATTCTGTCAATACACACTGCTCATTCAGTTTCCCAACACAGTTACCCGCTTTATCATGCTTCACACCATTTATTCTTACCGCCATGTCTCAACCAAAAATAGCTATGAACATGTATTACCCTCAATTTAGCCCACACAGAAAGTGACTAGCTTTACATTTAGCAGTCATTGCTATAGGTGACGGCCATCTTGAGCAGACAAGGCTACACACGACGCTTAACCACGGTCAAAATCATGACTCTTAATGTCTCAGTTGCAAACTATAACTCAAATAAAAACACAACACTGATGTATATTACCCGGGTGTCGATTATAACCAAGGTACGTGTTGATAACAGTCTCTTTTCCGGTGGCAAATTTTCCTTCTTTCCATTAAAATTGTACAGTGCACTTTGCCATTAACATCACTTGTCTCGAAAACAAAATAAAATAAAAGCACTTACCTTTTTAGCCAAACAAATGCTCAACGAATCCTCCAAACATGCTTTATATTATCCATATCTCCGGCGTCTGGTCCAAACTGACGTCCACTCACTCACGCAGCCCAGACTGCCCCACGGAATGTACGGGGTTTCCAACAAAAAGACGTCTGCCTTTTTGCAACTGAACAATTCTAGTTGTTGTGTTATGAAAATAGCTTTTGAGCCAATGATAGGGTGAAGTTTGCTGGCCGGACTCTGTTTCGTTAGTTGAACATAGCAAAACCTTATTTCCGAGTCTGACTAACTTGAAAACTATAGTTAGACCAACAATGGCAAAACATTTTTTTTACAGTGTGGATGTCAATGTTATGTCCAAGAAAATCTGCCAACTGATCAAGTTCTGTAGTCTTGAGATTCAGAACGGTCGAAAGAGTTGCAATGTGTTTTCTCAGTTTCGTCGAGGTTAGTGCTTTGCCGTTTTTGATGTTAACACATTCATGCACAAACTGTCTTGTGCAGTCACAACCCCTGATGTAATGGACAGATTTCGGCAACGCAAACAAGAATCCATTGTCTTCCAGCACACCACATTCTTCTCGCTTCTCAATCAAGATATTGAGTGATTCCCTCATCAGTGGAGTGAGAAGAACAGGGACTTTCCTTCCTCTCTTTCCTACTATGGTTATCCGGACAAAATGTTTGCAAAGCTTCTGCTCGAGTTCTGTGAGAGCTAAGTTTACATCTTCATGCGCTTCTGATACATCAATTTTTAGATACGAAGTCAATGGCATTCTGGACACTTCTCCTTCCCTCCGGCGGTTAAAGAGGATTACTTGCGCCAAGGTCACCTTAGTGAGGTCTTTCCAGTTCGGGGGTGAAACCTCTTCTTTCAGGGCATTCAAGTGGTGCTTCTGTTTTGCAGACAAATGAGAATGGAGAATAAGGACATCCTGTGTGAAGGGCAAGAGTTGAGGAGCATTCCATTTGCACTTTTCTAGATGTTTCAATAACACACAGGGGGCTGCAATGGATAACCTTCAAAATATTGGTTGTAAACACGCAACAGCTCAGGATGCGCGACATTATGCCTCTAACAACTGGAGTTTCGATACTAAAAGGTGTTGGCCAAATGGTTTAAAATCACTGGCAATGCCATGTACACGGAAGGGCCCCATGAGGACAAGACTAGTTTCCGAGAAGAGTGTGAAGTTAAAAGGACCCCATGAGGACAAGACTAGATCCCAAGATGTGTGTGTGAAGTTTAAAGGACCCCGTGAGGACAAGACTAGCAACCAGGTATGTGTGAGGTCAACTCCCTCTGAATCCAAAATCCAAATCCATGCCCAGAGCCCCATGAGACTAGAAAGGAAGGTGTGTGTCAGATTAACCCTGCTTCCTCAATGAGAGGTCTACCGATCACTCAAAACGAGAAACCCTGCTTGAAAAGTTCCATCAGAAACGCAATGTGAACACCTAACTTTCTTGATCATGGAAGTCCATAGAACAGGAATAAGCCCTTCTGGTCCTGGAGGTTAAAACACTTCTGGTTTTCCTGTTCTACATGGCAGGTGATGACATTCACCTGATAACCAAGCTCTGAATCCCTCTAGTCAGAAGGATGGAAACCAGAAGTGTTTTGGCCTTCCAGGATGGGATTTGCCTATCCTAGACAGACTGCACAGGTCACCGACAGTCACAGTGTGTGACAATGGTGACTGTCTACATAACTCCCTTACCTCTGAGCTAGCATCATTTGCTTCCTTAGCGTCATCATGGGAAGTTGTATCGTGAAGGTACGCCTCAGTCTCCACTGCCACAGAGGGAGCAAGTGTTTTTTTCACCTGGAGTTTTAGATTAAAAAAACAAGAACTAATAGACTTTAAGACTTTAGACTTTATTGTCCCCTAGGGGAAATTCTTTTTCACTCCACAGTACATGTATGGGCCGCAGAGGTAGGTGGTGGTGTGGGAGGGGCTGGTGCAGTCATTAGTGTAAAGGGTGTAGAGGAAAGGGCTAAGCACACAGCCCTGGGGGGCTCCGGTGTTGGTGGTGAGTGTGGGTGATGTGGATGTGCCTACCCGAACAGCTTGCCGTCTGTCGCTGAGGAAGTTGTGCAGGAGATGGATCAGGATGGGTGGAGTGTTGAGGTGGTGAAGCTTCTGGATGAGCAGGTGTCGTTGGATGGTGTTGAAGGCGGAACTGAAGTCCACGAAGAGGATCCTGGCGAAATTGCCTAGGAGTCTAGGTGCTGGAGGAGAAGATGCAGTAGGCAGGCGACAGCGTCCTCTGTGCCCCTTTTTTCCCTGTAGGCGAATTGTAGGGGGTCCAGATGAGGTTTGACGTATGGAAGAATGGTCCTGAGCAGCAGTTTTTCAAAGCATTTCATAATAATGGGTGTGAGGGCGATGGGGCGGTAGTGATTTGGTTCGGTGGGTCGTGGTTTTTTGGGTACCGGGATTATGATTGCAGTTTTCCAGAGGAGGGGTATTGTGGCTGTTAGGTAGGATTCACAGAAGAGGGAGTGGGCGATTGGAGCCAGCTCAGCAGCACAGGTCTTCAGCACCCTTGCTGGGATGCCGTCGGGTCCTGGGGCCTTGGATGGGTTGCACCGGCTGAGTTGGTGCCGAACTTCCTCCACTGTGAGGGGGGCAGGCTCATTGGGATCTATTGGGGGGAGGGCCTGTAGTGCTTGCATGCAGTCGTTTGTGAAATCCTGTGAGTCAAACCGGTTGAAAAATGTGTTCAGTTCAGTGGGGAGAGCATGTGTGGTGTGTGATTTTGTTTTGCTGTGAGTGGGTTTGTAACCAGTGAGTGTGTTGACCATCTGAAAGGCTTCTTTTGTGTTCATGCTGCTAAACTTGTGTTCCAGGTTATTTTTGAACTGTATTTTGGCCATGAAGATTTTATTTTTAATATTACGGTTTGCAGATTGGAGACCAGCTGAGTCCTTGAGCCTGAAGGCTGTGTGCTTCTCTTTCAGGTATTTTTTTATTTCAGTGGTAACCCAGGGTTTTGAGTTGGGGTATTTTTTTATTGCTTTCACTGGTATGGTGGTATGTATGCAGAAGTTGATGTAGTCGGATGTGGCAGTGACTTTGTTGTACAAATCTCCGTCGAAGATAGTCCAGTCGGTGCATGCCAGGGAACCTTGGAGTTGTGCAGTGGAGTCCTCCGACCATTGTGGGGCGCTGTAGGACTGTGGGGGGAGGCGTTTTAGTACTTGTTTGTACAGCGGAAGTAAACAGATGACGTTGTGGTCTGCGAGTCCGAGCGGTGGATATGAAGTTGTCCTGAAGGCGTCTGAGATGTTACCGTAGCATAAATCCAATATGTTGTTTCCTCTGGTAGGAGTGTCAACATACTGCTGGAATGTTGGGAGCACGGAGTCGAGTCTGCAGGTGTTGAAGTCCCCAAGGATAAGCACTGGCGCTCCGGGGTACTTAGCTGCCATAGCGTTAGCATCCTCGGCTACCAGCTCTGCCGCTACGTTGACGTTAGCGCTGGGTGCGATGTACACACAGCTGACCACAACAGTTGGGAATTCCCGAGGGAGATAGTAGGGGCGAAGGGACACGGTGAGCATTTCCAGGTCGGGCGAACAGACCCTCCGGTGTGTTTTGATGTTGCTACACTACCTGTCGTTGATGTAAAGACAGAGCCCGCCGCCTCTCGTCTTCCCCGATTTCCTGGTTCTGTCTGCCCTGATGATGGTGAAGTTGTCCAGGCTGACCTCGTCATCGGATGCCGACTCGTCCAGCCAGGTCTCAGTCAGGGCGATGATGCAGATGTCTCTGAAGGCCCTTTCCATTCGGCACCGGGCGTGAGGAGGTCCATTTTTAACAGATCAGATCATAGAGCTGAGCGATCCCATGGATATCCACATACACATATATAAAGAGCTATATATTTTAATTGTTGTTGACTTCCTTTTACCATCGAGAAAAATACAAATTTGCTGGACTACACTATACGTGTTCAAACACTATAAATGATCAAAATATGCAACCATATCTTATCTAATCACTCACTTTTTCACGCCATGGCCATTTTGAATCCCCATAGTTGTAATTTATTTCAGTTCCTGCTTCTATATTTTGTACAGCAAATAGGCACAAATGTGGCATGCCATTTACTATGATTTTTTTCATTATGCAGTTTGGAGATTTGTGGTTGTCATTTACTAATCTTCCAAGACATTCATCTTCCTTGGTTGCAATAATACTAAAAAGGTTAAAGAAAAATATCCATTAATTGTTTTAATAGCCATTTAAACTACGTAGCACATTAACTCTGACTGCATGACGTGATAGGAGAATGCCATGGTTTAGATAAAGTTCTTCCCATTAACCCAGTAGCGGAGGGGGGGTGGGGGCGCCGAAAACCCCGGGCCCCACACCCGAGGGGGCCCCACAATCTATGTTTTTTCTTCTTCATAATTTCTCTTTGTAAAACAAAACTTTGATTGTATCCATGGTAGACAACTTTACTAAATATATATAGGCCTACAGTATCAATTTGTTTACATGACGTGGAGACGTAGTAGACGTACAGTAGGATGACGTAATTTACAGCAACGGTTAGCACCGCTCCGATGTTAAACGACAATAATTTTAGCTAAATGTGCAAATATGAATTGGACATTAAAATCTGGTGCATGTAAACGTCTCATGAAAGTGAGAGCGCTTGCGGAGTTCTATTCGGAGGATCTGTCTAAGGCCGATGATGTGGTTAACAAATTTGTTACATTTCGTACTATGTAGGCCTACCGTGAGCTGAGCATGGAAAAACATGAACTAAACACACACAGCATCCTACCATTTGTCATCGACAACGACATGGGACCGTGCTTTCCCCAACCTTGCCATTCTTTATCGCATTTACTTAACAATTCCGATAAGCAGTGCTTAGGCAGAGAGGACTTTCAGCCGTCTGAAGAGATTCTTGCGATCAAGCATGGGAGAGGAGCGGCTGTCCAATTTAGCGCTGCTGTGCATCGAGAGGGCACGTCAAGATTGACATTGACAAAGTAATCGCCAGATTTGCAAAAGAACAGACAGATGATGATTTAAAGATAGGGCATTTGTTGTGGAATGTTTCATGTCTGCATAGCCTTGTTTTTCTCATGGGAGCTTGGTTCGCGTGTAGCTCGACCCAAATTGTTGCTGAAAGAATTGTTATTGGCCTGTTTGTTTATTTTAAGTTGTCACTTTGCCCCCCCCCTGAGACACAACCCTTGCTCCGCCCCTGCATTAACCTAAAGTATCAATACTCAGTCTATGATTGCTGTTATAATCAAAAACGGATTCACTAAGCAGGTGATTAAAATCTTGTTTTTAACTATTCAAACCTTTGTTTTAGATCGGAACTACTTAAAAATATGTCCCTGATGTCTACAAAACATTTAGCTTGACATGCTTACCACCAGTTACGTTTCTGCCATTCAAACTCAAACTGAAAAGTACACTCTGGGTGTGTATACTACCGCGCACTTGTGCACTTCGAGCACTTACTTTCAATGCTTAGGGCGCTTACGCTGACAGACCATCAGATTTCAGTGCACTGAAAGTACGGATAATGCACTGCAAACGGTCAAACAATGAAGTGTCCGACGATGGACACTACTCGCCCTAAACGGGCGCCATCTTGGCTACGTAGCGGAGAGAGCCTATAAAAAATATAAGAAAAAATATAAAAAAGATGGCGGAACAAAACACTGGTCCAGGGCAACACAAGTATTCATAAATGTAATTTCCTTTGCTCTTTTAAAAAAAAGTTACCGAGAAATAAACAGTGTACTATTTAATTATGCCATGATTGATTAACAAAAATAGTCTGAATTCGTTAGCGAGGTATAAATTAGTCAGGTCGCTATGGTAGCTGATTGTTAACGGCGTTGCTAACGTTAGCTCTGGTATTTAGACAAGACGATGGTAGTACCTCAAGAAGCAGACCGTAAATGTAAGTTTCAGCGGTAATTAAACACTGTACTGATATTAAATGTACTAGCAACATGCCATTCTCAGATTAAAGCCAGCGACTGTATTTGGTGTACCAAAGTATTTGGTGGAGTTAACGATGTATATTGACAGTTGGCATACCTAGCTAGGTAGGGTTAAGGATAAAGTTCAAACTGGGTGTTGAGAGGAAGAATGATACACGGTTAAGCATCGGACCAAGTAATTTGTAGTTTAATTAGTAATGATGCAATCACAAGATACACAATGAAAACAACACACCAAGATGTCCGTAGTCTAGTACAATGAATCATTCGATGATGCAACAGCAGCAGCCCCACCAAAACAGAGTATAAGATTAGAACAAACGAAGGCCTTTGTTGAGAAAGTGGTCGTGACAGAAAATCAGAGAAAGTTCTGCCCATCCCAAGTTCTGTCTCTCCGCCCTTGGGAGACAGGTCTTGTACTCCCCAGAGAGGGAGGTCTGGTGAGTGGCCATTGGTCAGGAGACCTTGGGGTGGCAATTGTTAACCAATTAAATGTCCAGGGCGTTCATGCTGGCGCAAGGTGGGCAGTCCACGGACCTGGTGATGTTAGGAGAGGGAGGGGGCAGAGAAGACCCACAGGTCTGGTGTTGTTCAGGGAGGGGGGTGGACAAGACCCACAGGTCTGATGCAATCCAAGGGGGGGGGGTTGAGTTCTCCAGAGTTGAGAGCAGGTCGTCTCGAGGTCCTGATGATATACGGGGTGGGGTCTTCAAGGGGAAGGGGAGAGGGTAAGACCACTCCTAGGTTGGATGATGTAAAGGGGCAGATGGGCTCCAAGGGAAAGGGGGGCATCCAGTGAGAAGGGGGGGGGGCAGGGTCTCCAGGGGAAGGGGACTCCAGTGAGAGGGGGGGGCAGGGTCTCCAGGGGAAGGGGACATTTATCCATAGTAAGAACTGTCCGGTCTGACTCGTCCTGAAGCAGAGAAGAGTTATTTTCCCAGCATCACCTTATCTCCCAAGTTGACACTTTTACTCCCATGAGCTGACTAGCTCATTGTACTCACACCAGTCCCTGAGCGTCACGATCTCGCCTCCCAAGTCAGTTTGCCTGACCTCTGCATTCTTGTCCACACCCAAGTTATATTTCAGTGTTTCTTATCTGTTACTTTATTAAATCAGTTGATCACATTCGATATTTGTATCTTAGTTATTAGCATTACAAAACATGTGTGTTTACATATTCATATTAGATATTGATTGGTATAGCAGCATTGATCAGCAGTATAATGCTATCATTCCCTCACAGTAGCATTAGATGCCATTGGATCTACAGTACATGTCAGTTCTGCTAAAGCTAGCTGGTTAATATTTACGTTTATGCTGACTGTCGATACAGCACAGTAAATCGTTCACTCCACCTGATGTCCGTTTGACTTTTCTAGGAAGTCAATAGTGATCACTGAATTACCATACCCTCATCATATGAGTAGCTGTCATTTGCTAATGGCCGGGCTGTTAGGAGCTCAAACCTCAGGCAAAGACTGAAATGTGCAAGGGTTTAGTTCTATTCTTCTTATAAAATGCTTATCTATATTTTAGTGTGTCGCAGTTTCCAAAATGGGTGGAGAAAGGGGTAGACGAGGGACAATAACATAGCGAGAAGCGCGTTCATCTTGGCAAGTTCTGTTTTTATTAGTGCTTAGTGACAAAGAAATACAAGCAGGTTTAGTTTTCGCAAGCAGATTTGCGTGTGTCACTTCCCACTAAGTGGTTAAGTAAGTGTTCCATTGTAGACAGCACTACTCAGCAACTGAGTGCACTACAAATGTAAGTGCACTACATTGCAGTGCACTGTATTGAAGTGTACTTCGTAAAGTGCGCGGTAGTAGACACACCCTCTGTCTGTGAGTAGTTTCTTGGCTGGCATTCTTCCACAAGTTCACCCCTGTACTCAAACACGAAAGCACCTGATTCAATGGGCTGGGTGGTGAACACTCCTCTACCTATAAGGTCACAAATAAATGTACATGGCTCTTTGCATCATGGATTCGATCATGCTCCAAACACATACAATCATATAGTTACAAGCAACAACTTAGATTCCTCCTGAAAGTTGCGTACAATTAGAAAATTGACATGGTATAGAGACATGTATATTTAAAGGCCATATGGCAGGTTGATTTTTCCAACGAATTTGCGAGCAACGCGATGCTGCGCGGCGCGACGTTTTGACTGAGCTTTTTGTAGGACGCCTTGTTCCTATTTATTTTAGTCGCTCGCGTCGAAAGCGGAACGTGGACGATGAACATCTCATCAGTTTAGTAGAAATGAGAACATATCTTTATGATACTACTTCAGTTCACTACAAAAACATAAATAAAGTGGCAGCTGGCTGGAGGGAGATCGCCAGGGAGCTAGAAGTTTCTGGTAATATATTTATTTTTGTTGTGTTTTCTGTCAGGATGCTCAGCATAGCTTGCTAGTTTGTGGCATCATAGGCTGTGCAGTGTTGTAGGTAGTAACCTACCATGGTGATATCTAGCTATACCCGCGATACTGTTGTTAATATGAAGAGTAAGGTAAAGCTCACTTGCTAGCGTAACAAATGTACATATAACACTGGACAACAAATTTCAAAAAAAAATATTACTGGAGATGTGTAAAGTAATTTGGGTACGCTGATTTCAAAAAATCATAACCGTTTTGCTGTATCACGTCAGGATTTTGAGTTACAGAAATACTCCCATTGCCTAGAAGTCAGGATTTCAATGACATTTACAAAAATTCATTTATTTCATCATGAATGCTTAAAAATTATAGAAATTACAGAAAAACTCTTCTAGAATGTAATTAATTCAAAATCATGCTTTAGGCATTTGGCTTTGCGTTTGTGCTGCTCTGTGTCAGTTTCACGATGCAGGAACCAGCAGAAGTCGCCCATCATGTTCGGGTTGTGCCGCCCTTGGTAACGCGTCTCCATGAGTGAAATCTCTTGGTGGAATCGCTCGCCGTGCTCGTCCGAGACAGCTCCCAAGTTGTCAGGGAAGAAGTTCAGGTGCATGCCTATTTCGTAAGAGGTGGTAGGCTGCAGACTGCACTCTGAAGGTCGCTGTCTGTAGCTAGATTTGTATAGCGTATTGATTGCGGGGTGATGTGGTTGGTTGCGCGTGGTCAACGCGTGGTCTAGTTTGTGTTAAAGAAAGTTGTTTCTCAAGAGCGCGTGACGTTGTTCTGCGCGCAGCCAACGGCTCACAAGGCCACAAACTAGACCACGTTACATATATTTAACAGTATTATGGTGTCTCATATTGTCACCTTCAAATCAGTAACAAGTAATTAGTAACAATTAAATAACAATCTATAACTATCAATAACAATCAATATTGTACATTATATATATATGGTATATTACACATTTGAAAAAAACTGCACAAACTTGTCCCTCACAGCAAATGCCTCTTGACCACCACGGTTTGGATGGTCAGTTATTGACTGCAGGTTTTCACCCTCCCACGGTAGCCTGCAGTCTCCTTCACTAGGCCGCGTGAGAAAGTTATGCAGAATGCAGGCTGCTGCAATCAGTGTGTCCACTTTCTCTACCGACATGTTTACAGTAGGGCTGCAACTAACGATTATTTTGGTAATCGACTAATCTATCGACTATTTTTTTGATTAATCGACTAATCTAATGATTATTCCCCCCCCTCCCCAAAAAACGAATGACAAAATGTTGAAATTTGATTTCAAATGTATTTGAGTAACAACTTGTGTTGTGTAAACATCATTATAAATAAACACAATTGTAATACAAATTAAAGTGCAAATATGCTTTTAAAAGTGAAGTGCAAATAAAGTTTTAAAAGTAACTCAAAATAGCAATCTCAAAAAAGCCTCTGCAAGTGCAAAATAACTCTGACATTCAAAGTCCAAAAGTAAAAGAGTAAAAAGTAAAAAAGTCCATCGTTCCTAACAATCAAAGTGCTAAGGGTTTAAAAGTAAATCAAAATGACTTCAGGGGAACTGTTAACAGGAACACACAATTCATACACGTTTCAAATTGCAATGTAAAAACGTGAGCATATTGACATGCTCTGGAGTGAGGCTGGCTCTCTTCTTGGAGGCGATGTTCCCAGCTGCTGAGAAGAGCCGCTCAGAGGGAGTAGAAGTAGCTGGAATGCACAAGAAAGATTTGGCTAGTGATGCAAGAGCTGGAAACCTTGCCTCATTCAACTTCCACCAAGACAGGGGACTTCCTGTCTTTGAAAGAGGCTGCTCTCCAAAGTACATCAGTACCTCATTAGTGATCTTTTGGTTGTTCGCGTCCTCTTCACTGTTGTCATTGTCACTGTCCGTTGAGTCTGATCCAAGCAGTGAATCCAGTACTGAAACAGTCCTCCCATTTGGAGATACCTTGTCAGCTGATGATGTGGCATCTTGGTTCCCACTGGTGAGCTGGTTCACAGTACTCCTATCCATGTGCTGTAGTGCCAGAGCTTGTACCTTATTCTGAACCTTTCCTCTGGTGTCAGGAATTTTAGTTTTCGAAATTGTGGGTCAAGTACAGCTGCAATGATCTGTTTGCTTTGTTTATCATCTGTGAAGGTGACCTCTCCTGACCACCGTGCAGTGGTTTCCTTTGAAGCAGCTGCCTGGAAGGCCTGCACAGGAGTTGTCTCATAAGAAGTGTGGGTGGACTTCAGCAGCCCTTTGATCAGAGGAGGCAGTGCAGAGACTGTCACATAACTCTCAACACTCAAGTACACAGTGGCACATTCAAAGGCCTGGAGAGCTTGGGCCAGTTCTTCTAGAAGGGTCCACTGATCGCTTTTGAGGTCTAGGTATTGTTTCCCTCTCTGAGTTATTGCTGGGTCAGAAAGGGTTGCAGTGACTGGCCACCTCTGTTCCAGTAGGCGACTTATCATGTGATAGGTGCTGTTCCACCTGGTACTGACATCTTCTACAAGTTTGTGTGTTTTGCCCCCATTTGTTTCTGCTTCATTTTCAGATTGCTTGCAGCCAGTTCACTTCTTTTAAAGTGCTCAACAATACACCTTGCAGCACCAAGTGCTTTGCTGATCTGAGGGTTTTTCAGCGCATGATTTATTACTAACTGCAAAGTGTGGCCTGCGCAGCGGACAGACACCCACCCATTTTTTTCTTGCAAGATGTTTGCAGCCAGCACAACATTGGAGCCATTGTCATGAACTACTGCCACAATTATGCTTGTAGGGATCTCAAATCTTTCCACAGCCTGCTCAATCCATGCAGCAATGTTGGGTCCAGTGTGCCTCTCTTCAAGTGGCATGGTTGTGAGGCAGAAGCTAATGAGCTCCCAGTCATCACTTATAAAGTGACATGTGATGCCAAGATATGCCTCTGTGGCTACACTGGTCCAAGCATCAGTTGTGAGGGCAATCTTGTTGCTTGCTCAGTTGCTTTCAGAGCATCTTTAACCTTGGCAAGTAAAGTTTCATACTTTTGCTCCATGAGCTTCGTAAAATGAGTTCTGGAAGGTAAGGTGTAACCTGGATGGAATGTGTTGACCATCTGCATAAAGCCCTCATCCTCAACCATTGATAGAGGTCTCATGTCATTGACAAGCATGTTAGGGATGCTCTCTGTCAAGACTCCTGCCATCCGAGGGGTGCATGAGCCTCTCTTCAGGACAAACTCGTCCACACGCCTTTGCTTAGTACTAAAAGAGAAAGAGAAAAAAAACGGTTTTAATTAATGTAGGCTATAGTATCATATTTGTGTATAATGCTAGAGTAGATCTCTCGTAATTGTGTTGATATGAAATTATTATTTTTCCACAATATTTAGTTTGACTGTGGAGTGGAGGAGGTTAACTATTCAGAACGAACGACAAGACAGGCTACTCTGATAATTCACTGATTAACTACATTGCACGTAACATAACTGAAGTCGCGTTAGCAAGCATCCTCCATGAGACATTCTGATAATTCACTGATTAACTACATTGCACGTAAAATAACTGAAATAGCGTTAGCAAGCATCCTCCAGGATGCCTCCATTTCAGATGCTCATGCATTGCCGTGGTGCTAGAATGAAATGCCAATTCAACTTTGCAGATGTTGCATTGCACTTTTTTGTTTGGTTTGCTGGTAAAATGTTCCCAGACTTTTGAAGCTCTTGGTCTGATTTGCTTCGGCTCTCCCACACTCTGTTCCGCCATTATTCAAACACCTTCTTCTTCTTTGCCTTGGTGTATGTATGTCTATGCCTTGGTGTATGTATGTTTATGCCTTGGTGCGACAGTGTAAGCGATACTGCCCCCTGCACTTCCGGTAGTTGCGCTGCAATGCTGAATGAAAATTACCGACAGCTCTGTATCTTTTTTATAATATATATATAATATATGACGCGTCGACGTTAAAAATCCACGTCGACAATTTTTCACCGACTATTCGTTGCAGTCCTAGTTTACAGTACGGAGGATGATTCTCCATCTCGCCGACAGCATTCCGAAAGCCTTCTCCACTGTCATGCGAGCCCTTGACAGCCTGTAGTTGAACGTGGCTCTGTCTCGAGAGAGGTTTCGTCCTCCAAAGGGTTTCAGGAGAAATGGCTTGATGGGAAATGCTGCGTCAGCCACTACAACATGCGGCACCTCTCCTAGGAACTCTGCGTCTGGCAGGGATGTTGGTGGTGGTACTTGGAGGGTGTTGTTCTCCAGCCCCCTGCGTAGGGCAGAGTTCCTAAAGACACCACCATCACTGGTTCTGCCAAAATCCCGTATTTGGATGACCAGGAACCTGTAGATGGCATCCACAAGGGCCAGCAAAACGATGGAAAAAGTCCCTTTATAGTTAAAAAAGAGACATCCACTCCTAGGTGGAGCTGTGATAGAAATGTGCTTCCCATCTAGTGCTCCAATGCAATTGGGAAATTGCCAATTCTCCCAGAAGCCTCTTGCCACCACAGCCCAGGTTTCCTTGGTTGGTTGAGGGAGGAAGCTGTGCATCATGCGCCTTTCAATTGCCTTGGTGGTGTCCAGGATACAGTCGGACACTGTTTGCACCCCCATCCTGTAGTCATAGGCCATTGAGTTTATCGAATCCCCTGATGCCATGTATCTGCAAAAGAGAGACCTAGGTTTAGTTACATGGTCTTCACTGTTGATTAATAATCTGTTTTTCTTACCAGACCCTGAGCAATGCAGGAACAGGTGGAAATCACTGCGTGACACCTTTAACCGCATCAGAAAAGCGGTGGCACCCAGTGGGTCAGAGGGGGGTGGAAAGAAGGAATGGAGACACCGGAAGTCAATGTGGTTTCTGCTGCCACATCTCAGGGAAAGATCCGATCATCTGTAGTGTATGCAGTGGAGGGGAGAAGTAATCTGATATTTTTTCTCAAGGAAAAGTAACAATGCCACAGACAGTATAAAAATACTCTGTAGGACTGAACATTAGTGGGATAAGAAGAGTGGAGAGTAATATGGCGATGCAGTTCTAGTTTTTATGGTTGTATCACTACTAACTAAATAGACCTGCTGGGTGCTCATGTTTGACTATGTAAATATGGGCCTGGTAAAAAAAAAGTGATAGAATTTAACATTCCATAAGAGGAGATTTGGAAAGTGGGGAGAGTGCAGAAAGGGAGAGATGGGTGAGGGGAAATTGTGGGGATGAGAGACAGGTGAGAGAGCGGAGGGATGAGAGAGAGGCACTCCTATACTAGTATCTCCAAAAGACCAAGACAAGTACCGAAGACCTTTACTCATTTCTCAGAGAACCGAGTCAACCTGATGACCCTGATGAAATGTTTTTACTGAGTTTAAACAAGTCACCACCAACAAGGGCCAGCTGAAGGTACAGCTGTTGACCACAATTCTTAACTGGGATAACAACCAGGGTTTTCCCACCCAAGCATACCCCCCCCCACCCTACCATAACCCTTACAAATTTAGACCACTCCAACAATCTTTGAATTTCGGCCTATTCTTGTTAATTATTCTTGTTATTTATTCATTATTAATTAAGAATATTCTTGTTGGTTATTAATTGGCCAGATTTACTGGAAGCATTTTCTATGGAATAAATACAAATTAACACTTTATCTGAAGTTTATGTCTTTCATTTACCTCAATGTAACAGCCAATCTTTGTTTGGCCTCAATTGGCTCTCTGTAGGTAGTTGTTTGTTTACAAAGGTCCTGACCTACATAAGACAACACCTCTTCTAATGGCGCTGGGCTCATCCTAAAGTAATTGTGGTATCTTCTGCTGTCAAGTGCCAATTCCTGTACAAGGTTATAGTATTCCCCTTGCTGTTTTCTTCTTTGGTTGAGTGGATGAACCCACTGCCTTGTCCTGCTGGAAGTCTCTGCTGGAGGAGTAAACAAACTGCTATTTTCTTTTTCTTCAACTCTTGACGTCTGTAATAGGGTCCTTTTTGAAAACAATAAAGACAAAGTCTAATGTTATTCGTTTGGGGAGTAAAGTTTAACGTTTGAATGATGAAGGGAGAGGGGGCGAGCCTACTCTAATCACACTCCTTCACATTTACAGTAGGCCTACAGTAGCGTTATATGGTTACAAAGTGACAAACAAATCTCCAACTGACACTTGCTAACTGAATACAGGCATGAAAATCCCTCACCTTTCGGCGAAATTCGCCGTTTTGAATCCAAAATAGGTGACCTACGTGAATTGTGTGGATTCGATGAGAAATTCTTTTTCATATTCAGTGAACTGCGAACAGGTGCGGGTGTCAGAAGGGAGCGTGAGTGCATGGAAATATTAACGCGAAGGGCCTTGCATCACCAGTGCAAACTCACCCAGGAGCTCTGTTGACATAGACTTAGCTAACGTTAGCTACAGTTTGATGAATTGAGTCATTGAACACAGCAGGAGAAAACGCAACGTTAGCCAGCTAGCTAAAGCTCCGGTGGAAAATTTTAAGTTTACGCTACCGTCTTTGAAGAGGTAGATTTTGAGGTGAGGGGACTGACAAGGCAGAAGGTAAGGTGGTCCAGCGGACTGGCCATCGGGAGCACCGGGAGATTTCCCGATGGGCCGAAGCACTTCTGGGCCGGAGGGCCGCTTGCCTTATAATTTTTTTTACTAGCCTACTAATAAAATGAACGTCTATGCAGCCCTTAGTGCAGCTTACACACGACAGTGACACTGACAGATGGAAAGCTAGCTATAGAGACAATATAAAGATGGAAAACCAGGCTAAGAAACGTAAACGTATAACCTTCACTAGACAATGTTTTACCAATTGGACAAACGGATGTTTGTTTGTTTTACATCAAGCTCTTAAAAACTATGTTTCGCTCAAATCAGACCAAAAAAATTGCTTGCACGCTACGCGTATCAGGCTAGGTCTGAAGCACAAACGCAGAATACAGGGGATATTTAACCAGTTTATTTCTCCAGAGTTTCTTTAGAACAGAGCAGGCAATATCTTCACAAAATGGGTAATCCACACAGGAAACGAAAAAACTAAACAAGTTCCACGGCTTCACAAAATCGAGCGGTCAGTAACGTCCATCATAAGAAAAAAAGTAATAATCTAAAATCCAAACAAGAAACAATAGTCCAGGGGCCTGTACTACGAATCAAGATCAACATGCTCTGGATTACTCTCAGTTACCCGGCTACACAAAGCGAGACAATCGCAATCACGATAAACGGTATCACGACGGCGGTTATCAACTCTTTAACTCAAGACAGATCTTTCTAATCTAGAGATGTGCGCGTTCACATAAAGGGGCGGTGTTTGCACCGTATATCCAATCGCAAACACGGACAAAACAAGAGCCGCATATGTCACGGAAGAGGAGCGGACATTCCGGACAATAATCTTACAAACTTTGTCTACTCCTGCATGAAATATTGTTACACAAACATATCAGGAATACAGACAGGCAAAAATCAACGAATTTGCTGCTGCTAAACTGGTAGAAAATAGCAGACGCTGTAAATGCGTAAACTAGCCTACATGACTTATTGATATCACTGTCCCAGGCACAAGATGTGACCATAATTACACGTGTGCATTCCATAACGTTAAACTTTTGTTGCTGTATTATTTTAGTTGCAACCCTGGAAGTGGCAAACGATCGTGGGAGCAAATAAAAAAATTAAAACATCATTCAAAACGGTAAGTAGCAGTAGGCAATACTTACTGGCTTAATTGCCAGTACCTTTTGTAGGATATTGGTATAGCTACAAAGGGCCCATAGAACAATGAAATTGCTTGCAGCCAACAGGAAGAACAATTAGACAACTGGGGGGGCCCTCCTCCACAGGACTTCACTCTTGCTGAGGAGCTGGCCCTCTCAAGCTATCAGGGTCGCCCCATGATGGAAGGAGTGGAAGGGGGCATTTCTTCAGACACTGGTGGCAGCAGCTCGGAAACCCAGGCATATGTATGTTTCAAGTGATCTATGTGACCATGTGCATTCAACAATTATTTATAAATATTGTAGAAGTGAAATGTAGAATCAGAAAGGGATTTATTCATGAAAGTTTGCACAGACAAGGAATTTGCTTTGGCAGGAAGGTGCATACAATAAACACATAGGAACCTTAAATGTAAATATGTGGACTATCTATACTAAGGGTAAATAAACTAGCAATACTAAGTGGAATGTATTACTGTCCTCCGCAGTGACAGGAAATATAGTGGTGTTGCTGCCACCATCCACTGTCGTCCCACTGTGCCATACAGAGGTAACCATGACACTAATAGTCATACGCCAGTACGTAAGCCATATGTGGTTGTTGAATATTGATCAAATATGCCATTTACTTTCTCAAGTGGAGGTCCTAGATGATCAGGAAACTGTGCCTGCCTGCTCAGTGAGCATTTTGGGGGTACACTTTTGATTTTGTTTTACCACTTGCAACATAGATGGTGAGAGTGTGTGAACGTGTGGCTGTGATTGAAGTGTCTGTAATGACTTACTAATGGTGGTGGTCTGAACATTACATGAGACATAAGTCCTTAAAGTGCTCATTTCAAATATAAATCAATTGATTAAATTGCTATGGTGTTAAACTCAGCAGGAAGAGGAACTTGTTCCTCCCCCTGAGCATAGGGCCTCCACTTCAAGGCCAAGACACAAGGTATAAGCAATGAACCTTGAAACACAGTAGTCAAATGGACACCTTCAACTTTCTCCAAGTGTGCCTTACAAAGGGACAATGTTCTTTATTTGTTTCAGGTTGAAGCAGACAATGTGAGGGCCCTGTATAAAATAACCCTGGAGCTTGATATAGAGTATAAGAGGCTTTTAATTAAAAAAACAAGGCTGGAGATAGAAAACTGGAATATGAGAAGAGATAGTACATGACTGAATGACACTAAACTTAGTTACACTGACATTATATTTCTGTGTTCCTAGGAAAGGGAGAACACATGAGGATGTATTTGTTAAACTTTTTTCTACGTTTGTGTTTTTATACCTTTTTGTGACTTTTTTGTTGTGTCTTTTGAGTCTTTTGTGAAATGATCATTGTAGGCTACGTATACACATTGTTCGTTTTGGTTTGAAATGTTTTGGTTGAAAGAAACCCAACATTTTGATATGGAAATAATTAGAAAGTGGGTCAAAGCAACCCAAGGACAGCAAAAGGGGTTAAGGGGAGACACCCCATTGAATAGGAATAACATATCAACATGACACTACATAAAAGTACACATAGCGAAATAACGCAACGCTATGCATTGCATATGCACATTCTAAGCATTGCTAGTCTATGTACTTTTCCTATAGTTAGATCTCATATTATTTTTTTAGGATTCCTATATGTTTAACGACGCACCTTCCTGCCAAAGCAAATTGCTTGTCTGTGCAAACTTTCATGGCGATTAAAACCCTTTCTGATTCTGATTCTGGCTGTTCTGAGCGCACCTCTCAATATCCGCGCACCAAGCTCCACATCTTCTATGAACGGTAACGCCATTATCCTCGAAAATTAGTTAGTGGGCGGGGCTTTTGTACCGGTTGATCTCTGATCTCCAACTACAACCTGCTCCCAACCAGGTTAGCCGTTCAGCATATGTTACCATGGCGATCTACCCCGATAACAAGTGATCCACCTTCGTAGTACAGAAAACCCTGGGTTGAACCTGAAGTTACCTCGCTAACGCCAAATCTTGATTCGTAGTACAGGCCCCAGGTATTCATTTACCTCTGCTCAGTGGTTTCGTATTCACAGCACATGTGCTCACGGGAAGCCATGACGGAGTGAATGAGGAAGGGCCATCCTGTGCTTAAATAGGAAGTCCGTTAAAGGGTAAAGGGGCGTCCTAAACTACACGTCGCCCTCTAGAGGAGCGGCGGACATGCACCCACGTGACAACGCGCGCTCGCATTAAGCATGGTAGTCTGTAACTAGCCTCATGACTCATGGCTGAAGTTACGTTTCTCCATCTCTCCCCAGGTTGGCAAACAAATGCATCAGATCGATGCTTTCAAATATGGAATATTTATTTTTTCTTATGGGAGAGCATGCACCCGGACCCCCTTAGAGGGGTAATATCCTTCACACCTTTTTCACCCCTGACCCGTTTTCATGCCTGTGAATAACTCTGGCCTTTCAAGGAAGATGACCATGACTAATTACTTACTTGCTGTTGGATACATACATTGGATGTTAGTGATGTGTCGTTCGTGAACGATTCGTTCATTTTGAACGAATCTTTACAAGGACTCGAAAGTAACAAGTCCTCTCAAAAAAGATTTGTTCATTTTCTCGTGGCCACGCATCGGGACTTGCATAGGCTCAGACGTGCGGTCACGTGAAAAATGAACGATGACTCGCTACCAGTGCTGAGCCTATGCAGGTCACAGTGTTGGGTGTAATTAAATTACTTATCCACTGAAAAAGTAAAGTAAGGGATTACTGTTCATTTTTAAGTAATTTAATTACAGTTACTTGTAATGTACTTGCGTTACATAGCCTACTTTAAATCAATATTGAATTTAAATCTAAATGTATCGTCTTATGTTAAAAGTGAACGCTGCCTCTTCAAAATCATTAGCTGTAGTTGCACCTGAGACGTGAGTTTGCTGTATAAGCGCGAGCTCTAGGGGTTTGAAGATGTCGGACTTGGCCGAAGCGAGTATCCCTACCTGTTTTAGCAAATGCAAATATTCGAAATACTTCACTTTTTTGTTGAAGGTTGACAAGAACATTCATGTAAAGTGTAATTTATGTCCTGGCGAGAAAAAAACTATCTGGCTGCGGCTAGCACAAGTAACCTACTGAAGCATAGCCTACCTCACAAAGCAGCATCGACGGACACTTTTGAGTGATCCATGTTCATCAACAGATAACACCTCAGCAATAGGTGTTAAGCAGGCAAAACTTTATTTTACATCGCCAGTGCATAAAGTGTCAGAAGGTGAGCTTAAAAAAATTATTGCAGGCTACATAGTGGAAGAGATGCTACCGCTGCGTACTGTAGAATCTCCATGTTTTAAGCGCATATTAGTACCTATTAGAACGATGACTCGCTACCAGTGCTGAGCCTAAGCAGGTCACGTGAAAAATGAACGATGAACGATGACTCGCTACCAGTGCTGAGCCTATGCAGGTCTCGTTCAAAAATGAACCATGAACGATGACTCGCTACCAGTGCTGAGCCTATGCAGGTCACGTGAAAAATGAACGATGACTCGCTACCAGTGCTGAGCCTATGCAGGTCACGTGAAAAATGAACGATGACTCGCTACCAGTGCTGAGCCTATGCACATCGTTCATATCATCGTTCATTTTTGAACGAGACCTGCATAGGCTCAGCACTGGTAGCTAGAGAAAACAGAAATTAATCATTCATTTTGACTGGGTCTTCGGATACGGATCTTAGGATAATTTATCACGTGACCTGCGCTCAGAAGAGGAAACCGAAAGGATTTGTTTACCTTGATCACTTTCGCGTGGCTAGACTTAGGGTTCAGTGTAATAGTTTGCTGTGATAATTGAATGCTAGTGTAACAATAAATAATCACTTCAAATTATCCAGACTGTCATGATACATTATTTTAATGCAGGAACTTATCTTACCACCACCCCGAAATTAACAATTGACTCGAAAAAAGATTTGTTCATTTTACTGAACGAGATTCAAAGAACCGAGTCGGTAAAATGATCTGATCTTCCCATCACTATTGGATGTTATTTCCAGTCAAAAGAAAATCAAAATATACAACGTGTTTTATGTTTAAAATGTACAAACGTATGTAGATAGCAAGTACTTACCTATCTTTTACGAGCGGTTACTTCCCCAGTTTGATCTCGAGCGCACAGCTGTTTGTTTACGTGACGTAACAAAAGTGCATATTTTACGCGTTCAGTGTGGACAGAGAACGTCGGATGCGACGCGTCATTCGGACGCTCGCATCCAGTTAGGACACGGTGTTAGCTCTAAAGCCAGCGATCTGTTTCTAATTTTGCTAAATCAGTTTTACTCACAGCACTACTACACATCAAGTAAAGTGAAATTGCATTAATGAAGGTGGTAATTATTAGTTGGCTTCGGATAAAATCGCGTGAATGATTGTAATTATTAATATGTGTTCTCTATCACTTCAGTGAGTTAGCATTTGGTAAATCGCTAGCTTTAGGTTAACAGCAGCCTGGTGTATGGATGGTTCTATAGCCTAGCAAGCCAACTAATAATTACCACCTTCATTAATGCAATTTCAACTGCAAAATTAGAAACAAATCGCTGGCTTTAGAGCTAACGCTAACTGCCGTGATATAGCTAACTAGCCAGCTAATAATTACTAGCCTACCTTCCTGAATGCAATTTCACTCTAAAGCACCACGAGATATCATACATACACATCTTAGTAAGATTATCTTATTACTCACCTCTGTTTTAGTTTTGCTGTGAAGTGGTTCCACGGACAAATACATAAGTAGCTCTCTCAAACGGAATTAGATCGCCAGAACACGTGTATTGTCAAACTTTGATAAGATCTCTTTCCTGGAATCTACTGACACGCACGCGCGACACGCTACAATAGGTGCGTTCGACATGGACTGCGGCTGCATGAAACGACCGGGGAGAGTAGCCGCTTGCAGTCGGGGAGGAGTTGAAAACGGCTCTGTGAAGTCGTACATTCCAGCTTCTCGTGATTTGCTGCGTTGATGTTAGTCGTGGCCGATCAAGCGCTGTTTGCTTACGTTACTTTATTTAAAATTAAACTTAGTCTTTCCTTTAGTAGAAGAGGTGGCCCAAAACCCTTTATTCAACAAATGTTTTATTCAATCAAATAGTTTGGTCCGGATTTGATCACTGGCGAAACTGAAGGTGTCAGAATAATTACAAAGCACGCGTCAAAGTTGTCGTGTGTGAGTCTGGCCAATCATTAAATAGCTGTGTCGTCATTTGAACCCGTGCAGTTGCTCTTGAGAAAATGCGCTCGGCTACACAGCCGGCAGTTCTCTAATCGATCTCACGGTACTTTGATGGCTACGTCACAGTGACCTAGCCTCGGCGCCGTCTCAAGTCGGACAAAAAGTCTAACCAGAATTCACTGTTTCAAGTCAGCCGCCTGCAGCGCTGCATGAAGACAGGTCATGTCGAACACACCTAATATCATGATCGATTAAGCGTGGAACTTCTGTGATTCTATTGGCTAAGCGCGGTAAGAGCGGGACTCTGTAATAGACATCCGGAAGTGTGTGTGTGTGCTGCATTACCGCAAAGATCCTTCAGGGGCAATATAGAGCAAACAATTAACACACACATACACACCTGTAACTCATATTTGCTACATTCTAGGACATAGAAAGAAAAAACGACAGGCATATCAGAGGAACCTCCTGAGCTAGTTTAAATGATAATCGGTGTGGGGCTCACCATTTTGGGCCCCAGAAGGTTTTTGGGCCCCATCTTGTTGGTGGGCTCCCTGTCTTTGGATCCCACAAAGTACCAAACACGAGGCCACATACACCTGCACACATACGCACGCACAGACACACATACACATGCGCACGCACAGTCCTGTACTTGTATGTATGCTGACAGTACAGACAGACAGTTCATAGGGGGACACATAGAGACCTGTTGTGCAGGAACAGGAAGGGTGTTTGAATGGATCAATAGGTGTGTTCGACATGGACTGCGGCTGCATGAAACGACCGGCGAGAGTAGCCGCTTGCAGTCGGGGAGGAGTTAAAAACAGCTCTGTGAAGTCGGACATTTCAGCTTCTCGTGGTTTGCTGCGTTGATGTCAGTCATGGCCCATCAAGCGCTGTTTTCTTCGTAGTCTTTCCGTAAGCGAAGAGGTGGATTTAAACCTTGTCTTCAACCAATTTGAAATTCAATTAAACAGTTTGGTCCGGATTTGAGCATTGGCGAAACTGAAGGTGTCAGAATAATTACAACGCATCAAAGTTGTCGTGTGTGAGTCTGGCCAATCATGAAACAGCTGTGTCGTCATTAGAACCCGTGCAGTTGCTCTTGAGAAAATGCGCTCGGCTACACAGTCGGCAGTTCTCGAATCGATCTCACGGTACTTTGATGGATACGTCACAGTGACCTAGCCTCGGAGCTGTCTCAAGTCGGACAAAAAGTCAGAATTCAGCCGGCTGCGGCGCTGCATGAAGTCAGTCCATGTCGAACTTTTTAGCTATCATAATTCCCCTCCCGTCTCTCTCTCCCCCCTATCACCACACTATCTGTGTGTTTGCATATTTGACAATATGTATTTTTCTAATAATTATTTTATAGTATTTAAAACTAAAATCTGAATAAGATCTTAGTGGATGTTATTTGTGCTTTGTGTACATTACATTTCCCCAGTAAGATTAACAGCTATGTAGCATCATCTAAAGTAGTTATCATAATCTATCAATAATGATAATTGACTGAAATGCAATATGGTTTTACACCCTCAAGTCAGTAGATGGCGCTACAGTCTTTCTTTGTATCAGACAGGAACGTTTCCTTCATTCTCGAGACAGTCAGTGTAAAGGCTTTATCAGATAATTTCTAATGTAAGGAGAACTCCCACTCTCGGGATACTTCCGGGTTCTGAACTGGTTGCAGTTCCACACTAGTTCCATATGATGGCGCTAACGGTCGAGTGCAGAATGAATGGAGATCTATGGAGCTATACCCCTAAAAATCCCCTTTTCTCAGGATATAATTTTTTTCCAAGTAATTTTCATTTGGAATTCGAAAGGGGAGGCAAAAAAATACTAACTGCTGGGTGTTAGATTTGTTAAAAGTCGTTTTTTTGTTCTAAAAATACTTTTACAATGTCAGAGACGTCATACACATTGTACGACCAGAGATACCTTATTACGGCAAGCTCCGGTCACTTTCTTTTCTCTCTCGAGGCATCGACAACACAGCTGACAGGTTAGGCTCCCCCTGTCAATTCACCTTATCCCGCCCCGCCCACCTTTTTTAGTTCCGTTGAATTCGAACTTCCTGTTTGCCGGGGATATCATTCAATTCAATGGAGAACTGCCGAAAAGTCCCGCTGCTAAAACATGATATAAGGTTGGTGTATTTGAGCCAGTTGTGCTATGTTCGTGTGCTACAACAGGTCACCAATACACCCTTTCACTGGATGTCTTGAAAACGACTTTTAAGTGTTTATATAATTTGTTTGCCGGTGTTATGTCCCTACTGGTTCCCAATTCAACTGGTTCCGCAGCTGGTTCCCCAGCTGTGCGTGCACCGGTCGCTAAGCTAACTAAGCTGAAGAACTACTCAAACCTACTCAAAGAGAACCAGAGGAAATCGGGACAACAGGCCATGGGTCCTAAAAAGAATCCACAGATGGAGGAGGATGTTGAGGACATAAAAAAGTCGCTCGACTTCCTGACGGGGGAACTGGCTGCTGTCAGGCTACAGCAGACCAGCATTCTGAACATCGTAAAAGAGGTGAAAACTCTGCGGATCCAAAATGCCGAGAAAGATAAACAACTTGCCGACTTGGAAAATAAAGTTGCTGAGCTAGAGCAGTACACCAGGATCAACAATGTCATTGTCACCGGGCTGAAAATCAAACCCCGGTCATACGCCCGGGAGGTGACAGCTGACAGCGAGGGGGGCCTCGGTGAACAGGATGCCGGCTCAACGGAGCAACAGGTGGCTGCCTTCCTGCAGTCCAAAGGGATCCACCTGAACTGCAACCACATCGAGGCATGCCACCCTCTGCCGAGGAAAAATAATAGCGATAAACCGGCCATAATCATCCGGTTCGCAAATAGAAAGAACAAGATCGCTCTACTGAGAGAAGGCAGACGTCTTAAAGGATCCGATGTATACCTGAACGAGCATCTCACCAAACGCAACGCCGAAATAGCCAAACAGGCACGCTACCTCAGGAAGCAGAAACAAATCCAAAACACCTGGACCACCAACTGCAAGGTTTTCATTAAACTCAACGGGCCACCTGAGGAAGCTAAAGTGCTGGTAATCAGAGATGTCGCAGAGCTAGGCAAATACCAATAATCATTTACTGGGATATGAGGTAACATGCAGACACACACACACACACACACAATCATGACACACTGTTACGTCCCTCGCCCTGGTTGTGTATGTGTGTGTTGTGTTACGTGCTTGTTTGCAATTTCCCCTCGCTTTTATCCCCGTCGGTGATTGGCTGCCGCCTCCATTCTCCCCGTCACCGGTGCACCACCGCCCCTCCATCTCCGTCGAGGATTGGCTGCCGTCGCCGCTCCCCCACCGCCTACGCACCACACTCCACCTATCACCTGTCTGTCCGTCCACATTTAAAGCCGGTTCTGTGTTCTGTTCGGGAGTCTCTAGTCCTGTGTGATTTCCTTGTCGGCGTTCTGTGTGTTAGTTGCCGATACGAACGAGACTTGTGTTAAGTGTTACGTGTTAAGTGTTAAGTGTTCAGTGTTATACGTTGTTTTGGCACCTGTTTGTACTGTTTGTTAAACAGTTATCGCCGGTACTCGGTACCGTGTTTTTCGTTATTATTATTTATTATTTGTTCAGCCGCGTACAGTGGAACAGGTAAGCTGCCCATGGGTATACACACCATCACGTAGCTAACCTCTGTTTTACCCACTAGGAAAGGGGCGAGTGCCACCCATGTATGTTTTTAGAATAGGGAAGTATTTTGTGGTTAGGTAGGTTAGGACTTTTGTTGGTTACTTTTCTTTGGCACCGCTCATAGTTCCACTGTGCCGTGTGCGGCTGTTGTTTTGGTGCGAAATAAACTCTTTTGTTTGCTAACCTTAGTGTGGTCTCGGTGTGTAGGCTCACTGAGCAGAGTTACTGCCTTTCCCCCTAGATAAGGCACGTAACACACACACTGACGGAATCCAGCCAAATACTGTAGTATCCAGCCAACTGGAGTTAAACACATGTGAGTACTCTGATCACAATCTAAAAGATATGGAACATGACTTAGACCCGGACAATAATTTCTTCTCGAATATTAACAATGACAACAATATATGCTGCTACTACACAGATGATCAGTATAACCGGAACATTACATCGAAGGGGAAATTATCAATTATACACTTCAATAGCAGAAGTATGTATGCAAACTTCAATAACATCAAGGAATATTTAAAGAAATTCACACAACCGTTCAATATAATTGCCATATCTGAAACATGGATCAACACGGACAAAGGGATAGATTTCGAACTAAATGGTTATGAACTCGGGTATAATAATAGAAAAAACAAGGGTGGAGGAGGAGTGGCAATATATGTAGATGTGTCATTGAACTTTAGGGTATTGGAATGTATGACAACTGTGGTTGATAACTTACTGGAATATATAACAATTGAAATCTGCAAGGAAAAAAACTAAAATGTCATAATAAGCTGTATATATAGGGCTCCTGGGTCAAGCATTGAAATATTTAAGGACTGGATAGAGGGCATGTTTTCTCAAATAAACAGCAAAATAGTTTTTATCTGTGGAGATTTCAATATTGACCTGTTAAATCCTAATAAACACAACATTACAGATGAATTTGTCAATACCATGTACAGTATGAGCCTAATTCCGAAAATCACTAGACCCCGTAGAATTACATCCCATTGTGCCACTTTGATTGATAACATATTCACAAATGAAATTGAAAACAATGTAATGAGTGGATTATTGATTAATGATATCAGTGACCACTTGCCAGTCTTTACCATCTATGACTGCAATTACAAAAATAAGCTAGATAAACAAACGGAATACAAACGAGTGAAGTCAGAAGAAACCATCAATGCACTAAAAAACGACTTGATGGCTCAGAACTGGGACATAATATACCAAGCAAATGAAATTGACGGTGCATACGAAACATTTCTAAGTATATTTAGGTCATTATATGATCAAAACTGTCCAATTCAAGAATACAATAGACTACTAAAATATAACAAATGTCCATGGATCACAAAGGGATTACAAAATGCCTGTAAAAAGAAAAACACACTTTACAGAGATTTCATAAGACATAGAACTAAAGATGCTGAGAATAAATATAAAGTATATAAAAATAAATTAATCAATATTATAAGAATAAGCAAGAAAGAATATTATAAGAAAATATTAGATGATAACAAGAATAATATTAAAGGAATATGGAATATATTAAACAGTATTATAAGAAATAGCCCTAGGCAAATAGGTTATCCTAAGTATTTTATTGATAAGGATAATGAAAACTATAATATGGATGACGTAGCTAACAGTTTTAATAAATTCTTTGTAAATGTTGGACCTGAACTGGCAGAAAAAATCCCTGATCCAGGGACATCTGGTGAAAGCTATGATAGATCACTGGAAAGAAATCCCTACTCAATGTTTCTCAAAGCAGTAGAGGAGAAAGAAATATTGGATATTGTTACAAAATATAAAAACAAAAAGTCTACTGATTTTAATGACATCGACATGACATTGGTCAAGAAAGTCATTGTGGGTATTTCAAAACCATTGACGTTTATCTGTAACAGGGTATCTGCAGGTTTCAGGAAGTCAAATTTAAGACCTTTTTAATACCACCTTGAATGAAATTTAAGACCTTAAACCCGCGATGGTGGGGGGGATCCCGCTGTATTAAAACTCTTACTTTGAAGTGGTGCAGTAAATCTCGGGCTGTTGCGTGTCCCATGAATTGCGAGCCCAAGTACCGGTGTTACAAGCCAACTGGTTTTCAAGACAACTGGTTTTTCTACGCGTGCACGCGCTGTGTTCCCTTCACATCTGCCGTGGCTGTCTGTCTCGGTCACCAGATTCGTCACACATTCACAAACATATTACTGGAGTTCTTCAATCTACATTTCATATCCATTGCGGCGATCGTGACTGTATAAGTGAGCGCTACATCCCAACGAAGTATAAAGAAACACATTTAAGAAAATATATTTATAGAAAGATCGCAAGGACCTGGATTCGATCCCTGTTGAACAAAACGACAAACTCGTCCATGTGTGTGGCTTATCCGATTGAGCCAACGATTACTTAAAAAACCATTGTCATTTTGGCTATTAGTAATGACGTCAAATCGCATCTGTGTCCAAAACACCTTTTGGTTTAGGTGAGCTAAGACAACTGGTTTGGTTACCTCGGGCGGATATTAAAGCACTTCCAAACATATTTAGCGGCTCTTTACCGAGGCTGCGGCTAGACACCACTGACGCATTTTGACATAAACAAATGTACGTTTTGTGACCAATATACAGTAATGATCGTACTGTGAAAAGATACTACAAACACTGTGGTAGCGACAGGACGAGTGGAATACTAGTAATGTTCTACCCACAAACAATGGGAAGCAGCACTGTTGGAGACCTGACCTCCAAGACACGCGATCATGACTGTATACGTGAGCACTACATCCCAACGACGTATGAAGGCATACATTTAAGAAAATATATTTATAGAAAGATCGCAACGACCTGGATTCGAACCCTGTCGAGCAAGACAATAAAATTTGTAATACAGTGGTTTAACCTACAGAGCCACCGATCAATGACAAAATCGGGTTATTTAAGCAATTCCTTATCTATTTTATTACAGACACCTTTAATTGACAATTAACAATCAAGCAAAAACGTCAAGTAAATTCGGTATAAAAGGAATATGTGGCAACTAATGCGACACCATTGGTCATTAGAAATACTGAATATTTCGCTAAACACGAAAGAAAGAAAGACAGATAGACAGATAGACAGATAGACAGACAGATAGACAGATAGACAGATAGACAGACACAGAAACATTGATGGATCCCCAAAAGGTGGAAGAATTGCTTGCCTACCACCAAAACAATGTTTTTCCACCACATTTCACCCAAAAGGAGCGCTATGTATTAAAAAGACGGGCACTGAGTTACCAACTGAAGGGTAAGTCACTACTATCTTTTCTCAACCAAGTGTGTAGAATAATTGAGGTATGTTGCTCTTGCTCGCTCTCAAATCATCTCTTGGATTATTGCTAAAATTAAGTTTTGTTCCAACTTTTTCACTCATACTTAAATAACAAGGATTTTTGTTTAGTAGTTCATAGTAGTTTCCTTTTTCAGTATTTACAGCTTTTTTATTTTTCATATTTCAGCTTCAGACTTTTAGCATTCCTAGACATTCAGCAGGATAAGCATTTTCTAGTTTCAAATGTTGTAAATGTAATCCCTAGATGGCCAACTGTACTACCTGTGCAGACGGAAGTTGGATGAGGACAGACACCATTTGGCCAAGGTTGTGCTGACACCAGAAGAAGCCAACAATATATTCGTCGAGTTCCACGACAGTGCAATTGGGGCTCATTGTGGAATCGACAAAACCATGGATGCGATATTACAAAGATACTACTGGCCTGGTATGAAGGCAGACATACAAAAATGGGTGAGTGTTTTATTGCTCCATTTTTATGAGGAGCTTATTATTTACATATTCAATATTAAAGTGTTGCACATGTTTTCACTTTATTAGATTGCCCAGTGTGTTGCCTGCCAGAGAAAGAGGAGCTCCATCAAGGAGAAAATCCAATACAAACCCATAGAGGTAATACACATTCATTTTAACATGTTATATGGAAGTATTGTTGGTGTTTAGCTTTGGTTTGCATTCTAAAGGTGACTGAGCCCTTTGAGCTTGTTGGCATGGACTTGGTGGGCAAGCTCAAGTCCACCGGCAAGGGATATGTTTACATATGCGTCATGGTGGACTATTTCACGAAGTGGCTCGAGGTCTATCCTCTAAAAACCAAGACTGCTGAAGAGGTTTCCGAGTGTGTCTTGGATTTCTTTTACAAGTATGGAGCCCCAAAGAGAATCCTTACTGACCGTGGCAAAGAATTTGTCAATAAAGTAGGTCCATAGTAATAGTCCTGTCCTTTTGGTCACATCAATTCACCATGGTATTCAAAATATATTATCCTCTTTATGAATATTCTAGATCAACCATGACTTGTGTGAGAAGCTGGGGATTGACAGAAGCCTCTGTGCGCCCTACCACCCACAAACTAATGGTTTAGTGGAAAAACTGAATGGCACCATTCAAGGGTAAAAACATATATACTTTGTTCACTAAATGTATTCTGATAACATATGGGGAATGACTGGTTTCCTTTTTTCAATTTAAGGGTTTTTTAAAAAATGGTGCAGGACCACCCCAGTGACTGGGATCAATACATACGGTCAACTGTTTTTGGCCTCAGGACCAAAATACAGTTGACAACAAAATACACACCATATTATTTGATGTATGGAAGGGAGGCCCGTTACCCCTCTGAAATTCCCATCAAGTGGCAGGTATGATT
Organism: Mallotus villosus; assembly: GCA_903064625.1. NCBI lineage: Eukaryota > Metazoa > Chordata > Actinopteri > Osmeriformes > Salangidae > Mallotus > Mallotus villosus. The sequence goes on from CAEFZP010003635.1 coordinate 106,583, forward strand.
GCCTTTTCCTGCACTATCAGAGCTGTATGTATGTGTGTATGCCATAATGTGTTTATTTTCAACACAATGTTACAGATAAATGAGGACCACATAGCTGCACTCACCACCAATGAGGATGTGTGCAGCCTCACTCAGAAGCTTCCTTCTGTCTACACTAAGGTGGAGGCAAATATGAGGAAAGCGCAAGAACGGGTGCAAAAGAGGAAATTGGCTATGGGGGTGAATGACAACTTTGTTGTGGGAGACAAAGTGTTTAGGAGAAACATACGGGAGGAGCAACGGAAAGGCGGGAAGATGGAGGCTGAGTGGTTGGGCCCTTATGTTATCTCCAACATAGAAGGGAAAAGCGTCGATTTGACACATCCAAAGGGAACCACCCTGTCAAGAATCAACATCGACCATTTAAAAAAATACTTGGAACCAGAAGAGCGGATCCCTGCTCAATGGTTTGCCTCCACCCCTCCCACACTGCAGCACAGCCCCTCCACACCTCCCACACTGCAGCACAGCCCCTCCATACCTCCCACACTGCAGCACAGCCCCTCCATACCTCCCACACTGCAGCACAGCCCCTCCATACCTCCCACACTGCAGCACAGCCCCTCCATACCTCCCACACTGCAGCACAGCCACTCCATACCTCCCACACTGCAGCACAGCCCCTTGAAGGCCCCTTCCATAGGTGCACCAATTACCTTGACCGCACCTGCTTCCACAGAGGAATGTAAGTATACTGTAGATGTCAACACAAAGACAATGTAATGCTTTGGTGAGATTTTGGAACTGGATACTGCATTGAATCACAAATTAGGTATTGGTTAACAACTCTGTCATCTGATATCAGTAATAGCTGACATATGGGCCGGGAAGCTAAGAGGGGTGCTGTGGAGCAAGGTGGGGCCCTTTAAGCTTTTTGCCAGCGACCTCAAGAATTTGGCTCCCGGAAGGGAGCTAGAGAGTGAGGTACAGGCATTAAAAACATGCAGTATTTTTGTTTGTTTTTTCTGGATTTTCTTTTTACACAATTATCCCCTAAGGTTGTGAATGCATTCATTCATACTGCCACCATAAGAACAAATACTCTGGAGAGGAAGGTATTCCAGGTGGACTCCTTCCAGATGACCGCTATGTGGCAAGGCTCTCTCAAAGGGTTAAAAAAGGTAACACATTTTTAAATCTGTTCAGATAGGATTAAAGATACAAGTCGCATTTTAATTATGTATATGTTTTCAGCTAGACCCAATGGCCTTTGATATGATCATTGGACCAGTGTGTGACCAACACCACTGGAGACTTGTGGTTAGTAGACTGCCATAAAGAATTTGAGAACAATGTTTGTCTGGACTTCTGTGTGTAGTAATCTAGCATGATGATCGAATGTGATCATGAATCCTCTTTTATTGTATTTTGAAGGTCATTTATCCAAAGCAAAAGGAGGTGCTCTACCTTGACCCTTTAGGTGAAACCCCTGCTCACCTACAAAAATGCAAGGACATGACGAGGCAAGTTTAACATCAGCTGGTATGTCATAAAATATGATTGGTTACAAATATCAACTATATTTTTCTATCAGAGCTTTCATGAGACAGAGAAATGTTCACATTTCTCGGTGGACTTGCTTAACACGAAGCCATCCCAAACAGCAGGACTCAACATCCTGTGGGGTTTTTGTCTGCAAGGTAAGAGTGCAGCTGACATTTTGTTGCACACTGAATGTTGCTGAATAAACATATCTTGTGTAGTTTGCAGAGCTGATTTTAACTGGTGGGATGCTGGATTTTCCTACTGATGAGGCGGCGATCAGTCAGCTGAGGAGGGAAATCGCTTCCAAACTGGTCACCGATTCAGGTTTGTCTTTTTTAATGTAAATGTTTTGTCATAATCATTTAATCATAAAAAATTGATGACACTTGTGCATATGTTAGAAAACCTGGCAGAACTATGCAGGGCATGCGGAAATGCATGTCAAAGTCCAGAGAGAAAAGGGGATGGCCATGATGACTGGGTAAGATTAAACTAACAGGTATGTAATGTTTTATATATAACATAGTAATCTATTGGCATGCTTCTCCTCAGATCCAGTGTACAACATGTCAGTTGTGGTTCCACTGGGTGTGTATCGGGAAACCGCCTGTGGAGAAGGACTTCTACTGTCCTGCATGTTTTCTTTGATTTGTTTTGCCCGTCATGTTATATTTTTATCTATTGATTTCTGCCACATTTACATTTATTCATTTATCAGACGTGTAGCCGATGTGTATCGGTGAAAGTCACTCCTCGGGTATTAATGGGCCACCCGCGTCAATTGATAGCTAGCTTTTCTTTGGCGTAGTTGGTAGTGGTGGCGCTTGGGAAGCCAGAGGTGTTGAGCACGAACCCAGTGTGGGACGATTGCCCGTGACCCTCTGACGGAGTTTGCAAGACCACGTCCGTTACATACCCGTTACAGACGCTTTTATCCAAAGCGACTTACATTTACATTTATTCATTTAGCAGACGCTTTTATCCAAAGCCACTTCCAAGAGAGAGCTTTACAAAAGTGCATAGGTCACTGATCATAACAACAAGATATCCCCAACATTGCAGGTAGTCAAACATGAAGCATACATTGTGAAAAACCAAAACTAAGTGCCAAAGTGAAGAATCATAAGAGCATGAAGTTAAACAAGTTAAAATTCAACAACATGGACCTCAAAAGTGCAAGAGTGTACCTGTAGAAAAGCAAGTAACAGTAAACTACTTCACAGTGAGTACAATCATTTAAATCAGTTACCACTAACCAAAAAGAGCAGCAAAGTCTCTAAAGCAAGAGTCATTGTGATCCTGGAGGAAACAACATTGGGTCCAGCAAATCATTCCCGCATGACATTGGATGTGTCGACAAAGTACACAGTCTGTCAAAGTAAGTTATCCTTCAATTATGTGTGTATTTTATTATCATATAACTACAACAAATGGTGTTTGTGTCTTTCTGATCTTTTCATAGGTGAGCTTGTTGGCGTTTACTTCTTGAGTGTGACTGGGCAACCCCTTAAATTGCTCCCCGACTCAGAGGAGACAGACCATATGCTGTCACTGACTCCAGCCCCCTCCCAACATGCTACGTCCTCCTCCCAGCCTGCTAAAGACAGTTTATCATTGTTTTTGTATTATTAAAATCAGAAGATATTTGAAAAAAAACTGCTAAATATGTTTGGAAGTGTTTTGATATCCGCCCGAGGTAACCCGTTGTTTCAGCTCATCTAGACCTAAAGGTTTCTTGTACAAAGACGCAATGTGACCTGCTAAGTAATAAGCCAAATGACATGGCATTGTCTAAAATAGGATAAGCCCCCGACTTGCGCAGGTTCATCCTTTTCCTCAACAGGGTTCGAATCCAGGTCGTTGCGATCTTTCTATAAATATATTTTCTTAAATGTATGCCTTCATACGTCGTTGGGATGTAGTGCTCACTTATACAGTCATGATGGCGTGTCTTGGAGGTCAGGTCTCCAACAGTGCTGCTTCCCATTGTTTGTGGGTAGAACATTACTAGTATTCCACTCGTCCTGTCGCTACCACAGTGTTTGTAGTATCTTTTCACAGTACGATCATTACTGTATATTGGTCACAAAACGTACATTTGTTTATGTCAAAATGCGTCAGTGGTGTCTAGCCGCAGCCTCGGTAAAGAGCCGCTAAATATGTTTGGAAGTGCTTTAATATCCGCCCGAGGTAACCAAACCAGTTGTCTTAGCTCACCTAAACCAAAAGGTGTTTTGGACACAGATGCGATTTGACGTCATTACTAATAGCCAAAATGACAATGGTTTTTTTAAGTAATCGTTGGCTCAATCGGATAAGCCACACACCTGGACGAGTTTGTCGTTTTGTTCAACAGGGATCTAATCCAGGTCCTTGCGATCTTTCTATAAATATATTTTCTTAAATGCATGCCTTCATACGTCGTTGGGATGTAGTGCTCACTTATACAGTCACGATCGCCGCAATGGATATGAAATGTAGATTGAAGAACTCCAGTAATATGTTTGTGAATGTGTGACGAATCTGGTGACCGAGACAGACAGCCACGGCAGATGTGAAGGGAACACAGCGCGTGCACGCGTAGAAAAACCAGTTGTCTTGAAAACCAGTTGGCTTGTAACACCGGCACATCGAAATGCCCACCGCTCCCATCCATTTTACTTGCCAATGTTCGCTCATTACGGAACAAGTTAGATGAACTACATGCAAACATAACTTGCCAATGGGCGTACAGTCAGGCGAACCTGATCTGTCTCACAGAAACCTGGTTGGATAATAACATCGCGGACTCAGAGCTCTCTATGGACGGATTCGGAACGCCGCTCAGACTGGACCGGGACACCGTGAGTAGCCAGAAAAGGCACGGTGGCGGGCTATGTGTCTATGTAAATCAGGAATGGAGTAGAACTGCTGTTGTGAAGGACTCTTGCTGTACACCTGACTTGGAGCTGCTTGCCGTGTCATTTAAACCCAAATATTTACCCCGCGAGTTTAGTCAGCTGTCCCTATTGCTTGTTTACATCCCTCCCTCCGGCAACGTCACACGCGCATCTGAGGCCAATGTTGTGTGTACACAACATTGAATGCGCATCCCCTGACTCACCTGTTCTGATCCTTGGAGATTTTAATTCCTGTAGACTAAATAAAATACTTCCTACTTACAAACAATACGTTAAATGCAATACCAGAGGCGATAAGACAATTGACCTCTGTTATGGTAATGTAAAGGACGCATACAAGGCATTTAAAAAACCTCCTCTCAGTACTGCGGACCATAATGTTGTCCATCTCATCCCTGCTTATCGCACAAAGCTGCAAAGGGAGGGGGTTATAAAGAAGCAGGTGAAAAAGTGGGATTCTGCTGCAATCGAGACTCTTCAGGCCTGCTTCGAGTGCACTGAGTGGGAGGTGCTAACACAGGGCGACAGCCTAGAGGAGGCTACTGAGGTGGTAACTGACTATATCACTTTCTGTGAGGCAATGGTTGTCCCTACTAAGACTGTTAAGGTTTTTTCTAATAACAAGCCTTGGATTACAAAAGCCCTGAAATCAACCCTGAATGAAAATAAAATTGCATTCTTCTCTGGAAATAAAATTGAGTCCAAACTCATTCAAAATAAACTGAATAAACAATTAAAAGCTGCAAAGAGAGAATATAAGGAGAGAGTTGAGAAACTCTTTCTGGAGGGTAAGCCAAGAGATGCCTGGCAAGGTGTCAAAACCCTAGCTGGCCTCCCCAACAACAACTCAGCTCTACCCACCACCGGGGAAAAAGACTGCATTGACATGGCAGAGAACCTTAACCAGTTCTACTGCAGGTTTGAGACATTGGACTACTCACAGGAGAGAGAGAAGCTAATGGGGGAGCTCACTGCTAGGATGCCGGGCTATGTAAATCAAGAGCTGAAGCAGGCAGAGGTTGAGCTGGTGTTGAGGAGGATGAGGCCAAACAAAGCACCAGGGCCAGACCAGATCTGTGGCCGCCTGCTGAAGGCCTGCAGCAATCAGCTTGCTGGTGTCTACTGCCACCTCTTTAACTGCTCACTGGCTGAACACTCTATCCCCTCTGTCTGGAAATCTTCCATCATATGCCCTGTGCCTAAAAATGCGGCCTGGGCAAAGGCAAGGAAGTCAGGTACTGAGGTTGACTGGCTTCTCTTTCGTCAGCTGAGAAACAAATTTACTTCTCTAGTCAGGAAAGCCAAATCTGAATATTATCTAACCATCACAACAGAAAATTTGAATGATCCGAGAAAATTCTGGAAAGCAATAAAATCATTATCTGCGTCTAAAAACTCATATGAATTACCCTCTTGTATAGTCAAAGACTCCATTACTGTTCATGATAAGGTTGAAATGTTAAACTGTTTTAATGAGCATTTTATTTCTTCTGGGTTTTTGTTCAATTCTGCCTCACATTCTGCAGTGCAATCTGTAAATGTGGGTAACAATGCTAGTGATGTACACCACATTTTTAATCTTACCCCTTTTACTGTTGCTGAGGTTCACAAAGCCTTAAAGCATTTGAACCCTAGAAAACCATCTGGTCCGGATCACTTGGAACCAAGGTTTTTGAAATTAGCAGCAGACCTAATAGCTGAACCATTGACACATCTTTTTAATCTCTCATTGGCTTCAAACAAAATCCCTATGATCTGGAAGGCTGCTTATGTTCTACCTCTACTAAAAGGAGGGGATCCAAACATTTTAAATAATTACAGACCACTCTCAAACCTCTCAGTGTTATCAAAAGTCATGGAATCCCTGGTTAGTGAGCAGGTTAAAGATTATGTCCATACTCATCAAATATTATCTGTATATCAATCAGGGTTCCGAAAAAATCATAGCACCACTACTGCTGCCATGAAAGTTTTAAATGACATCATAGAAGCTCTAGATAAAAAACAACATTGTGTATCTCTCTTTATTGATCTATCTAAAGCGTTTGACACTGTGGACCATCACATTCTGATACAGCAACTTATTAAGATTGGTTTCTCTGATCATACTGTGGGATGGTTTGTCAACTATCTCACTGACAGAACTCAGGCTACTCAGTTTGATGGATTTACTTCAGAGATGCTTACAGTGCCTAAGGGAGTTCCCCAGGGTTCAGTTCTGGGACCGCTATTATTTACTTTGTATATTAATAGCCTTGGACAAAATGTCCCAAATGCAGCTTTCCATTTCTATGCGGATGACAGTGTAATTTATTGTTGTGCATCCTCGCTCAGTAAGGCTTTTGTTTATATGCAAAGTGCTTTTGATCAAGTGCAGGCTCAGCTTTGTCAACTGAAGCTTGTTCTCAATGCTGATAAAACCAAACTTATGGTATTTTCAAATTCCAGAAAGATTGTGTTAAATCAGAAAATGTTAACTTCCCAAGGTAATGAAATTGAGGTTGTAACTACTTACAAATACTTGGGATTTATGATTGATGACCACATCTCGTTTAAAACCCACATACAAAACCTGGTGAAAAAACTGAAACTAAAGTTAGGTTTTTACTTTAGGAATAAGTCATGTTTCTCTCTCGAGGCCAGACGACGATTAGTCGAAGCTACCTTCTTGCCGGTTCTTGATTATGGTGATCTGTTGTACATGAATGCATCAGCTCACTGTCTACATATGTTGGACACTGTATACCATGGAGCCTTGAGGTTCATTACAAACAGCAGAGCCTTAACCCATCATTGTACACTGTACTCAAGAGTAAACTGGCCTTCTCTTTTTATGAGACGACTTAGTCACTTGTATGTTTTTATTTACAAGGCGATCTTAGGTAAACTCCCTTGTTATTTATCATCGTATATGTCCAGAAAATGTGTCCCCCATGCGTTAAGGTCTCAGGACATGGTGCTCATGACTGTTCCTCAAGCTCGTACAGAGCTGGGTAAAACAGCTTTTAAGTTTGTTGCGCCGTCGTCATGGAATAACCTGCAAAAGCATCTTAAGCTTCAGGACCTAGTAACTCTAAACGAATTTAAGGCTGTTGTTAAGAGTTTGAAGTTGGACTCCATCGGAAATTGTGAATGTTTTTAGTTAAGTATCTTATTTTTATGATTTACAACTGTACTTAATATCGAACTTGTATTTTATATTGTGTTTTATGTGTAACTGTGTTCTGCTGTCCATCTTGGCCAGGTCTCTCTTGTAAAAGAGATTTTAATCTCAATGAGACTAACCTGGTTAAATAAAGGATAAATAAAAAAAATAAAAAGAGTAACCCCACCTGTGACAATGACTATCGACCTGTGGCCTTAACATCCCTAGTCATGAAAGGCTTTGAGAGGCTAATTCTCACACAACTACAGGCAGAGGTCAGTAATTACTCTGACCCGCTTCAGTTTGCGTACAAACGTCACAGAGGGGTAGACGACGCCACACTAACACTGCTACACGGAGCTTACACCCACCTTGAGAAGCCCAAGTCATTTCTACGGATGGTGTTCGTAGACTTTTCAAGTGCTTTTAACACAGTGCAACCCCATCTAATGGGACAACAGCTCACCCAGATGGATGTCAATCCCCACCTCATACTCTGGGTGCTCTCATTCCTGACAGGCAGACACCAGAGAGTGAGAGTTAACGGCCACCTCAGCTCATCCAGAAAGATCTCTACAGGTGCTCCACAGGGCTCTGTCATCTCACCAGTTCTCTTGACACTCTACACCAACAACTGCAGAAGTACAAACCCAAACATTACATACATCAAGTATTCTGACGACACTGTCATCATGGACTCCACCAATTCATCTGATCAGTTACAGTCTGAACTGGCCACTTTTTCAGACTGGTGCAGGCAGAACTGCCTTGATCTCAACATCACCAAAACAAAAGAACTGATAATAGACTTCCGTAAGGCCCCCTCCACCTTCCCCACTCTGACTGTCAACAACCAGCCGATAGAGAGGGTTGACACATATAGGTACCTTGGGACAATAATCGACCACAAACTAAACTTCAAAACAAATACTGATACCATCCACTCCAAATGTCAGCAGCGTCTCTTTTTCCTTCGGAAACTCCGCAAACTCCAGGTCCATCAATCCGTTCTGACAGCATTCTACAGATGCTTCATTGAATCCATAATCACCTTTAACATCACTTCCTGGTTTGGAGCACTGTCCAATATCCATAGGAACCCACTCAACAGAATCATCAAACTGAGCAGCAAAATAATTGGACAACAGCAGGAATCACTCACCAGCATTTACAACAAAAGGACTAAGCAAAAAGCAACACTAATCACCTTGGACATCACACACACTCTACACAGCCAGTATTGCCTCTTACCCTCAGGCTGCAGATACAGAGCCCCTACAGTGAGAACAAACCGAGCCCTGTCAAGCTTTGTCCCGGCATCCATTAGACTTTTGAATGGCTAAAACCCTTTTTGAACTGTCTCCTCTCTATTTTTTATAACTTTTTTAACATATTTATTACTCCTCCTCTATGGAGGTACTATTTATTCACTATAGGCTAAGCAAAGATTGTTTTTATCTGCCATATGTCGAGTACGGGCTGATGCTGTGTGTGTGTGTGTGTGTGTGTGTGTGTGTGTGTGTGTGTGTGTGTGTGTGTGTGTGTGTGTGTGTGTGTGTGTGAGTGTGAGTGTGAGTGTGAGTGTGAGTGTGAGTGTGAGTGTGAGTGTGAGTGTGAGTGTGAGTGTGAGTGTGTGTGCGCGCGCGCGTGTTTGTATATTGTATGTACTGTTGTACCCTGATGCTCCTCCACATATGAAGTTCCTAACGGAAGAATAAAGTTATTTGAATTTGAATTGAGCGTGTTTCCGGTCAAAGATAATGCATTTGGTTGTTTTGGTGTTGAGGAGAAGATGAAGGCTATGGAAATGCTGTTCTACGGAAGTGAGACTGTGTTGTAGTGTGGCCGCCACAGAGGGGAGAGAAGGGCCCTCTGAGTATATGATGGTGTCATCAGCATATAGGTGGATCTTGGAGTTGCCTGCATTCCTGGTTATATTGTTAATGTAGATGGAGAATAGTGTTGGGCCTAAAATAGAACCCTGTGGCACCCCTTTGGTGATGGTGAGAGGGGCTGATTTGATGTTATCCGATTTAACTTGCTGGACTCGGTGGATTAAGTAGCTGGCAAACCAATTGCAGGAGTGTGGTGAAAGACCGATGCTGGAAAGCCTCTGTAGGAGGATGGGATGGATGACGGAGTAAAAGGCCTTAGAGAGGTCAATGAAGGCAGCGATGCAGGTCTGCTTGGAGTCCAGAGAGGAAACAATATCATCGAGGACCTTCAGCGTGGCTGTGATGCACCCATGGCCTGGCCGGAACCCAGACTGCAAGTTGGACAGGATGTTGTTGGAGGTTAAGAAGTGGCTAAGCTGTTTATGTACCAGTTTCTCTAAGACCTTAGCCAGGCACGGCAGGATGGAAATAGGCCTATAACAGTTGGGATCAGAGCTGGAACCTCCTTTGAAGAGAGGGAAGACAAGTGCGGATTTCCAGTCTACAGGGAAGATGGACAGTTCCAGAGACATGTTGAAAAGCCGTGTGATGGGGACAGCAATGACAGGAGCAGCAGCTTTTAAAAACATAGGCGCGAGCCCGTCAGAGCCAGCTGACTTGTTGGAGTCCAGTTTGGTGAGATTCTCTAGGACTTCCGCGGTCGTAATGGGTCTGAAGGAGAAAGTGCCAGAGCTGGAGGTTGTATGTGAAGGTGAAAGTGAAGGAGCAGCAGTGGAGGGCTTAGTAGGGAAAACATGAGCTGAGTTAACAAAATGCTGATTGAAAAGTGAGGCCATATGAGACTTGTCTGTAACAACAATGTCACCAAAGGTCATTGCATCGGGAAGGTGGGGTGAAGTGAGCTTGTTTTCCATGGACTTAACCGTTTTCCAAAACTTCCTGGGGTCAGAGCCGCAGGATGCAAATTTGTCCAGAAAATTAGTGACTTTAGCTTTTCTGACGGCCTGGGTGCTTTTATTTCTGCATTGCCGAAAGGCAAGCCAATCAGCAGGAGACTGGGAGGAACGGGCTTTCTGCCATAAAGTGTTCTTCTGGCGAATTAAAGCAGCCAAATCACTTGAAAACCAGGGGCTGAAACGATCCTTGATCCGTAATTTTAAGAGTGGAGCGTGTTTATTGATGATCTGACTGAAAGTTGATTTGAAAAAGGACCAGGCCTCCTCCATAGTAGGGAGAGTATTAATTGTGTCCCAGCTCACTGCAGCAGTGTCGTGGAGAAAGGCTTCCAGGTCAAAGTTCTTCAGGGAACGTTTGGAGACGATCACAGGTGGGCGCTTAGCTGAGGAGGCGGAGCGCGTGCAGGCAATAGCACAATGATCACTCAGATCTTGACTGAAAACACCAGATTTATAATTAAAGGGGGTGTTCGTTAGTATAACGTCTATCAGCGTAGCAGATGAAGGAGATTTTAGATTGAGTCTGGTGGGCTCTGAAATAATTTGGTAGAGGTTTAGGGCGTCAAATTGCTGAACAACCCGATCTGGGGGATTAGTCATGTCCCAATTCAAGTCCCCCAATAAAATGAACTCGGAGGAGATGTGTGGGGCCAGAAGTTCACTGAGAATAGTTAAAGAACAAAGTGGGTGGTCTGTAGCAGACAGCAACAGAGAGAGAGAAATTGTTGCACAGTTTGATCTTTAACACTAGCAGTTCAAGTAGTTTAGGAACAGATTTTGACAGAGCAACAGTACATTGAAGATGATCTTTAACATACAGAGCAACACCACCTCCTTTAGTTGCTCTGTCCTGCCGAAATACATTATAACCCGCGATGAAAATGTCAGGATTGGCAATGCTTTTTTTAAGCCATGATTCAGAAATAGCAAGAACATCAGGTGTAACAGTGTGAACCCAGGATTTCAACAGGTCAAGTTTAGGTAACAGGCTGCGAATGTTAATGTGCAAGAAACCCAAACATGTGCGATCACAGAAATCATTAAATGCCAAATGAGGAAGACCCAGAGCTTTACGTGAACAGAAGTCAGTGAAACTCAGGTCTTTCGAACAGGAGTTTACATTAGAGCATGGATCATTGACAGGCATAGGATTAATAGTAACTACAGGACCAGGGTGAACATGAATATTACCAGACAGAATTAAAAGCAGAATAATCAGAGCCCGACAAAAGGGTGACAGAGAGCCATAGTGGTTCTTTTTTGAGTGTACATTATTGACAGAAGGCAGCAAAGTCATTCTTTGGAGCAGTCTCATTACATGACATGCAATAAGAGGTAAGATAAAATACCTGGTTTCATTAGAAGGAAGACCAAGTAGTCTGGTTAGCAACAAATTTGAGTCTCTTTCGAGTGCATAGTCACTTGCTGTTATATGGAGCTAGAAAGCTGACAAAAGTATCTGAATTTGAATATGAAAGATCTGAAATAATTGTATGTCGAATTTCATAAAACTGAAATATTTTACTGTTGAATATATAATATCTGAATTATTTGTATGCCGAATTTAACAAAACTGAATTATTTAGTTCCAGCAATTCAGAATTCAGATTGCGGAAATTCAGATGGCGGAAATTCAGATGGCGGAAATTCAGACTGCGCAAATTCAGATTTTTGTCTGAACTAGGCCAAAGGTGAAACAGCTTGCTTTCACAGGGAAAAGTAGACAATTTCAGAACGACCAAATTTGACCTCAGAACAAAAGCTAAGAGTTGCTCGTTGGAGGAAAAGTATGGAGCCCAATCGAGGTATAGTGCTTATGAAACTTGTAAAAACCTTGTAAAAACTCTTCTGCCATAATCGGCAGTTACTGTAACCAAGTGAGTGGAGACGGAGTCGGAGGGCGGCGGAGACCGATGGAAGACGCGGAACAACTGGCAAAGCTGTAGCCTATATATTTATGTTTCTGTTCCGTTGTTCTCTTTTCTGTGTTGGAGTTCTTTTAAGAGCTTGATGGCATCAACATCCAGCCTGATATAAAATCATGAACTTGAATTGTGTCTCTTCATTATAATACCCAAACAGAAAATCCAGGTTGAATCAAGTAACGCTAGCTAGCTACTATTGCTAATAGCCAATTTTGGGTGGTCAAGCATATTGTTTTTCATTGTCTCCTTATATTCATATCAAAGTCAATGTTCAGCCTATATATGTTCATTTGCTAAGTGACATTTCAGATCGGTTATAGATAGTGAAATAGTTGCTGTCTGAGAGATCGGACATAGTAGGCTAGTTAACAGCATAGATATAAAGGCGTTGTATATCTGGTTAACAGCATATATCTGTAGTGTGGCCTGGTGATGTAGCTTTGATTAATCGTCCACACATCATCTGGTAGTCAGTTTCGATCAAATACCAACGATCTCCATACTACATCCATAGTAGCCTATAGTCTACGTAGAGCTGTGTGCTATCTGGGTCTTCTTCCAACTAGAAACTCAGTTTGTTCTTAGGTAAAGTTCGGTCGTTCTGAAATCGTCTACTTTTCCCTGTAAAGCAAGCTGTTTCACCTTTGGCCTAGTTCATACAAAAATCTGAATTTGCGCAGTCTGAATTTCCGCCATCTGAATTTCCGCCATCTGAATTTCCGCAATCTGAATTTCCGCAATCTGAATTCTGAATTTCTGGACCAAAATAATTCAGTTTTGTTAATTTCGGCATACAAATAATTCAGATATAATATATTCAACAGTAAAATATTTCAGTTTTATGAAATTCGACATACAAATATTTCAGATCTTTCATATTCAAATTCAGATACTTTTGTCAGCTTTCTAGCTCCATACTGTTACTGGGGTGGGTAATGTTATATGTAAAGGATTGCAGGATTTGTGCTTGAATGAACAGTGGGATGGTGAGATTATGATGAAAAGCACAACAATAGAGTAGAACAGGTGTGCTTCAGCCATGGCAGGGACAAAGGGGAAGAGGTGTGCGTTTCAGCAAGCGTCAATGTTAAATCCTAAAATGTGCAGCTATCAGACCAGGAAAATGGATTTCCTGTTAGCAACGAAAACCAGCAGAGGTGAATAGCAGCCAGGCAGTGGAGCTAGCAGGCTGACAGGCAGCAGAGTTAATTTGCAGGACAGCAAAAGGCAGCCCAGAGGCGATGCTAGCAGGTTAGCTATAGCAGCATTAGCAAACCAGCAGCAGTGTTAGCAGGATAGCAGCAAGGCATATGCAGCCTGGCATACAGCAGTGAAGGCAGCTCAGCAGCGGTGTTAGCAGGTTAACATACTAACTCACCCCTGGATCCTCCATCCCCTGGAGGTGATGAAGATTGAATAGGAGTACCCGATTCAGCGGCCAGGCAGGTGGATAGAGCTAGCAGCAGCCATGTGCTCGTGTATAATTTTTAACATCAGGGAGAGCAAAGGTGGAGTTCAATGTTGCTGAAGCACGTGGGAATTTCAGGAATTTAGTCACCAATTTATTAAACACTTTGGTCTTCAGGCAACATTTTGATTTGGTTCTTCTGAATCAACTAGTTACCGTTGACACTACCCGAATGTAGGCTACCCATCACGTATTTGGAGTTGTCTCAAGGCAATAGCCATATTAACCACGATATCACAGCCTCGTAATGACACCACATATTGCAAAGTAATACTTAAATTGGTCGCTGTTAACCCAGACAATAAAATCAGCTTAAATGCGAACACTGCCGAGTAGTAGTCCATACATGTGGTCATATTCTACGCGCAACACATTAGGCCACTTAGTGTCGCATGCATTTGTGAATAGCATCCAGGTTACTTTGTGAGGTTTCTATGATACATACATTAGTATTTTGTGTCTAACAAACACATAACACATGTATTGCCATCATATTTCCTTTATTATGTGAAGCTTTTTATTAGGATAATGTCTGTGCTCATGTTTCTATATCATGCCACTTATAATAGGAGTCAATCAATCAATTACAGTAATTGCACACATCTGTACAGCACAATTGAGCGACTATATAGGGGGCAGGTAAAAGTGTATTTTCTGAGGAGCAACAGTGGGTTGATGGTTTTTGCAGTCAGTAAGTCATAGTCAGTAGTAAGTCAGTCTCGGTCAGTCAGTTCTAAGTCAGTACTAAGTCAGTCTCGGTCAGTCAGTTCTAATTCAGTGGTAAGTCAGTCTCGGTCAGTCAGTTCTAAGTCAGTAGTAAGTCAGTCTCGGTCAGTCAGTTATAAGTAAGTCAGTAGGTCAAGTCAGTAGTAAGTCAGTAGGTCAGTAAGTGAGTAGGGCAGTTAGTAAGAGGAAATATGGATTCCCTAAAGGTCCAAGAAATAGTTTCCCTGAAACTGAGCAATATGTATCCTCCAAACTCCACCAAGAGTGAGAGATACATTTTGACAAGAAGGGCAGAGAGTTACCAAGTCATTAGTAAGGCAAACCACACAACAGCACTTTACCCATTGCATTATAACATTTTGAAATGTATGTTAAAATGTTAATGTAAATGTGTCCCTATAGATGGTGAACTCTATTACCAGTGCCAGAGGAAGAAAGACCAACAGCAATATGGCCTTGCAAAGGTTGTTTGCACCCCACAGGAGGCCAATAATATCTTTGTGGAGTTCCATGCCAGTGCCATTGGGGCTCACCGTGGTATTGAAAAGACCATGCACGCCATCCTGCAACGATTCTACTGGCCTGGGATGAAGGCAGACACCACCAAATGGGTGAGTGCATTATAATAGGCCCTATATAATATATGTCTGTAAAGCTTATGAACATATTTAGGCTACATATGTCACAAGTGTTCTCAATTGTTTTTACTTTGTTAGATCGCACAGTGTGATGACTGTCAGAGGAAGAGGGCCTCTATAAAGGAAAAGACGCAGTACAAACCCATAGAGGTGAATCTGACCTCATTACATTTAACATTTCCTTTAACATGGAATTCTTATTAATGTTGCTCTTTGGTTTGCATTTAAGGTTTCTGAGCCATTTGAACTGGTTGGAATGGACCTGGTTGGAAAGTTAAAATGCTCCAACAATGGAAACATATACATGTGTGTAATGGTGGATTATTTTACTAAATGGATGGAGGTATATCCACTTAAAAGCAAGAAGGCAGAACAAGTTTCAGGGTGCATAATGGACTTATTTTATAAATATGGTGCACCCAAAAGGATACTTACCGACCAGGGCAAAGAATTTGTGAACAAAGTAAGTCAAATTGAGAGACATTTGATATCACTGTATTCTTGTACATCACATCACGAGGGGAAAAAAGTATCATATTAATTTTTATATCCACTGCCAGATCAACCTGGACATGTGTGCCAAGCTTGGCATTGCCAGAAGCCTCTGTGCCCCATACCATCCGCAAACCAATGGCTCGGTGGAAAAGCTCAATGGCACCATTCAAGGGTGAGAATCATGTTTTTTCTACACATTTCTGTATATGATATAAATGTGTGTAATTATGGTGAATAATTAAAATCATTTTCCAATATCAGAGCTTTGGAAAAAATGGTCAAGGGCCATCCATGTGACTGGGACGAGTATTTAAAGCCCACCGTATTTGGTCTACGGACAAAAAAACAGATCACAACAAAATACTCTTCATATTATTTCATGTATGGAAGGGAGGCCCGTTACCCGTCAGAAATTCCGGACAAGTTGCAGGTATAATGGCATTTTCCTGCAGTATATAACTACTTTGGCAATAATGGTATCTGCTATAATCTGTACTTGTGTTCACTTATCTCCACCAATGCTACAGATAACTGACGAGGAAGTCGATGCACTGGCTGGAAACCAGGAGGTGTCATTGACTTCCACACTTACGGATGTTTACCCCAAAGTGCAGGCCAATAGGCTGGCACTTGGCAGTTGGCAGGACAAGAGAGGGTGCGGAAGCGAAAACTTTCATTGGGCCAGGATGATGGCTTTGTGGTGGGAGACCTGGTGTTGCGCAAAAACATTCGCCAGGAACAAAGGAAGGGGGGCAAGATGGAAGATGATCTTTTGGGTCCATACACGATAGTGAATATCGGGGACAAAAGTGCTGACCTTCAAAAATATATATATTTGAGAAGATCAATATCGATCATCTCAAAAAATATGTGCAACCCGAGCCAAGAGTTCCAGCTAAATGGATTGCTGCCTCCACGCCTCGTCCAGCACTGCCTATCCCCTCCACACCTCCTCCAGCACTGCCTATCCCCTCCACACCTCCTCCAGCACTGCCTATCCCCTCCACACCTCCTCCAGCAAGCTCCCTGTCTGCAAACCTCAAGTCTCCTGTCGGTCAATTGTCGAATGCACTCACCCCAGAGGAACGTAAGTATAAGTTTCATTGCAAATTACTTTGAGCAACAACATACTGAAAGCCATCTGCATACATGCAGAACTCTGTCATTTGCCTCAGGACTTGGGTGACCTTTTGGAAATGTATGCTGCATTCAATTACAAATTGTTCCTTGGTAAATAACTTTTTTAATTCTCAGTAATAGCAGAAATCTGGACTGGAAAACGGCAAGGGGTGCTGTGGAGCAAGGTGGGACCCTACAAGTTATTTGCCAGAGACCTCCTGAATCTGGCCCCTGGAAGAGAGGTAGAGAGTGAGGTAAATGCATTTATTAAGTATTTCCATGTACATGCTTACATATATTTGTATATTTAAAGACCAATATGTAACTAATTTACCACACAATTGTCACTTAAGGTTGTAAATGCATTTATCCATTCCATCACGCTGCACGAAACAACGAGAAAGATATTTCTTGTTGACTCCTTCACCATGACCGCAATGTGGCAAGGATCCTTCAGGGGATTGAAGAAGGTGACTACTTTCAAATGTTGTTCATAAATGGTTACAATACATACAAGTATTTATTAATTTTGTGTATGTTTTCAGATGGACCCAATGGCCTATGATGTTCTCATAGGAGCAGTTTGTCACCTACATCACTGGACACCTGTGGTGAGAATGTACATGCACTCTAAAATGACTATTTCAATGTAATATTCCATCCTCTTTACATGTTCATGCGTGTATTGTGAAGGTCATCTATCTAAAGGAGAAGCTGGCGCTTTACATCAACCCCCTCGGTGAAACCCCTGACCAAATAAAACAATGCCAGGATATCACAAGGCAAGTTATGTCAGTGGTAATGTCATGATGTTCTTCGTTCCAAATAACTGTATTTTGCTAATCTACAGATCTTTCATGAGACACAAACATTTACACATCTCGCGATGGACTTGTGAGCAGATCTTGGATCATCCACGTCAGCAGGACTCAACATCCTGTGGGGCATGGGTTTGCAAAGTATGTGTGCAAATTACCCTTTGTTGAATACAGCTATTGACTATTTCTAATTGTACTGTGTCTTTTGTAGTTTGCAGAGCTTGTCCTTAATCCTAGTTCCTGGGATTTCAGCACTGACGAGGCTGCTACCTCTCAGTGGAGAAAGGAAATGGCCTGCAGACTGGTAGCTGATTCAGGTTTGTTAGTTTCATGTCAATGTATCATAAGTAATGTGTCTGAGAAACTATTTACACTTCTGTAATGTGTTAGAAAACCTGTCAGAGTTGTGCAGAGCATGTGGCAATGCATGCCAAAGTCCAGGAAGGAATGCTCACGATGACTGGGTAAGCATCTTCAAAACTTGGTAGGCTATATTTACAGTAATGTGATGATAATCTACTGGCATGCTTCTCCTCAGATCCAGTGCACAGCATGTAGTTTGTGGTTCCATTTTGTGTGTGCTGGGAGACCACCTTTGGACCAGAATTATTTTTGTCCAGCATGTTCTCTGTGAACTGGTCAGTGGTTCCATCCCTGGCCCTGCAGTCGATGACTGCATTTTTGGAAGTGGCTTGTACTGTTTAAGGCCATGTGATGTAGGGTTGTATAGTTCCTAAGTTAGTTTATTAACGATGCGCCATATTCTAGGAGCCTATTAAGTTCTCAGTTATTTGTATAGTTCTCTTGGAAGTCGCTTTGGATAAAAGTGCCTGCTAAATGAATAAATGTAGTTAGACTTGTATAAACTTACACCACTTATTTAAGATGTACTCCATGTTGAATGTACCTTCCTGCCAAAGTAAATTCCTTGTATATGCAAACTTTCATGGCGATTAAAACCCTTTCTGAATCTGATTCTGATGTTTCTCATGTTGTAATGTGCTGGTGTTCTTCCGTTCCAAGGGACGCACTTGGTTAAACCCAGAGAGAAACTCATATCACTTAAGATGAATAAGCTCATTAAAGAATATCAATAGCTACTTCGCTGTGTTCGACTTTAATTTCTGAATTGTACATCAGTTTGGAAGGAATGATTCGATTATGGACACGATGCTTGGTTTATTCGGAACAAAACTCAAAGAATAGGCTATTACAAGCCTTTGTTTAGCAAATTCGGAGGGATATATTACGATATCCAGAGCTCTCAAGTGTAACGCATTCGCCATGTATTTCTCACGCATTTCATTCATTTCTCACGCAGAGAAGTAAGGGATAACTTTGCAATATGTGGTGTCATTACGAGGCTGTGATATCGTGGTTAATATGGCTATTGCCTTGAGACAACTCCAAATACGTGATGAGTAGCCTACATTCGGGTAGTGTCAACGGTAACTAGTTGATTCAGAAGAACCAAATCAAAATGTTGCCTGAAGACCAAAGTGTTTAATAAAGTGGTGACTAAATTCCTGAAATTCCAACGTGCTTCAGTAGCTCGCGGTGTAATGCAAAAGACTACAAAGCTAGTTGTGGTTTTGCTCGTGGGATCTAATCCCACTCGAATCTTTTATTATCTTATCTTCCAGTTATTGTGGGGTGAACGGCTGTAATGTAGTGCTTACTACATTTGTTCAGAATGAAAATTATGAAATGAATTGATTTCAAAAGATATAGCCTAGCGAAGAAACACTCAGCCATGGGCTACACAAAATTGCATAGGAAACGAATGTTTCCATGTTGTGTTACGCATATTTCAAACGTATTAACTGGGTTAGCAGCGATGTTCTTAGTATGAATTTTTAATATGTGGTGTCAGAAGGAGCTTTGATGTTGTGGTAAATACGGCCATTGCCTCCAAACAACCCCAAATACGTGATTAGTAGCCTACATTCGGGTAGTGCCTATGGGAACCAGTTGATTCAGAAGACGTTGTAAACAAATTTCCGATTAGATATTCCACGTTTTGATTGTAGTTCAGTGTTTACTTCTAAGCGTTTACCTCTTCCTCCGGTGATTTTTTTTTAAACCCTTGTGTGGTGTTCATATTTTAGTTACTCAGCCAGTGTTCGCGGGTCTGGTGGACCCGCTGTATTTTGGGGGGTTTAATTCAACATAATCAAACTATTTTAAGTTAAAATACTCAACAGATGTGTACTTCATTCTATTTACAAGCAATATAAACAGAATATATTGTTATCAGTTGCCCTTTACGTTTGTTAGATCACATTTAGGAATTGCAGTGCTACTAATCTCAATCCTCCCAGGCAGAAAACTGTGCCCCCATCAGGGTTCATACAGCTTTTTAAGTGTAAAATTCAAGCACTTTTCCAGCACTTTCAAGATAAAATGTGAACCTTTTCAAGGAACCCGAAGCTTTAAATAGACTCTATATATACAGTGCCTTGCATAAGTATTCACCCCCCTTGGACTTTTTCCCATTATGTACTGTTACTAACTTGAATTCAAATAGACTTAAATAAACTTTTTCCCGTTTGATCAACAAAACATGCATAGTACTTTGGAGGTGCAAAATAAATTTTATTGTGACACAAACAATAATGAGAACAAAAAAGTTGACATCTGTTGGGTGCATAAGTATTCACCCCCCTGTGTCAATACTTGGTAGAACCCCCTTTCGCTGCAATTACAGCTGCAAGTCTTTTGGGGTATGTCTCTACCAGCTTTGCACATCTAGAGATGGAAAGGTTTGTCCATTCTTCTTGACAAATAAAATGAAGCTCAGTCAGATTGGATGGAGACCGTCTGTGAACCGCAATCTTCAAGTCTTGCCATAGATTCTCTATTGGATTGAGGTCTGGGCTTTGACTGGGCCATCTTAAGACATTAACATTCTTTAATCCAAACCATTCCTTTGTAGCTCTGGCTGTATGTTTAGGGTCATTGTCCTGCTGGAAGATGAACCTCCGCCCCAGTCTCAAGTCTTTTGCAGACTGCATCAGATTTTCTTCAAGGATTTCCCTGTATTTGGCTCCATCCATCTTTCCCTCTATTCTGAGGACCCCACAGCATGATGCTTCCACCACCATGTTTCACTGTTGGGATGGTGTGCTCAGGGTGATGGGCAGTGTTGGGTTTTCGCCACACATAGCGTTTTGCATTGAGGCCAAAAAGTTCAATTTTGGTCTCATCTGACCAGAGCACCTTCTTCCACATGTTTGCTGTGTCTCCCACATGGCTTCTGGCAAACTCCAAACGGGATTTTTTATGGATCCCTTTCAACAATGGCTTTCTTCTTGCCACTCTTCCATAAAGGCCAGATTTGTGGAGTAGACGACTAATAGTTGTCCTGTGGACAGATTCTCCCACCTCAGCTGTGGATCTCTGCAACTCCTCCAGAGTAACCATGGGCCTCCTGGTTGCTTCTCTGATTAATTTTCTCCTTGTCCGACTCTTCAGTTTGGGTGGACGGCCTCCTCTTGGTAGGTTTGCGGTTGTGCCATATTCTTTCCATTTTCTTATGATGGATTTTATGGTGCTCAGAGAGATGTTCAAAGCTCTGGATATTTTTTTATAACCTAACCCTGCTTCATATTTCTCCACAACTTTATCCCTGACCTGTTTGGTGAGCTCCTTGGTCTTCATGATGCTGTTTGTTCAGTAATGATCTCCAACAAACTCTGAGACCGTCACAGAACAGGTGTATTTATACTGAGATTAAATTGCAGACAGGTGGACCCTATTTACTAATTATGTGACTTGCAAATGTGACTTGTGAATGCAATTGGTCGCACCAGATCTTTGTTAGGGGTTTCACAGTAAAAGGGTTGAAAACATATGCACTCAACACTTTTCAGATTTTTATTTGTAAATAATTGTGAAATCCATGTAATATTGCCCCCCACTTCCAAATGATGCACTATTTTGTGTTGGTCCATTACATAAACTCACGATGAAATACATTTTAATCTGTGGTTATACCATGACAAAATGTAGAAAAGTCCAAAGGGGGTGAATACTTATGCAAGGCACTGTACTTATACACGACAAATAATCCTCCCTATTTACCTTCATTTCTATTTGTCTGTTGCTCTTTTGCAGAAATGACAATTTACATGGCAAGGGAACAATCCTCTATGAATGATAAACAAACACAATAACTTTTAGTTAATTCATTCTTTACTTTCAAATTTAGCAAACTTGAATTAAACATGTACATTTGATGTACTTCACGTGCAAACAATGCAAAGTTATAAAAAATCTAAATTAGCTTGCACATTAGGCAAACATTTAAACAATATGTAATTGAATTCAAGTGCAAATAATGCCAATTTACCAAAAAAAGATCAAATACATTCACATTCTGCACTATATCTAAATAGTTCACAACAAAATAAATTCCATGGGCAGAGGAATAAGTGCAATTGGAAATCATTTTCGGTCCAAACACTAATTAAACAGTCTGTTAACAATGAACATACTGTAAAGACACAATAGCACCTTTCTTTACAGTTACAACACATGTACATTCACTTGTACATTAATCAAACATGTAAATAAATAAATAAATCTGGATAAGTGCAAATAATGCCCACTTAACAAATAAAATCTACATTCACTTTTCTTCACTATAATATAGGTCACTGCAACACAATGCAATGGGAAAAGGCAAGGCAAGTTTAATTATATAGCACAACTCAGACACAAGGCCATTCAAAGTGCTTTACAGGGGCAAGATTAAAATACACAACACACATTAGAAAAGCAAATGAATAAAACATTTAAAAGCAATGAATAGAAATAGAACACACTGTATAGGGACAGTAACAACATAACCCTGACTTTAGTCATGGAAACTCCTTCAGCTCCTTAATCTTGTCTCCTAACTGACTCTCCAGAGTCTCAAGAGACCTCTCTTTTTCTTTAGCAGCCCTCCGAAGTCCATTCGACTTGGAAACAAAGCTAAGGTTTCCAAGTGTCTCTGCTTTTTCTGCATTGCGATCAGCAGACGTGCTCAGAACCTGAATGTCTTCCACCAACCGCTTTTTCTTTGCTTTTAATGCTGCTATCTCTTCCATTACTCCTTTCCTTTTCCCCAACTTTTTCTCATCCCTCTGTAACCTTTTATTTTCGTCCAGATAAAGCTGATACTTCTGTCTAGCAGAAGCTGCTGAAAGAAGTAGTTCTTTAGTGTAGGCTATGTTCTGCAATCCCCCAACACTCTTCACATGGTCAAGAATGACACGCTGGGCCACCAGGGAGTGCTATTGCATGTTCTCCACCATCACTTCTTTGTTCACTGAAAAACCTCTTTCAACAGAGGCTTGGCCATCTGAAAGGATCAAGAGATCCATCACTGTCTCCCACAGATGGCACCACTCTGTTTTTGTGGACAATATCTCATGGAAGAACTCATCCAACCTCTCACTCTGTGGGTTGAAGCTCCTGAAAGAATCAGATTTCAGACTGTGGTCAAAGAATAGACTGAATTCCTTCAGAACGTCATCACATGTTTTCTCATGGATGCGTCCAGCTTCCACAAGGATCTGGAGGACAGAGGTGAGCTTCCTTGTGCTCGTTTCTTATGGGCAGCTGCCCCAGCTGCCCATAGTCTCACTGTGTTTACTGATATCAACCACTCAGTGTTTTACATTGGTTTTAGACAGCAAATAACATTTGTGTAGGTTGTTGGTCAACTCGTCCCATTATCTGGTTATTAATTGAGTTTTTGTGGGAGTTTTTCCTTGTCTTCCTTGAGGATTTAGGTTGGTTGAGGGGCAGGTCTATGGGCGTATGTGAAGCCCTCTGTGACATGCTTGCGTGTAAAAAGGGCTATACAAATACATTTTGATTTGATGTAATCTAGTAAACTTGTAATAAACCATACAACCAACATTGCTTCCAGTTGATAGGCCACATATATATACAAATGACTCATTTAAATCGACAAAAAGATAGCCTTGAGTAACCAAAAGGATATGTGAATGTTTAAAGAACATGTTTTACTTTATTACATGACATTTCTGTTAAATGTCTCAAAATAAAATTCCATCAAAACTTTTGTCCAATTTTCCAGGTTACGATTTCCAGCAACATGTCTATCTAAAGTGGATATTTGAATGTAAAATTATTGTACCCATTCAATATGGCACTCCAGTGCAAGGTCGGGGTACAGTCCGACCTCCTCCGCGTGCCGCGCAAGCCAGTAAACCAACGAGCTGCCAACGATCCAGACGTGGGGACGACTTTGGTTTTCCATGGTTCGATATGATTCAACATCCAACCTCTGCTTCTTATATACTAAGGCTTCCCGCTTCTTATTTTTCAAACAATGCAAGGCTAACATCTGCCTGTTTATTTGCCGCCTGTGTCAGTGTTTTATTTTTCTCATTGTTTGGCCTTTTAGACAAGCCTAGCTCTATATTATTTGGGAGACAGTCGCGTCCTATTTAGTAGGCTAATTGTACCGCCCTGATCGGCATCATTTGGGTAGGCTAATGAGGGCAAGCGCAGGCTTTTTGATTAGCCTACTTAAAAAACATCATTATGCAAGATAGAGGAGCCTTGGATTTAGCTGTAGCAGTTTATTATAGCCTACATGAGACTATTTTAGATATAATTTTCAGAGTAACTTAAAACCTTTCTTTTGTTTCTTTTAGGGTTTAGTGGTCTCGGTTGAACATCATTAGGCCTATTTATAGCGACATTGTAGCGAAGTAGCCTACCGGACACTGTTAGCTCGCAATGTACAAAGAATGCTCCTGCAACAAAGTTGTTACTTAGTAACAAGTAGCCAGCTAGACCCCGAGCAGAAGTGTGTAGCTAACAAAGACATATCTAGCTATAGATAATGGCCTAATTGATTTGACTGTGAGATTCGCTGATTTTGGGTGTCCAAGATACATGGATTCTGATCTGTATCAATAGTAGCCATGTCCAGTGCTCGACATGAAGGCTTGTCTGGTGTATTTTTGTACGGCAAGTCTGGAAGAGAAATGTAGGCTACTTGCCCCACTGGACAAGTTCAAACTCAACGAAAATAAAATGCCATGTTACTTGACGTTATGTGCCACTCATTACGTCTATCGATAGTATTTGACCAAATTCTGCATTAGGAAAACACAAAAAAGTGTCTTCGTCCCAGGATCTCTACAGACCGTGCAGCTATAGCTAATGTAATGCTTCAGTTCAACGGGGGCTTATTACGTGAAAGAGGAATTATTTACTGTGTCGTAGCCATTTGCCTACTTTAGCAAATACAAGCCTATTTCCCACCCCTGATAGTTTAACACTATATTACACTGTATTGTAGCTGACCAACAGCGCAAAGACAACAAAGCTGACTAGACTAGCTAGATTTTGTTTTAGCCAACTCACTGGCTACCCATACCACAACGACACTAGCTGGTGGCTGGACGAGCTGGTGGCTGGACGATTTGTACAGTAGGCCTAAGCTACCTCCCAGAAGCGGTCTGGAACGGAAGACTACAAGGTAGCAAATTAGCTGTAGCTAGGTTTAACACTTTTGGTAACAGATAGTAGAGATGTGCCGGGGTAGCAGCTAGAGCTAACTCCTCTATGAAATAGCAGACTACTGTTTCCGAAAGTAGATCTACTAGCTTAGCTCTAATATCAGCGTAGAGCTATCATATTTTAGCTAAATTTAACAGGAAACGTGTTTCATATCACAAAGGTAAATGTGTAAATAGTTAAGCTATCACCATGGCCTCTTTGCTTGTGGCATTACAAATCGTTTACTTGCAATGTCATGTCAAATAAATCCCTAAACAAACATTTATTTGTGAGGAATGGTTATTTTAACGATTGAAAACAGATGTATCACAGCCGCTGTCGTATGTGTCGCATGTCGCCCGGGCAACAGAGGCTAATGTCATGATGCTTACGCCTCAGCAGCAGACTAGCCTACTGTTTCCGAAAATATATGTACTTAATAATATCAGCATATATGATATTGTACATAACATTTCAGAATGTTGTTTTCTATTACAATGTTAAATAAATGAGTAAATAGTTATCACCCTGGCGTCTTTGTTTGTGGCGTTTCAAGTTAGCCTAGCTATCTCCCAGAAGTTAATGAGCTGCTAAACAAATGTTCTAGGTTACTACAGCCTGGCAGTCACGCGTGTTTTCGTGACGTTAGTAACGTCAATGACTGTGGCTAGCAAGTTAGCCACATTAGCTTCACTTTTCGCCACAAAAATGTACTTTAAGCTTAAACCATGCATCGGAACGTAAATTCTGATACAAGCAACTCAATCGCTACCAAGACGGAACGTTTGACCGGGTCGTTCTCTATGTAGTCCAAATATTGACCGAGTTTTAGGGGTGGGAAAATAAACAATAATAATAATATATATGTGAGATAACAAAGGTTGGCGCTCCTGGCTCAGGAGCGCACACCCAACTAGAGAGCATACAATTTCTGGGGAAATTGTGATGGTGTGCTTGCGGCTGCCCATAGTCTCATGGTGCTTACTGATATCAACCACTCAGTGTGTTTTTACATTGTTTTTAGACAGCAAAGAACATTTGTGTAGGTTGTTGGTCAACTCGTCCAATTATCTGGTGACTAATTCCTGGAGAGCAACCAGTAGTTGACATGGAATTTTGTAAACTGGTAATAAACCATACAACCAACATTGCTTCCAGTTGATAGGCCACATATATATATATATACAAATGACTCATTTAAATGGACAAAAAGATAGCCTTGAGTAACCAAAAGGATATGGGAATGTTTAAAGAACATGTTTTACTTTATTACATGACATTTCTGTTCAATTTCTCAAAATAAAATTCCATCAAGACTTTTGTCAAATTTTCCAGGTTACGATTTCCAGCAACATGTCTATCTAAAGTGGATATTTGAATTTACACATTATTCTAAGCATCATATAGATTTGGGGTTGAGTGTCTCTCGCAAAAGGTATCAGATTTCCACAAACAAATATTTAAAAAAGCACACTTGAAATCCCTTCTGGACAAGTTCATGTTTATTTTGTAACGAGACAAAAGCTGCAGTGCCAATGCAGTGTGTTAAAAGCTAAGTGTGGCGTTAGCTAAATTCTGTTCTCATTAAACATTTGACGTTGTTGTCCTGCTGTTTGTACCTAGCCTCACAGCTGATAAGCAAGTCCTCAATATAGGAAAGCAACGCAGAGCTAGGCTAATCGTATGCCACTGCAATGGAACGGGCTGGAGGATGCTTCTGCTGGGCTTGGCTGATGATAGAGAGAGTCTAGCGGTGAGTGTAGTTGACGCTGTTTTACTTAGGTAGCAAAGTAGCTGTAGGATTAACAGCTAGGCTAACTAACTTGTCGTTATACCTGCCACTCGTATATTGTACGGTACCTCCCCGAAGCGATCTGGAACGGAAGACTACAAGGTCGCAAGTTAGCTCTAGCTAACACTGTTGGTAACAGATATAGCTAGCTAGCTAGACTAGTAGTAGCAGAGATGTGCCGGGGGAACAGCTAGCGCGAACTACCGTACACATTTCACAATTGTGTTTCATATCACAATGTTAAATGGATAAATAGTTATCACCATGGCCTCTTTGCTAGTGGCATTACAAATCGTTTAATCGTTATTTAATGTCATAATAAATCCCAAAACGAAGAATTAATTGTGAGGAATGTTTATTTTAACATTGAAAACATGTATCACAGCCCGCTGTCGTATGTGTCGCCCGGGCAACAGAAGCTAATGTCATGATGCTAACGCCTCAGCCTAACAGTTTCGGAAAATATATGTACTAGCAGCTTATTAATAATATCAGCGTATATCATATTGTACATTACATTTCATCATGTTTTATTTTTATGTTAAATAGGTAAATAGTTATCACCCTGGCTTCTTTGCTTGTGGCTTTTCTAGTTAGCCTATCTATCTCCCAGAAGTTAACGAGCTGCTAAACTAATGTTCTGCTAGAGGTAGTCACGCGTGCTTTCGTGACGTTAGTAGCGTCAGTGACTGTGGCTAGCAAGTTAGCCTCCGTTAGCTTCACTTTTCGCCACAAAAACGTAATTCCTACTTAAACCATGCAATGGAACGTAATTTCGAATACAACCAACTCAATCGCTACCAAGACGAAACGTTTGACATCGACGTTTTCTATGTAGTCCAAATATTGACCGAGCCTTAGGGGGGCAAGAATAAATAAAAATAAAATTAATAATATATGTGTGAGATAACAAAGGTTTGCACTCTCGCCGAAGGCTTGAGAGCACACCCAATAACACGGCGGATATCGCGTTTTGCGTAAAATCGAATATGGACTTTTCCATATAATCCTGATAATGATAAAATACTGTATAAAGATCACTGATCACAGATGTCTCGTGCGCCATGTCAAAATATGATAGAACTGCATGACACTGCTTACCGTATGAGGCCTTCTGTTTGATGGGACGCACTACAAAGGCACCTTTTCTGAAACGTGGATATCGCACGGAATACTGCTCTGTACCATCGCTTCTTCGTGCTGTCTCTCGGTTTGCATTGAAGTTGTAATGTAGTGCCGCTAAGAGAAGCCTACAGAATAACACATTTTAGAACACCTTTGAAGCAAAAATCCGGTGTATGTATGCTAATATACGGCATTGTTATTCCATTGCACAGCACTGACCTGCTATACATGCCATGGTATGAAAACCCAGTGTGCTTGGGTGCGAAGTGCAGGATGTGGAAGGCTTCAAGGGAGAAAGTCTGGTGCTGTGGAGACAGCTGTCTAACATCCTTCAGTAAGGAAGTCTTTGTTACGATGCTTTCCAGTTTTACTGCTCCCATTGAGCCTGCAAAGACCAAGATAGATAGGTAGGCAGACAGACAAATAGACATATAGATATTTCTTTCAATGGAAACACGTGAGATTATCCTGCATAGGAATTAAAGAGCATGCACAATGCCACATACTGTGTACTGTACCTGGTTCCAGCCACTCCATATCATGTTGATCCCCCTCCAGAGGGGGATGAGCACAACTGGAGAAGGCAGGGGTGTCATGGTCGTGGATATCCTGAATGTGATTCGTCAAGCTTCTCCATTTGGCCTCCATCACAGCTGGGTTGCCATCTGGGGTTGAGGCTGCAGTCCAGTAATGGTGGTTGACTATGGCTGGCCTCCACAACTGTAGTTGGTCACACTGTTTGTCTTTAGAGGCTGTATCTAAGGCCTTCCCAGACCTGGTTTAGAACAAATGGTATTAATCGAAATGCAATAAAAAAAAATGCTTCAAGATTCCAACAATGGATACTTTTCCCAATGTGCCAGACATCAAAGTAATGCCTTGTTCCCTCAGGGCACAGCTCTTCTCTCACCCATTTGGCAACCTAACGAGTAAAAGGCAAACTTTGTGGATGCTTGCACTGTCTGGCCCTCAGTGCATCAGCAAAAGCACAAAGGTCCAGCCTCAGTGCAATTCAAAAATCTATATCTTTATTGTATTTACCTGGCGATGTCTGTCTGTGATGAGGGTTGACAAATGCAGGTCCTGCCTCCTCAGAAAGCGGATGCTGCGCTTGAGCCCTTCAAGCTCACACCAAAAGCTGTTGGGGACCTCTGAGCTCTGCAACATGACATAACAGTGTAAGTGTAGAATGCTGGTGGTGGTGAAGGAGGTGTGAAGGAACCGGAGGGTTGCTGGTCCAGGCATTATAATACACTGTACACTAGTTAGGAAAGACCTAAAGCCCTATGCATGGTTGTACTAGTGGAAAAGTGCTACATAAGATGCAGTCCATTTGCCAAATTGCAGAGTTAATGTATTTGTGTAATAACATCAGGCTTACCTGAACAAGCTGAACATCCACCACTTTGTTAATTCTGTCCTCTATCAAAGAGTACAAGCCGTACTTTGCACAGTGCCCAGGAGAATCTGACCTGGGGATAATTACAAATTTGAATTACCCAGGTTGTGTGTAAAATCAAGTAATACCCTAGAACTAGAGAGCATGCAATTTCTGGGGAAATTTTGAGGGTGTGCCTATTTGCGTCGGTTGCAGGTGGGTCCGTCCCTTTAAGTTTTTCCCTTCTAGTGATATTTTCAAGCATTTAGCCTACTCATAGGCTATTGCATAATTCATTAAGAACACCCTTGGAAAGAAGCTACTGTAACAACGTTATCACTGGCAATATTTCAGATGTAATCTCGATTCAAACTGTATGTCTGCTAACTGAAAATATGCCCCCAAAAACCTAAATAAGTTTGACATTTATTTAGTGGAAAATCGCTCATGCATAAAAAGTTCAATAGCGATCCTTGTCAGTAACAACGCAAAATGCGATATAGCCCTTTGAGGAGAAGCTGCCCCGGTAAATTGTATACTACAGTGTTCGTCTTGGTAGCTAGCGATTGCGTTGGTTGAATTCGATGTAATGTTCCGTTGTACAGTTTAGGCTGAAATTACATATTTTTTTCATGAACAGCGAAAAGACAACAAAGCTGACTAGACTAGCTAGATGTTTGTTAGCTAAGTAACTGGCTACAGTTATAGCTACCACTACGGCACTAGCTGGTGGTGGCTGGACGACTTGTACAGAAGCTCTACCTCCCAGAAGCGGTCTGGAACGGAAGACTACAACTTGTAGTACAAGGTAGCAAATTCGCTGTAGCTAGCTAGGTTTAACACTTTTGGTAACAGATACAGTAGTAAAGATGTGCCGGTGTAGCAGCTAGAGCCAACTCCTCTCTGAAATAGCAGACTACTGTTTCCGAAAGTAGATCTATACTAGCTTAGCTCCGATATCAGCGTACAGTATAGAGCTATCATATTTTAGCTGGCTACATTTCAAAATTGTGTTGCATATCACAATGTTAAATGAGTAAATAGTTAGCTATCACCATAGCCTCTTTGCTTGTGGCATTACAAATCAATGCTAACGCCTCAGCAGCAGACAACTGTTTGCGAAAATATATGTACTTAATAATATCAGCATATATGATATTGTACATAACATTTCAGAATGTTGTTTTCTATGACAATGTTAAATGAGTAAATAGTTATCACCCTGGCTTCTTTGCTTGTGGCATTTCAAGTTAGCCAGCCTAGCTATCTCCCAGAAGTTAACGAGCTGCTAAACGAATGTTCTTCTACAGCCTGGCAGGAATTGGTTAGGAACGTCAATGACTGTGGCTAGCAAGTTAGCCACATTAGCTTCACTTTTCGCCACAAAAACTTAATTGAAGCTTAAACCATGCAACGGAAAGTAAATGCTGATACAAGCAACTCAATGGCTACCAAGATGAAACGTTTGACATCGACGTTCTCTATGTAGTCCAAATATTAAGGCATCCTTAGGGGTGGGAAAATAAACTTGAATAAGATATATGTGAGATAACAAAGGATGCGCCACGACTTCGTGGCACACCCAATAAACTAATTTAGCTTTACCTGCAGTCACCAGCAACAACCAGGCCTCCATCCATTGCCCTGAGGTCACTCAGATTCTTGGCCTGATCGTTCTGCCAGGCCTGAATGATGACAGGGATGGTGTAGTGGCGCTGATGCCGAAAGTAAGTGCTAATACTGATGCACTGAAGGCCAAACAGGGTCATCATTCGCAATGTCTTGGAGGCCAAACATCCACTGAAATGAATGGCCCCACTTAGAAGGAGGTTGCAGGCTGGCATATTCCTGTGTAGGATCGGCTGGTTTTGCCAGAAACGCTGGTAGCCACATGATGCACAGACCTAGATATGTAAAAAAAGAGAGTAATCAACAGTATATCAGGATTCAATATAGAATAACACAAGAAAATTCAAACTATTGACTAGTACACTAGTCACACTAGTGTACACACTCCAACACTCCAATACGATGGCATCATAAAGCCACTGACTAAAGCAAGCATGTTACATGTAAATTAACTGGTCAGAGGAATTTCAAAAAGAAGCAACATCAGCACCAACCAAGCTAGCCATTATTAAAAAACATATATATTAGACTGTTACAGCAACTAATGTGGATTGGAGAATGCACTGATCAGTTGCAATAAGCAATGTGGGCAGACAGTCAGGGCTATCAGATTTTAATAAGATATTCTGATATTCTAATCAGATATGGCCTGCTGTGTAAACAAAACCCTACATGCTCTATTTGAATGAATGTTCCTGCCTGCTGCACGATTCTACTCTCTCTTTGCGCACAATGAATTTATCAATGCCACTACAAGCAAAAAGAGGGGGGGAGGGGTCTAGGAGTCTATGTTGGTTTTAAATGATCTCACTTTTGGTCTCAGTTAATGATGCAACTACGTGTTTTCTATATTTCCTCACGTACATCAAACAAGCAGCAATACAGTTCATGACGGGAGTTGACTACAACACTGATACATGCTTGACTAGCTACTACACTGATACATACTTACCAGTTGTTACCATAACAACTGTAGCATTAACTCACGACAGCTAGCTAGCAGCTAGGGCTAGAGTTACTGTTACTGTATACTAAGCAGACAAAATAACACTACAGTATCTGATGGATGAAACCTGACCTTGTTCATATGAGGAGGTGTCACACATAGCTTCCAGCATCTGGGTAGCCGTTGCCGAATTTAAAGCTCAGTTTAAATTGTTTGCTGGCCCAACACGTTATCCAGGAGCTGTATATTTAGACCGGTCCTGATCCGTCCAGGACCACTTTTGGACGACTCTGCCTTATAGTCTCTGTAGTCTTTTTTTTATTTATGTATTCGTTATTTGGTCTGTCGTTCGTTTAAACCCCCCTATCTCCAACTCTCTGTATTTCCTCATACATTTTGTTTCTTCTGACTGCCTTATCCAACTTTTCTTGTATTTCAGACGATGTCCATATCGCTATAAGCATATCACATTCGTCGGTGGTCCACTGCTGTATTGATTTTTCTGTTGACATTATAATTAATTAATTGTATGATCCGTTATAAAGTAACGGCTTTAGACGGCTCAGCTGAAAAACAATGGCGGCGAAAACTTTTGTTGAGGGTAGGATAGCCACGGCCATAACCTCTGTGACATTGATGGTGCCCGATTTTGGGCCCAGCAACTCCAGGGAGCCGTGCCGGATTCTCAGCACCAGCACCAGCTAAATTTTGGTCGAAACGCGCAGAACTGGTGCCAGATAAGGCACCGGCCCGGCACCAGCACCATGTCGGTGAAAACGAGGTAAAGGTGAATTGCCTATAGGCAGTCAACCTGTAAAGACTGAAAACATAATATTGATTAGTGTGGAACACTTGTTCATTTGTGATATGTTCAGTTGTGAAGTTACACTTGACATGAATTAACTTACAGTAACTACGAAATTCAAATAAACTGAGATCCAGCCTTGATTCTAATACATGTCATTGTATACTACCTACAGTTAGCCAATTTAACAACACAATGATTCCATTCAAATGTAAAATAAATATAACCACACACACACACAGCAGCTAACGTTAGCCTAGTAACGGTCATTTAGCTGTTACGAAGCAATAGTACTAGCCTAGCCGTGGCTCTGAAAACGGGTCCATGCTAACGTTACATACACACTGCCATTTTTTGACATAGCTAGAGCTAGCTATAGCCTAATAGCTCCTAAATTCACAGATATGATTGTAGCCTAATGCACAAAGCTAGCTAGCTCCGTAACATTACCTACACTGTAGTTTGTTATGTTTAACCTAGCTAACAAGTTATCAACTCGACCAGTGAGCATGTTTCACACAACTTGAAGGTTACACAGTACTAGTAGCTGAAACTTACAAGCTATTTATAGGGCGCTCCAAACTTTCCGCACGAACATCTTTCAGGGAAAGCATGGCCACCTCTAAAAGGTCTTCTCTTGACACAGCATGGGGAAGAGCCTGTGCTCAATGATGCATTTTGCTGGACCGCCAACACCCAGGTCATGCAGGTCTGCCTCTTTGCAACACAGATCGACTCTGTCTCTGTTGGCATTGTCATGCAGTTACCTCATGTACACCACTCGGTGTTGTTCAGCCTGTCAACACTGTCAACTATTTGTGTATCTTCCGACACAACCACATCATATGTAACAACTGCGGGAACATAATTGCGTCTAGGTTCGAAAGCATACGCCATGGGATGAACAGGGATCGGTGTTACGGTTTGATCTTCTTCCATTTTTCATGCAGTTTGGCGGGTTTAAATTGAGCGCAACCATTCTCGTGACGTCAGCTGTATACGTCATTTAAACATGGCGGCGCCCAGTTATTTTTAAGTACATAATTTACACACTAGACATTTTGATTATTTATATAATATGGAATTAAGTTTTATGATAAAAAAAAATTTAATGTAATTAAATGTACATAGTATTATAATATCACTGAGTCCAATCGTGATTCAGTTCCACTTTAAGCTACAAGGCTACCATTTGGAGACTTAGAGGAAACAGGATGGAAAAAATCCTGAAACAACACCTGTCATCAGTTTTCTGTGTAAGAATGCTCCCGAAGAGACTATACAACTTTTGACACCTTGTTAAAGGTGGCAATTGAAGGGCTGAAATTATTTGTGTCTATTCCAATAGGCCTATGTAATGCTAGTTTTCAATGACACAAGTCTGTGTTCTAGAAAGAGTGGTCTGGAGTCGCAGAGGTCCGATAATATCAGCTTTAATGCAACAGTTGGAAATTGCTGGCGCGCCCCACGCTCGGGTGCCATCTCAGCCCGGCTTCAAGGTTGCTCCTAAAATGAAGAGATTAAGACACCAAATACAGCCTGTTCCCCCCACCCTGAGTGAGACACAATGTTTAAGTCTAAGCAAACTTATAAGTTCATAAAACATTACTTTAATAAGAACAATATATAATGTTAATAAGCACAAGCATTCAGTGATTATGATGCCACAAATATTGATAACTTGAACTAGCCTATAGATAATGATAGCCCTTGATAGAATTGGTGGCACACATATGTCTGGAATTATAGAAAGTGCAGTGCCCGTGATGCAGCTGGTAATGACGGTTAATGTATTGTGCTGTAATGTATTGTACATTCTTTACAATGCGTATTGATAGTTTTCAAATGACAGTTAAATAAAAAGTGTTTGCAATTGGCTACACCTGGGCCCGGTGGTGTCCTCCCCTTTAAGAGGATGTCAGGAGAGAGACGATCCCTTTGTTTGTCCTCAGCAAACCATTTGTCAACACACCTTTCAACACTGCTCACTATCAGACACTCACACACAGGTACTGACTTACATACCTCACTTTTGATTATGTTAGATTCATATTATCTAATAAATTACCACCTTAGTCCTCGCGCATGTGTTCCCCTTTGTTTTGTTTCAACCCCCGAGCCGAGTTTGTGACAAACTCATGGACTTTATCTAAATGTAGGCCGTCTAAAAATATAATAGTAATCCATAATAATAAATTAATAATGAGTAAATATATCATTATGTTGTGACTTTACTTGCGGGGGCACATGATCATTAACAAATTATTAAGTACCTTCTCAATGTGGTCATGGTTGGGTTTGGACGCGCCAGTTCTGAGGAACAGTTGCACATTGACTAATCGGTCAGATAAAGCAGGTGAAGGGGTAAGTAGCGCCAATAGCAGAGCACCAAAATCTGAAGGACGGACGGACCGCCATGACTGAAATGACGTTATCCGTCCCATGAGCTCCATGGCACAAATCCGTGGATGCCGCCATTGTGGTCATTAACACATTGCCTGCGATCTGCTAGCCTGGGTGCCAGCCAAACTTATCCCCGCCCACAAAATAATTTGGTCGGGAAATTGGGTCTGGGGGGGCTCAGTCCGGGTACGACATCCAATTAATTCTTGAAAAGCACAGGGAGTTGTATGACCCAAGCAACAATTTTACAAGGACAACGTAGAGAAGGATCAATGTTGGGGTGGCTGTTGGAATAACACGTTTCCTAAATATAGCCTATGCCATGTTTATGTACCATGTCAGTGAAAAGGGAAAGCTCAGAGCTGAAAGGCTTGGTGACTGTCGTGGGAAAAAAATGAGCATCTGGTGTGGACAGCTTTTGCTCAGTCGTAGCCGATCGTGGCGCTGCACGTCCAGGCGCTTCGCAGCCAGTGTGTCCCAGGCCTTATCTGGAATCCAGAATTTGGTATCCGAGATCTGGGGGGTGTTCCATCAACGTCGATTAAGGAAAAGCGAGACTAATTTTGCCAAGTCTCACTTACTTTAGCGAGAGTTCCGTTCCATTGAGGTGGCTTATTTTAGTTCAAGCTACGTAACCAAGATAATTCATACTTTGGAACTAGCCTGCTCCGTGTCAGGCTAAAAGTCAAGCTAAACTAAAATGTGTTGCAAATCATTTCAAACAAGAGGAAACAGAATCTCAAAAGATAGTTCTGTTGAGTAAATTCCTGCGCGCAAAACACTTTAGTCCGTGTTCGGAAACGTAAATTAAGACTTTTTGAAGTGCATACATGAACGATTTACGTGTTTACTTCATCTCCAAAAAATGTATAAATTTAAATAAACAAGTTAAGAAATAATGTCACTTTAACTGTTTTCAAAAGCCATTGGTTAAGTGACATAAAATAAGGCCTCAGAAACTAAGCAGAGCGTCTAGACAAGTTACAATCGCTTATGGCGTATCCGTTCTTTGACAACCCTTTTATCTTAAAGGGGTGATTGACTGTTTTTTTTTGTATTTTACACTGTTCCTTAAGGTCTCCGAATAGGGTATGTAACATTGGTTTGGCTGAAAATGGCCCGGGTGCTGTCCTATGCCCTCTTTTACATCCAGCATTTTTTTCCCGCTCTTGTATTTAGATGAGCTGTGCGCTGATTGGTTGGTTTACAAAGAGCGAAGCTGCGGAGCAAAGACGGCCAACAGAACTCACTGAAACGAGAAGGTGGAGACTTGAAATAAAAACATACAAATAAATCTATTGTGTCTACACAACACTGTTTTCAACAGATTGACTAGATATCATTCGAAATGATTACGGTAGTTTACACTTATGTTGTCGAAGCAAACAGAATCGCCTTAGGTGGGTAACGTTAGCACTACAGCTTAGCAAACAAACTATCGTGATTCAGCTTCAGTTAGCTCTAGCTATCTTGCTGAAAAATAGATCTGGACAAACATGCATCTGAATTGTAGATTTACATAACAACACAGGTTATTTATTTGAATGAAACATAGTCAGGAACATGAAATAACGTAAGTCCCATTGCCAATAAACCGGCTAAATCATAACACATTCATGCTCTTGCATTAGCAAGCTAAACTGGTTTACATGCCTACAGTATAGTGTTTTCGCTATCTAGCTGTGCTATGTATGCTATAGTATGATTTTGTCGGTAACAGTTATTAGCAATGCTAACGTGGCCTGTATGTAGCACAGCCTTTCTCCAGTTATTTCGAATAGACAGCCTAATCTAGACAGGCGTCAGCAAAAGGCTAGACTGCTTTCGTTTTCTGGCTATTTTTTTGGAAGCTTCCCTTCTAATGCCGACTACAGCAGTATGTTGATGTGTTTAGAAAGGTATTTAGCATTCTATTATGCTAGATACAGGAGACATCAGCCATGCCCGTCGAGTGTCTAGTTCCTTGGGAAGATTATGAAAAGTGTCAGCATTCCCAGTACAGCCTGGAACACTGCATTTATGATTTTCAATATACTTTAAAAACGTTCAAACGTTCTCCTTAGTTGTTCGCGCGGAAGTACATAGAGCAGCGCGCAGCTAAACGAGTGTCTGAGATCCAGGGTCAGAACACCAGAGGGCTGGTCTGTATAAATGTTTGGGCGTGACAAAGATTATGCTGCAACTTGTGACGTCCCAAGTTGCACTGTTTCAAAAGCGAGCGTTTGCCAGTTGCAGTTTCAAAACAGTAGTGAGAAGTGACATTTTGATACGAAAGAGGTTTCAATGGACTTTGAGGTTCACTGTATGTCTATATTACACACCAAACTGTAATTTTTCAACTATGACAAGGTAAAATCGGTTTTGCAATCAGTGACCCCTTTAATAAATGCGTGCGGCAAAGTTATTTTGAAGTAATTTATTAATTGTGTTCAAGATGTGAAGACAAAAACATTATCAGCCGACATCAAGTTCAATTAACCATGGCCTTCTTCAGTGTTTTGAATTTTATCCTACAATTTTCAATTACTGCCACGTTCTTTTTTGGGTTATATTCTCAATCTCCTGTTAAGAATATCAGCCATAGGCCAGCCTACTGTCAGAACGGTTTCAAACAGCTCATCAAATTACGCTAATTATCAGTAAATCACTAAATGCATATGTTAATTTGGTATGTCTACAATTTACGCTTTTTAACGGTCGTAATGGTTTGACAAGTTGTCTCCCTTGTCATGTTAATTGCGGCAACCCTTTTTGGGGACAACTCCCAAAAAACTCACAAAATCAATTTACGCTGCTAAAACAACACTCTGCTGGTTTACGCTTTGCGACATAACTCCTCTTTTCGACGATCGCCTTATCTGGGCTGCACAGTCCAAGCTTATTGAGGTCTAGCTTGAATTTGCGTTGCCTGTTAGTGAAACGGAACGTTTGTGGACAGTAGCGGCTGGTGATTTTTTTTGGATGGGGGGGGTGGAGCGGGGGTTGTTCCAAAAACTTTTTTTTACATTAAATATATATGTATTAGCTATGTTGGATGCTGTCGTCCTCTCCTACTATTTCTTCAATGCCTAACGAATCTATCTCTTGACCCTGTATTTATGCTTGAGCAGCACTGGTTGAAGCCTGAAAATATTGTAAACAATGTTTGCATATATGCAGGTAGCAACGCTAGTGCTAAATAACTATTTAGCTGGTCGGCTAGTAGGGCTCGTGAGACAGCTCACCAAAAGAACGATGGGGAAGCCACTTGTCTAGCAGATTAAGACGTGTTCGTAGGTACCTAGCGAAAAGTAGCCTCGACTTTCCTAGACTTAGCTACGATACTAATGCTGAAGGGTCGCTGATATCGCATAGCGTCGTTGCTAACGTGTGATGTTGTGATTGTGTGTGTAACACTGAATTACTCACTGAACAACCAGCTAACCAGCTCCGGTTAGCATACAGGCTTGAGGAGAAGCTACGGGTGTACGTTCCCTCTTCCTTTGGTAGCTATGTTGCTCTCGTAGATGTGAGGATGTGAGGTAGATGTGAGGGAATGGTCTCTGATTCGACAAATAGTCCGGTAAGAAACAATGTCATTGGTCAGGGGCGCAAACTAGTGCGCCCCGGGATCGCCCCTTTCAGCCGCAAATGAGAAGCTGTCCTTCTCAAATGTATGATAAAAGTATGAGAGCTCCCATTGACTTCCATTAGGCCGGCGCCCCTCCAGGGGGGAGTGGCTTATCTCAGTGATAACAAATGGCAATATATTATATTTGGTCACACTTAAGTGGTTGTTGACAGGGACTTACGGTCTCCCACACACATTTAACGAGTTAACACAGTACATTTCTTATTTAAATAGTTTGGTATCTAGTTTTTTTTAAACAAAAAATTCCAGGAGGGGCGGCGCCCTCTATGGACGCACCGCCACTGTTTGTGGAACGACTTGAGGCTTAAGTCTAAGTTGAAGTTTACCCAAGTGAGACTTATTCATGTTAGCGCGACTTACGTTAGCGACGTTGATGGAACACCCCCCTGGATACAAATATGTTCAGTCACTCTGTAGGAAAGGATTCGACACAGCTGGCCACACTGTGTCCAAACGTTCCTCCTGTAGAATGTCGTTCACTGGGACAGGCTCGCCATCTAAGTCATTATGGTTTGTAACCGACCTAAATCTAGGATCTTATAAAACCAATCAGAGATCTCTGCAAGGAAACACGGCAAAGAAACAACACTAAATGGGTTATCTTCTCCACACAATTCCTGATTAGAATTGACTATATATATCACAGTTTTCTCATTTAATTTCGCCACATGGAGCTATTTATCGCAAATATGGAGCTATTTTTGTGTTTGTAATTGTATGCTCAACACTTGAACGGGGGCTTATTACTTGAAAGAGGAATTATTATTTACTGTGTGGTCTCGGTTACACTATCAGGGCATGAAAATAGCGAGTTGCTAAAGTAGGCAAATGGCTAGTAGAACTCAACATTTCATAATAATTTCAGTTAATCAAATAGCTGCAAGACCCAGTGAAATGTTATAGGCTAGGCTAGCTAGTAAAATAACGCTAGCATCGCTAACAACATTACTAATTCAACTTTGGTAGTCTAACCGAGCTCTTTGTAAGTTCGTTTTAGATATAATTGTAAATGATCCTGCGGACAATGGACACGGTCTCTTTTCCTAACTTGTATTTTACCACTGCTCTTCTTGACATCGCCATTCCAACAGCCCTCACTGATTTCACGAAATGTTTCAGCATCAAGCCTTCGGAAACTCTCGAGGGACAAAACTCCGTTGTCACAAAAGGTCTGCTACAGTAGGCTACCCAGATAGCAACATTTGTCTGGCCCATCTCTGGGCCACATCCTTGCTCCAGTTCTGGACCACATACTGCAAACAGACACATACAATTTGTTCTGGCCCAGATGCGGCCCCCACCCTGTACATTTGTAATATTGTGTTATGTGGCCCAGGCCTGGCCCAGACACTGTAAGACAGAAATGGCTGAGTGTTGGCTTGGTCCCCGGCCCAGGTCTGGCCCAGACACTGTAAAGCACCTATTGTGTTATGTGGCCCAGGTCTGGCCCAGACACTGTAAAGCACCTATTGTGTTATGTGGCCCAGGTCTGGCCCAGACACTGTAAAGCACCTATTGTGTTTTGTGGCCCAGGTCTTGCCCAGACACTGTAAAGCACCTATTGTGTTATGTGGCCCAGGTCTGGCCCAGACACTGTAAAGCACCTATTGTGTTTTGTGGCCCAGGTCACTGTAAAGCACCTATTGTGTTATGTGGCCCAGGTCTGGCCCAGACACAGTAAGACTGTTCTGGCTGAGTGTCGGCTTGGTCCCCGGGCCAGATGTGCCCCAAAAATGGCTACATGTACTTCATTTAGGAAGGAAAACATAAATTCAAAAATGTTATAATATTTTATAAAAAATATTGTTCACTAGTAGTAAAATGTATAAAAAACAAGTCAATATATTTTACATCAACTCTCACACCCACCCACCCATGTTACCAACATCCAACACCCATACACAAATACATTAAACCATTTTAAACCCATATGGACAAATCACAATTAAAAATAATTGATTGAACTTATACACAGCAAAACAGAGATGTACCCAACAAACTGATTAAGAAAAAAACAGAACTAATAGAACCAATAACAACAAAGAATATATGCATTTAAACACCCTCCCTTTGGATCAAACGCCTTTTTCTCCCTCCAGATCCGATGCCAGCTGAAGCCACCTCTTCATCGTGGCCTCAATGTCCGCCTCAGCAGCATTGGCTGTGAGGGCATTTCTTCGAACTCCAGCTTTGAAATAAAGCAAAACATATTGTAAGGTCACTGTGAAATCTTAAGCATTGGTTATGCTTCTACTATGGTCATTTTTGCACAGGTTTGATCACTTATCGTTTCTAAATCAATGCACAGCCAACGTGCACAGCATGCACACATGTAGATAGACACTCATGCATACAGACATTCCTTGCCTCTAAATTATGCATTAATATAATGGAATGCACACCAAGCCGTGGATTAGCATCATCTGGAAGAGACAGGTAATTCTATTGGTAAACAGATATACTGACCAATCACAACCGTCCTGAGCCGCAAACTGGCCATTGATGTTTTGCCGTTAACTCCCCTCCAATTAATGGTCTTGGCCAAAGAGTTGGAGATGACCCTTTTCAGTGTCCTCCAAGTGCAGTCGCGCACATCTTCCCCGCCAATGAGTCCCAACCAGTTGACCTGAAACCGATAAAAAAACAATAATATGATAACAGTAATATTAAAAAAAAATATGATTAAACATCAACTGTGTCTGCAGTTAACCTGCCCTGTGTGTTTTCCATGTTTTCCTCTACCAACATTTTTATCCTAATTGTTCCCTCATATCAAAGTGGTGTTAAATCAATTTGGGTTTAAGTGTGTCATTTTAAGAAGCTGTGTAATAGTGCAATTGTTACCAAAATAAATACATACAAATTCTCACCAGTCTTTGGTTGAAATCAGGATTCGTGAGTCTTTCCTCCAGACTGAGGAGTTGAGGAAGGTCTTGGA
The DNA here is from genome assembly GCA_903064625.1 of Mallotus villosus. NCBI lineage: Eukaryota > Metazoa > Chordata > Actinopteri > Osmeriformes > Salangidae > Mallotus > Mallotus villosus. The sequence goes on from CAEFZP010003635.1 coordinate 148,366, forward strand.
GAGGCAGTAGACCTTCCTCAATATTGACCGGCTGGAGGAGCTGAACCTCTCGGTGCTGGAGGAGTGTTAGTATGGTGGTTTGTTGGTCCAGCACCATCTCCAATTTCGTCAATACCTCCCTAAGTAAGGCTATAACATAGAAGTTAACAATAATGTTTTTAAGCAAATACACTACAAAACTATACAACTCCATCCCTAAGGCCCATTCACAACAAGGATGATAACAATAACTTACAGTTTTAGAAATTGTTCTAAATATCAAATAATAGTCCACAATATAGTTTGGATCACTTTCAAAACACAAGTAGAAATCACCATTGACCCTACCTGGTTCTGGTGACTGCTGGGGTGGGGCTGGCAGCACTACAAGAAAACAACATATTAAGGAAGTGTAAGGCTGGGTGCCCCCACCTCTCATATGCTAAATTCTGGAGTTTCTGGACGGTCTCAACTTGATGGCCCTGACACCCCATTCAAGATCTGGTCTGATTGGTTGTTCTTGTGTATAAAGGGAATTGTAATGCATTGTCCGTTGGATTCTTGATCTCCTGAGACCTTCTCCTCAGTTCTGCCTTGTCTGTCCTACTCTTTGCTCACTCTTGCTTTCTCTCTGATTTTACAATGATCACGGTAGAGTAGGTAAGATTTAAAGCCTTCATTTGTAACATGTTTGCCTTGTAATTGATTTCATTCATTTGCAATGTTATTAAATGCGTATTCCTTTTGACCGTACTTTGACCATTCTTGCTCTGATTTAACCCATTAAGTCAAATAACTATCATTTATATTTGTATTGGCATTATTTGGTTCATGCTAATACACTTCAGTTTCCCATCTTCCTTTAAACCATAGGGGAATTCGTTTTGGTTCTTTCGACCATATTTTACCCCCCTACAGTTTTGGTGACTCCCGGCTACGTGATATGTTTCGAGCAATTCAGTTACAGTTTGGTAAACCGGCGTTGCAAACCATGGTGCGGTAAGTAAGCATAAAAAAATGTAGCTTACATTAATTGTATTCCGCCTGGTTTTGTTAGTAGAAACCTATTACTAGTTTCTGATATTAGCTCCTGCATTAAATGAACAAAAATGGAATGGGCAACTGAAGTTAACAATTTACTTAACCTATGGGAAAAAGTTAGCGTTAACCGAACGTTATCTGAATTGAGCAAGAAAGACAAGAACGGTCTTAAACTGATTTTACGCTAGCTGAAATAATTGAACATTGGCGAACAGTGGGAGTCCATAAAAAGAAAGCAGAAAAGAAACAAATATTGAAGATTACTGTACATCTAATTGGCAAATGTCTTCTCAACTCTGTCCTCAAAGCAGCGACACCTTTTTGTGCCTCACGGCAACCCACCGCTAACAAAAGCAGTTCTACTGAGTTTTCAGATACAGACAGTGGAATTGGTGAGCAAATTCCCAAACCGCGTTCTACAAAGAACCATCGTGCCCCTGATCCGCCACGCATTTCTGTCATAAAAATGGCGACAAAGGTAAATCCCAAGCCCCAGAAGCCCACTACTAGACATTGTAACTTCTGTAAAAGACAAGGACACACCGAAATGCGATGTTGGGATCTTGGCAGAAGTATGCCTATTCCGCCCACACGCTTGTTTTATGCTAACAACAAAGTTAGATTTTGTCATGCTTGTCAACGAAGTGGTCACACTGAGTCAAAATGTTGGGATATGGGGAAAGGGCAGGCCTCCTCTATTTTACATGCAGCAAATGCTGGGGATACATAGGGCAACAATACCGTTGACTTGAGACTTCCAATTCTACCTTTTCCATTTACTTAATTCAGGTCCAAATTGTGATATTGCTACATTCCTACTGTATTACCTGTGTTTAGTCTTTGTTGTAGTTCAAAGATTTGTTGTGGACAGTTAAGTTGTTGCTGCTCCTGTTCTTGTACTATATGCACCGTGCATATGGTTTGTCCATCCATGGTTTCCATGTTGGTTTGGTGTGGATGAGGATGTACCTTTGTGTGTTTGAGTGGTGGTAAATGTTCTAGGTTTTTAGTTAAACTCACAATGGTTCCGGACCTGTAAATGTAGATGGTATAACTTGTATTTTATTACTGTTTAATTTTTTTTTGGACCCAAGGACACTGTTTTGTTTTAATTGCACATCTATGTTAGATGATTGTGTACTTCTCATCTATCAAAAGGGAGGACTGTTGTTCACCTATTTCTTCCATTTGAGTTTTAGGACACTGTCTCACTAATTTCCATTTGTATCCAATCCGACTCTCTCAGACCCCAGACCACTCCAAACGCCACTCCAAACTTTACAATTTTCATTGTTAACCAAGTGCTGTGCTCCAATTGTGTTCTGCTTTAACAGGACAAGAACTTAAGTAGCAGGAATATGCTAACCAAGGGCACGTCTGCATGCCAATACAAAGGTCCTCTGAGCAATAGCCATGATCCAAAAGTGATCCTCTGAGCAAACAGCCATGGCCATTAGAATCTCAATGCTGACCTGTCTGCAATCAAGTTCTTTTGTCCTTATGGGTGCAGGTTATCACACATTGAACACTGCAGCTTCTGCCTGTGCTTTTGTGTCCAAGAGGAAGGATTGTAAGGCTGGGTGTCAAACCTGCCCCCACCTCTCATATGCTAAATTCTGGAGTTTCTGGACGGTCTCAACTTGATGGCCCTGACACCCCATTCAAGATCTGGTCTGATTGGTTGTTCTTGTGTATAAAGGGAATTGTAATGCATTGTCCGTTGGATTCTTGATCTCCTGAGACCTTCTCCTCAGTTCTGCCTTGTCTGTCCTACTCTTTGCTCACTCTTGCTTTCTCTCTGATTTTACAATGATCACGGTAGAGTAGGTAAGATTTAAAGCCTTCATTTGTAACATGTTTGCCTTGTAATTGATTTCATTCATTTGCAATGTTATTAAATGCGTATTCCTTTTGACCGTACTTTGACCATTCTTGCTCTGATTTAACCCATTAAGTCAAATAACTATCATTTATATTTGTATTGGCATTATTTGGTTCATGCTAATACACTTCAGTTTCCCATCTTCCTTTAAACCATAGGGGAATTCGTTTTGGTTCTTTCGACCATATTTTACCCCCCTACAGAAGTGAGTAAATATTATCTACAAAATGACTACCTACAAAGGAAAGTCAGAAAACAAAAGAATACAGTTACATGCAGAGTTGATAGCAGGTTCCCAGCGAGATAGCAGCTCACTAAAAGAGCAATTCTGGGACGATGATCCTGGCATATTTGATATGGTGGGGACTGCAGGGTAAGTAATCGGGGGGGCAGGTTGAAGGGTGATTCTAGGGGCTGGTTCATCTTCTGATCCATCATCTGGGGTGCTAATCTGGACACTCTTCCTAATAAAATAAAAAAATGTATCAAAGTAAAAAACGACTTTAAATATGACCTTAAAGCATCAAGGAATAATGGTACCCATACATTTTGCGCCTTTGTGGCCCACTCCCACAGTCAGCGTCAGACTGGAGGTCAGACCATGTCTCTGCCTCTTTGGCCTTCCTCCTGCCCTCTTCACAGCTGTCTGTAAAACACAGTTACATTTAACCTTATTAGACTCAGGCTAAGAATTACACACACCATAAGAAATACAGTGTTGAGCCAAACAGTCAAAACAAGTAAAACCTCACTTTAAATGTAATATTTACCTGTTATATACATTGTCTTGACCTCCCACCGGTCCCAGTCAAGGCTAGGAGCCATACCATTTTTAATGGTCTGGTGGAGGGCCATGCCCTTCAAGTTTGGCCAAAGCACTGGCCATTTTGCTCCCAAATGGCCGGTATCGGCTCCACCTCATAGGAATTCTAATATTTTGAACATTCTGTTTGAAACAAATCTTAGTTATTTCAGGTAGGTATGGTACCAAAACAAATAACCAACAACATCTGACCAACGTGAAAACTGAAACTTTTTACAACCTCAAATAAACAAAATAGCGATGCTTGAGTATACAGATCTCAGCATACAGCCCGCTAAACAAAGTAGCACTTGTGTTAACCCCAAACCGAGGTTACCCAAAATCCAAGCACCAGCTACACAATATTAACTTTAGCATTAACCAGTCAACCACAAAACAACCAACCTAATTCCAGGGAGTCTCCAATCAAATGAATAAAGTTAGTGGAGATGCTACTGGCTTTTAAATCCCGCTCAGTAGAATGGTGAAGAGATATTGCAGACTATAACGTTTCATCTATGCATTTTTTGGTGCTACAATATATATAATTCTACAGTTTCCAGATATTAGAACCCGGAACAAGCCGAGTGAAAGTTCAACATATGTTTACTAAAGGGTGTATATAAACAACTGACTACTGGACAGAGAACCAAATGGGGAAAGGACGGTTTTTATCCTGCTGAAAGGGCTCAATTAAATCACTGACACAAGTGCAGAAGTGGCACTGCAACAAATGTATCTTGTTTTGGTAACCTCACATATTTCTCAACATGGTCAAATAACTCAGTGATTTTCAGGCTTGATGAAATGTTGCCAACCAGGGGGGTATTCCAGGTAGCCGGTTTTGTGAAAACTCTGAGTTGTTTAACCCTGAAAACAGGCAAACTCCGAGGTTTCCGTTCCAGAAAGAGAGGTAACGAAACCTTTTGGTAAGTTGCCATGGTAACTTACGCTGTGAAACTAACCTGGTCGCGAGCAGGTTAGTTCCATGCCAAACTCTGAGTTTTACCTATCCCCTCCCACTTTCTGAGTTTGATAGCGTTGGAAGACATGGGATATCGTTTCCTGGTTCAGCCGAGCGATCTCGAACAAAATTAAATTCGCTTAGTTATACGCCAGGAGACGATTCTAAGACTGCGATTTGATGTGCTTTAATTCCCTTATGAATACCTAAGTTAACGTTACCGTTTCCCGTCACGATCTGTAATTTATTTGAGCAACATTCTCAGCCCTTGGGTCTTCATCGCTAGTGTTATACGCCGTGGACGTGCACACAGAATTGACCAAAAGCTTTTTGGCACTGAAATAAAGAAAAATCATTGAAATTGTAGGATTTGGTCTTCTTCATTGCCTACAAATAGAAATCTAACAATGAGTAGCCTAGCCTTGGTTTGAATGAAGATGGGAAACTGAACAGTAGGCCTATTAACATTAACCAAATAATGCCAATAGCCTACCAATTGCAGTTATTTGAAACTTTGGGTTAAATCAAAGCAAGAATGGTCAAATTAAGGTGAAATAATATAATCATGTAATCATATTGCAAATGAATGAAATCAATGAAAGTTAACTAGGCCTAGGCTACTCTACCATGACTAGGCCTATTGTAAACCAGAGATACAAAGCCAGAGCTGAGGAGAAGGTCTCAGGAGATCAATCATCCACAGAAAAATGCTTCACAATTCCTTTTAATACCCAAGAACAACTACAATCACACCACAATCTTGACCCTTTCTTATCAACATGACTATGGTACAGTAAGTTACACAATGAGATGTGAGAGCCATCAAGTTGAGAATCCATCCAGTAACTCCATAGTTTACCATATGAGAGGTGGGGGCAGGTTGATAGCCTTACAAGGTCAGCCTTTATTCTTCTGCCCTAAGTACACCATCTCTTGGTCAAAATAGAAATTCAGCAAATTCAACAATTAATATTCATATAGGTTATTGTTCCTACAATTATTTTATTATCACCTGTGACCATGCATCCTCCCAAAACTGGAGTTCCAGTAAATCTTTTTCGAGATTAGTCTTTATTCGTCTACCCTAAGTAGGCCTACACCATCTCTTGGTCAGTTTTTTGCACTTTCTTCATGAGGTACAGTTTGTACAACTCATTTATTTGTAACTATATAGGAATACATGAGATTACATTAGCTACATTTCACAGTTCCACATGCAAAATACACCTGCCATTAAATGAACATCTCACTGTAGCATCCATGCTCTGTTCAACAGGATTAGAATGTGCAAATCGTTTTTATACGATGTAAATAATAGTAAGCTACATGGGGAGAGAACTACCAGCTACCACATAATTCTCTTCATCCATTTCTACGGCAGCAGTCAATGTTTTTTCGTCATCATCATCTTTTGATGAAAAGCATTCTGTTGGGGGAAACTGCTTGAAATAGGCACCAATTTTGAATTAGTATCATGTCGAATATGATTAAAACCAAGGTGACGTCGAGGCTACAATCACAAGCGTATAGCCTAAGCAAACTATGCATTACCTGAGTAGTATGTTTTTATATTTAATAAAACATTGAACCTGCTATTTTATTAAGGCCACCACTTTTTCTCCTGTAACATTAACGGACAGTTGGGTTAAATGTTCAATGTATGGACTGGCTATTATATTCAAATGTATGCTCGGCAGCAATTGTCTCCCACGCCACTTGCATACGCTGCTACAGCCGTGTTGCTTTTTTCCGGAAAATGTACTCGACCATAAACACGAAATGAAACTTGAATCTGAAGTTTGGTGACGTAGGACAACGTTTTTTGTCGCCGGGTGGCATGGTGGATCCTAGTATCGGAGCTCCATTGATATTGGCTTTCAATAGTTCTCATGCCCGCGCTTAACTCTGAGTTGACGTACTCCGAGTTGAGTTAACTAATTCATATCAGCTTTTCTGGAACCGAATTCTCAGAGTTTCCAATGTTAGAGTAACTCAACTCAGAGTTCAGGGTTAATCTCAGAGTTTGTTAAACCCGCTACCTGGAATACCCCCCAGGTAGATACCCAACTCACACGAATTCAGAGGATACTCAAAAAATGGTTCCATTACTTCATATTCCCTGAAAACAATATGTATCTTATCCTGACACTGAAGAATGTTGTCAATCAAAACAATGCTACCACCAACCTTTACACATCTGTCTCCCTCACTTGATACATACCGCTGGATCCATTTTTAAGGCGAAGTCTTCTGTAATGACCAGACTCAGGAGGAGCGGTAGTGATCCAAGTGCAGGCTTTAATGTACAGAGTAGTCAGACAGGCAAAGGTTCGGCAACAGGCAAACAACAAGGCAGGCAAATCCAAAGGATGGTCGGGTCACAGGCTTGGGTCGAAAAGGGGCTGGCAATAATTAGTCTAGTAGCCAGCCCATAGAGCCCCATTGTGAACCCGGAAATAATTTGCATTATTTGCTTAATCGTCAAATTTGACCACATATTTTGCACTGTATGGCCAATTCCTACAATATTAGAGTCTTTTAAGAGGTTTTAGAGGATGCTGAATTCAATTCTGGCACTTTCATACTTTAAAATAGTTATGCTGGATGCTAATTTGCATATATTGAGCTATTAGCATTATTAGCTTAATCGTCCAATTTGACCACATATTTTGCACTGTATGGCCAATTCCTACAATATTAGAGTCTTTTTAGAGGGTGCTGAATTCAATTCTGGCACATTCATACTTTAAAACAGTTATTGTATGTGCAGATATGTTTGGGGAGCAGACATGCATCAGGCAAGGGAAGGGAGCAGGGGGCATGAAGGGTATTTCAACCAACCCTGAACAGGTTGCAGTTTGGATCCAATCATTTGACATATGTTCACATCTTTCTCAGTCATTGGATGACATGTACAGTGATGTAGTAGCATCAGAGAAGACTCTGTCCAACAGACACAAAGAGGAGGGTGAAGCACGACGGGATTTGGATGCTGAGGACCGCTCTAAAGTTGTAAGGATGCTGTTGGAAAACACAAATCCACTCATGACAGAGAGCACTTTGCTCTACCACCTCATAAATGGACACGTGGCTGATGAAAAGGTGAATGTGCAGGATGCGCTGAAGATTGGTCAGGCTATGTCTAAAAGGTTTTCTTCATCACTTCCGGAGGCATTTAATGCACCCAACTCTCACAAGGTAGTGACTATTATGACGTAAGCGCCGCTCTGAGTGGCAGCTGTCGTAGCAGCTCTTCGTTTTTCTGCTGTTTTGTCTGTTTTGTCTACTTTTTCTTGGCTTTGTTTTTGTTCTGTTGTGGTGAGTTTATTTGTGTTAGGATGGTGTGCTGCTAAATGTTTTTTTTAGCTCCAGATCGGCATCCGCGGAACGGCTCTCGAGGCTCCTTGTTTGTGTTGTGTCGTTGTGTTGTGTCGTGTTGTCTGTGGCTAGCTATATGTTGGAGGAGCTGTGAGGGACACCTGAATTTCCCTCACGGGATAAATAAAGTATTTATCTCATCTTTTTTTACTATGAAGTTCCAGAAAAAAGGAATGAAGGTCAGTGGGAAGGTTGTTTATGACCTTGAGTCATTATTTGCTCGATTGTTGGTGGTGGGAGGCCAGAGAAAAATGGAGCTCTCTTCTCTATTCAAATATGAGTTTAGCCCAGTCCCCTTGTCAATCATTGATGACAATGCTATGACATTTACCGAAAGCGCAAAAGGCCCCCACCACTGAAAACACTACCTCCTACAGAGCGTAATATGCACCTTCATGGAAGACGTGCCCACCTACAGGTGCTCTTATGGAAAGCAGCAGACCAGGCTGATCCACCAGCTGTGGATATCAGTTTGTTTGGATGGGAGAAGAAGATGGGCCTAAAGGAAGGAAAGGAACTGATTATGCCCACCCAGGATTCAAGTCCAGTTGCTCCTCCGGCTTTGTTAGATGTTGTCAGCTGTGGTTGCAAAGCCGGGTTGAAACCTTGCACATCAGCAAAGTGTAGCTGTGCAGCTGCAGGTCTGGCCTGTACCAGATATTGTTCCTGCAAAGGCAGTGATGTGATATGCTGCAACATACTCACTCAGCAAGCAAGAACACAAAGAGAGTGATGAAGGATCTGGAGAAGATGATGACAGAACAGACGAGGATAGTGAAGACGAGGAGGCTGCTTTTTGTTGATTAATTGTGAGGCATAGCCGTTTGCCTGAAGGTGTTAGCCAGTGTGTGCTTTTTGTGGTGCAGAGGTGAGGCCCTCTTGGTTAGTCTTGCGACTGGCAGACTGACCCGGGTTGCTCATACTCAGTTTTAACTTTTGCGTCTGCCGGTGTTTTAACTGGGTCCTTGTTGGATCTTGCGACTTGCGTACCAAACCTGAGCAGCCTTTCGGGCACGACCCTAGCGACTTGCGGGGCCTGTCTTTGTATATTTGTACATAGTTCGTTTATCGCACATGGGGGACATTGAACAGCGTTACGTTACATACCGGTTCGTCATGTGGTTGGTGGTTACGATGCACACCGGTGCCCAACAGCTTTTGAGGTAGTTTAACCGCGTTAAGTGGGTGTGCCAGAGTTGATACCCAATCACCATGAAAGTGTTTACATTGTGACTCTGGTGACATCTGTTCACCCTAGCCACCTCACAAGCAGACTGGCCTTCTCAGCTTCTTGAAAGTGCCAGAATTGAATTCAGCATCCTCTAAAACCTCAAAAAAAAAGACTCCAATATTGTAGGAATTGGCCATACAGTGGACGATTAAGCTAATAATGCTAATTATGCAAATTGATCAACATATGCAAATTAGCATCCGCCAGTTTCTGTATACCGGGGACCCACACCGCACATTTCTCCGGGTTCACCTAGTTGGCTACTAGACTAAATGTCAGAGACTAGGCACAGAGCAGGTACAGTTGTCAGGCAGGGGTCGTTATCTCGTGTTCTAGAAATCCAAAGGGAAGAGCAGAAGAATGGTGGAGGCGAGAACAAAGGTCTGGTACACATAAATCTCTTAGGCTTGGTTAATGCTCGGTAATGCAGGTAAAAACTAACGAGACTTCACAGTGAAGAAACAGGCTAAGCTGGTATATATAGATTGACCATCTAATCAGGCAAAAGAGTTGCAGGTGTGAGTGCGTGTTGGGGAATCTCAAAACTCTGGTGACAGAGATCTGGAGGGGAGCCAAGGGGAGCCACCACTGTCACAATAATCTGCTTTTGAATATGTGTGCCATATTGTTAGTTGGACAATATTTATCTATCATATAGGTGTAATTTTAAAGCTTAATTTAGTTTTTTTGTAGGCCTAATGCAATGCTTCTTATGAAGTAAAATTCATTCATCTGAAGTACTGTAGACTCACGGTGTTCCGTACACGTCACATAAAACACGCCAGTCAATAAAGAATACTTCCTGGCAAAATGTGTAATCGATACTGTTACAAAGTAACTGACTTTTCTTTCCACTAAGCTTCCAGCTAAGTCAAATTGACATCAGTTAGCTCCGCCTACTGTCCAATCATGGGCTTTATCATTTCATACAATTTTGTTGTTTTAAAATGACTTGTTACAGTCTTGATTATGCGATGGTTTAATGCTAGAATCACGACAGGAAAATTTACTGTCATGACGCGTCTTTTTTGAGTGAAACCAATATAAACATATTACTATGTATTGAATTACGTCAAACTGATCTTATTTGATTTAATGCCAATGTATTGCTTTACAATCATCCTCAAAACTACCCAATAAGACAATTTATTATAAAAAAATTACCTCAGGAAACCTTAACTATCATGTTGCGTCTTATGCAGCCGCAACCTAAAATCATTAGACTGAACACCACTGTTAGGACGTGATATTTCTCTTACTTCAAATACAATTACTGAACAGTTATTACTGATGCTATAGTCAACCTTATTTAATGTATTATGAAATAGAAAACAGGTACAGTAGGGTCTAATACTGTGTGGCGCTCCCTTTGACTCCAGTGGTGGCACTCATGCTTTGTCAGGACGGGGTTCAAATCCCTGTGGTGTCTTTTGCCTTTATTAGTAGACTAAGCATGATCAATATATATGATCATCAATATACTATAATGTAGCCTAAACGTGGCGCACCAACAAAAATCTAGAAGAACTCGAGCTTCATCTATTATACCATAAATGATAACTCAAGTTTAACAGGCTGCTGTACTGCTCGTCGGATTCACACACACAGGAGGATCATGACTGGCCTACCCTGGACCGCCCACACCACCACTCCCATGGTTCTCACAGGCGAAGGGAACCTAGTCCCCACAGGGACGCCGCGCATCTCCCATCCCGCGAGCCGTCGCCACAGCACCATAGGGGTTCGGGTCGCAGCCGTGACCCGTACTCTGATGACAGGCGTACGAGGGCCCTTGGCCAAGTCCTCATACCGCGCTCCTGCCAGACGCAGAAGACATCCTCCCCAACGTTCCACTGCGCACCAGCAGGACAACACGGTGGCGTCCTCCCTGTTCACCAGGCAGACAAGAGTCTGTGGACGGTCACGCCGACGAGGGAAGTTCTATTCCTGGGGGACTCTAATCTACACTAATTCCCCAGTGACCGGGTCCAGGTGGACTGCTATCCATGGGGAAGGTTTCAGCACGCCATCCACGTGCTCAACACAATTACCACCCCCAACCTGCGGGTCAACAACAGGTCAGCGCAGGTATACACCTCGACACAGCTGGCGTTCAAAATGTTTGAGTGCGCCTGCGCAGCCTTCCCTCACGCGTCTGTTAGGGTTGCCCTGATTAACGCCAGTGCTGGCCTCCCTTAGCGCGAGAGGAACGCACTGGATGCACTTAATAACTTCCTGCGCATATGGATGCCTTACATCCCCCTCCTACCCGCTAAGAGGGGTTAAGACGGGACGGGACCAGGTCCACTGGACATCTGCCACTCGCCTGCAGCACTACTGGAGGGACTTTTTGAAGTAGTCCCCCCTCCCTCATCTTTGTATATATGTTTGGCTGTTCCCAGTTCTGTTTAATGTTTATAAATATGTTCCGCATTTCAATAGTTTAATCTTTAATCAGTTTAATCTTTTAAAATCAACTTTTATGTAAATCGTTTTTTTTGGGGAGGCATATGGATCAGCGTTCTCGTCGCGCCTCCTGTCAGTACCTGTTCTTATGCAGGGAAGCTAATGGTCCTAATATATTTCTAAACACAACATTTCACAGTTCTCTGTTGAAGGCAGGGCTCCAATTGATTTACAATTCTATATGTATGTGTAGGATATGTAATTATGCTAGTTTGAGACCACAATGTGGAGTTAGGCCTGAAAGGGTTAACTAAAGTTTGGGAGGAAGGTGGCACACCAAGACTCCTCCTTCTCCAATGAAACTAATATGCATCAGCCCAGTAAACCATGGAAGAACTTGACAAAAATTCCCATTTGTCAATTAAATTAAGAGTTCTGTATAAAGTATCTTCCATTCCTCTGGTCCCTGTGTTAGCATGTTGTTGTTGTAGGGGGTTAAAATATGGTCGAAAGAACCAAAACGAATTCCCCTATGGTTTAAAGGAAGATAGGAAACTGAAGTGTATTAGCATGAACCAAATAATGCCAATACAAATATAAATGATAGTTATTTGACTCTATGGGTTAAATCAGAGCAAGAATGGTCAAAGTACGGACAAATAGAATACGCATTTAATAACATTGCAAATGAATGAAATCAATTACAAGGCAAACATGTTACAAATGAAGGCTTTAAATCTTACCTACTCTACCGTGATCATTGTAAAATCAGAGAGACAGCAAGAGTGAGCAAAGAGTAGGACAAGGGAGAACTGAGGAGAAGGTCTTAGGAGATCAAGAATCCAAAGAACAATGCATTACAATTCCCTTTATACACAAGAACAACCAATCAGACCACATCTTGAATGGGGTGTGAGGACCATCAAGTTGAGACAGCCCAGAAACTCCAGACTTTAGCATATGAGAGGTGGGGGCAGGTTTGCCACCCAGCCTACAATCCTTCCTCTTGGACACAAAAGCACAGGCAGAAGCTGCAGTGTTCAACGTGTGATAACCTGCACTCATAAGGACAAAGGAACTTGATTGCAGACAGGTCAGCATTGAGATTCTAATGGTCATGGCTGTTTGCTCAGAGGATCACTTTTGGATCATGGCTATTGCTCAGAGGACCAATTTTGGATGAACCTTTGTATTGGCATGCAGACGTGCCCTTGGTTAGCATATTCCTGCTACTTAAGTTCTTGTCCTGTTACAGCAGAACACAATTGGAGCACAGCACTTGGTTAACAATGAAAATGGTAAAGTTTGGAGTGGCGTTTGGAGTGGTCTGGGGTCTGAGAGAGTCGGATTGGATACAAATGGAAATTAGTGAGACAGTGTCCTAAAACTCAAATGGAAGAAATAGGTGAACAACAGTCCTCCCTTTTGATAGATGAGAAGTACACAAACATATCATCTAACATAGATGTGCAATTAAAATAAAACAGTGTCCTTGGGTCAAAAAGAAAGAAAAAAAAATAAACAGTAATAAAATACAAGTTATACCATCTACATTTACAGGTCAGGAACCATTGTGAGTTTAACTAAAAACCTAGAACATTTACCACCACTCAAACACACAAAGGTGCATCATCATCCACACAAACCAACATGGAACCCATGGATGGACAAACCATATGCACTGTGCATATGGTACAAGAACAGGAGCAGCAACAACGTAACTGTCCACAACAAATCTTTGAACTACAACAAAGACTAAACACAGGTAATACAGTAGGAATGTAGCAATATCCCAATTTGGACCTGAATTAAGTAAATGGAAAAGGTAGAACTGGAAGTCTCAAGTCAAGGGTATTGTTGCCCTATGTATCCCCAGCATTTGCTGCATGTAAAATAGAGGAGGCCTGCCCTTTCCCATATCCCAACATTTTGACTCAGTGTGACCACTTCGTTGACAAGCATGACAAAATCTGACTTTGTTGTAAGCATAAAACAAGCGTGTGGGCGGAATAGGCATACTTCTGCCAAGATCCCAACATCGCATTTCGGTGTGTCCTTGTCTTTTACAGAAGTTACAATGTCTAGTAGTGGGCTTCTGGGGGTTGGGATTTACCTTTGTCGCCATTTTTATGACAGAAATGCGTGGCGGATCAGGGGCATGACGGTTCTTTGTAGAACGCGGTTTGGGAATTTGCACACAAAATCCACTGTCCGTATCCGAACATTCAGTAGGATCTGAGCTAGCATGGCTTGTCTCGTCACTGCCTTTGTTAGCAGTGAATTGCCTTGTGGCACAAAAAGGTGTCGCTGCTTTGAGGACAGAGTTGAGAAGACATTTGCCGAATAGGTGTACAGTAATCTTCAATATTTGTTTATTTTCTGTTTTCTTTTTATGGACTCCCACTGTTGGCCAATGTTCAATTATTTCAGCTAGCGTAAAATCCGTTTTAAAACCGTTCTTGTCTTTCTTGCTCAATTCAGATAACGTTCGGTTAATGCTAACTTTTTTCCATAGGTTAAGTAAATTGTGAACTTCAGTTGCCCATTCCATTTTTGTTTATTTAATGCAGGAGCTAATATCAGAAACTAGTAATAGGTTTCTACCAACAGAACCAGGCGGAATACAATGAATGTAAGCTACATTTGTAAATGCTTACTCACCGCACAATGGTTTGAAACGCCGGGAAACCAAAACGGTAACTGAATTGCTCGAAACATATCACGTCGGGGTCACCAAAACTGTAGGGGGTTAAAATATGGTCGAAAGAACCAAAACGAATTCCCATATGGTTTAAAGGAAGATGGGAAACTGAAGTGTATTAGCATGAACCAAATAATGCCAATACACTCTATGGGCTAAATCTGAGCAAGAATGGTCAAAGTACGGTAAAATAGAATACGCATTTAATAACATTGCAAATGAATGAAATCAATTACAAGGCAAACATGTTACAAATGAAGGCTTTAAACCTTACCTACTCTACCGTGATCATTGTAAAATCAGAGAGAAAGCAAGAGTGAGCAAAGAGTAGGACAAGGGAGAACTGAGGAGAAGGTCTCAGGAGATCAAGATTCCAAAGAACAATGCAATTCCCAATGAAATTCCCTTTATACACAAGAACAACCAATCAGACCACATCTTGAATGGGGTGTGAGGACCATCAAGTTGAGACCGTCCAGAAACTCCAGACTTTAGCATATGAGAGGTGGGGGTAGGTTTGCCACCCAGCCTACATTAGGTGCGTTCGACATGTACTGCGGCTGCATGAAACGACCGGTGAGAGTGGCCGCTTGCAGTCGGGGAGGAGTTGAAAACGGCTCTGTGAAGTCGGACATTCCAGCTTCTCGTGGTTTGCTGCGTTGACGTCAGTCATGGGCGATCAAGTTGTTTTTGCTAACTTTATTGCTGAAGAGCTGGACGCGATAGAAATTCCCTTGGTTTTGCAAGAAATTGCGCACAATGAGCAACGAAGGTGAGTAAAACTATTAACCCATGCTGATATGTAAAGGCTACCGTTGTTTTTGTATCAACAACCAAAAACCTCTGTCTACCGTCTGTAGGCTATTAGAAAGCCGGTTAAAATAACAATTTCTACAGAGTTAGTTGTTACATGCTATATGATATATTGGAGATAATTTACATTCCAATATTTTTGTAGAAGAACTCTGTTTAACACAATTAAATTAAAGTGTAAAAAACCTGCCCTTTCGTCTTCAGTTACCTATATATATCGATTAAAATATCTTCTGTATAGAGTCGTTCCAAAAATGTATCATTTTGTGGAGGATGTCGTCCCCCTCTACAGTCCCTCAGAATTTAAAGGCCATTTCAGGCTTTCCAAAGGACAGGTGGAGGTGTGTAGCTAATATGACATAAATGTAACTTTTTCACATTTTTCAACGTTGTTGTGATAACCCTCTTCTTTCTATCTCTGCAGGAAGTCATAAATGCCCTTGGTCCACATTACATGAATCTTTTACAAACTAAACTGCCACTCAAAAACAGTGTTCTTGCCTGCCTATGGACACTGTCCAATCAGGAGTCCTATCGTGGGGTTGCAGATAGATTTAGCATAACAAAATCCACTCTTGCCAAGCACCTACATGATTTTTGTTCCCTTATTAATGCACACATGGCCCACCACATTTCCTGGCCCAGAGACCAAAGGCTGCAGATGTCTACAGTAGGTTTTGACACTGCAGGTTTCCCCAACACTGTTTGTGCAGTGGATGGGTGTCACATTCCAATAAGGAGACCCCATTGTGACAATCCCCTTGCGTACTATAACAGAAAGCAATTCTATTCTGTCATTCTTAGGGGTGTCACGATACCAAAAATTCAGTAGTCGATGCCAATACCAGTAAAATAACACGATTCTCGATGCCAATTTCGATACCACGGTAAAAAAAAGAGGATTCCATGTATTTGAACGTGAAACATGAACTTCTTTATTAAAATATTAGAAAAATAGCAAAATGTCATAAAACATACAAAACAATGCAATAGAGCATATCAGAACATGATAAAGTGCAATTAAGTCATTAAGCTAACAAGATGAACAGGAGTTTTGGCAAAATTGCATAACTTTTCACACCTTTTCACACCTTTTCGAGAACGTCTTGGACTGACAATGATTCCTGAGACACTGAAGACCCTTTCCGAAGCACAGCTTGAAGCTGCAATGCAGAGATATCTCCTTGCAAATTCTGCAAGTTGAGGTATTGTGCCTCCATTCATTTTCCACCAGAAGAGGGGATCTTCGTCTGCGCTCAGTTCTGGCATTTTACTATATACCAGGAACTCACCATTTAACTTTTCTTGTTTGGAGAGCCCTGCTTGAGATGATGTGTCATCACTGCCCTTCTTCTCTCCTTGAATGGCTGAAAGCAGATGCTTCAAGTCAGTCTTTGACTTTTTAGATGGCCTGCTTTGGCTCGAGGCCTCTGCTCCTGTTGCCATGGGGGTTTCAGATGTACCAGCTCCATCATCGGTATTCCCCACTTGCTCCCGGAGACTTTGCTTCACGTCATCCTCCAGAGCAACAAAACTGGCCTTAAATCTTGGATCTAAGTAGGTGGCAGTGTTTAGCAGAAGCTGCACCTCCCTATTCTCATAACGTTGGTTGATGCTTTCCCTTACTAAGTTCTTCATCTCTCTAGTGAGTAGAGTGTCATCCTCCTTATCCCTGAGACAAGAGAGCATCTTCCATAAGAGTGGTAAGACAGAGGAGAGAGTAGTGTGCTTCTCACCACTGAGTGCATCTGTAAAAGGACTCAGTGGCTCAAGGACTTCTTTGAGTGTTTCTAAGATTGTGATGTCAGTGTCTTTTGGCATCAGGTGCCATTTTTTTCTGTCCTCTGCCAGGACTGCACACAGAGCTTGCTGCTGCTCCACAAATCTCTCCACCATGTCATATGAGGAATTCCAACGGGTGGGTGCATCATGTATCAGATTGTGTTCTGGGAGTCCAAGTTGTTTTTGTTTTGTTTTGAGTTGTCGCGACATCTTTGATGACCTGGTGAAGGCAGATATGGTTCTGCGCAGCCTTGACAGGACTGCAGATACCCTGTCGATGTTGATGGCTTTGTTAACGGCCAGGTGCAAGTTGTGGCCAAAACAAGGGATCCATGTGTAGTCATCTTTAAAAGCCTTTTGGTTGTTGGATGCATTGTCTGTTGTGAGGCCTGCTAGTTTTGCAATGTCCAACTTCCACTCCTCAGTAACTACTTCGTCGAATGCCTCCCTCAAACTGTCACCTGTGTGGTCTGAGTTCAGGCCACTACAGCCTAAACACCAGGAGTGCATCTCCCATGACTGGGTTATGTATTGCATGGTAATGGACATGAACGTGTCTGCAGCTCTGCTTGTCCACAGGTCCGTTGTGCATGCATAGAATGGCTTTTCTTTGAGATATTGTGTGATCAGGTCCCTTGTTTCACTGTAGATTTTTGGTATTTCTGTGTACATGAAATAATTTCTACTTGGTAGTTGATATCTGGGATTGAATTTATGGAGCATTTGCTGAAATCCGTTTTTTTCAACAATGTAGACAGGGAGTTGGTCGATACATATGAACTCTGCTACACTTCTATCCAATCTCCTGGCCTCATGTGAATTTCTCTCATAATTTGTTTGCTTCCCTAGAGCCTCGGTTATGGTTGGCTGTGATAGCTGACTTCGAGTTGGCTGAGATGTCTCCTGGACGTCATCCCCTGGTTGAAACTAGCAAAGGAAAATGGACATTTCAGTTAATATAGTTAATTAACTAAAGAAAGAGCACAGGCACCTATAAAGCACATGCCTGCCCTGCACATATAACAATGTTCGTTTTGGTCGCGGCGAAAATATGTCACTCGCAAATCGTCTTTTAGCTATACATGAGTCTATGGCGTCGTAAAAATAAAACGGGTAATCTTTTTTTCAAACCAATTGCATATTCATTTGTAACTATATTAAACTAGGACATTCAGTGAATTTAGCTAGTTTTGACATGATAGGCCTACATGCTCTCCTTCTAACCAAAGTAGGCTATGCTAACGTGAAAACGACAGCATAGCTAGCTAGCTAACCTAAACTACGTACATAACATAAACCATTGTAACACTCAAATCTCAAACATCATGTAACGTGTATTTCAGTATGACGGATTAAAAAAACAGAAAAAGTGTATTCTTTGGATGTTGTTAATATGAATCAGAACTCACCTTGAATTCTTTGAACAAATCGGGATGACGATCTTTCAGGTGTTTGGCTAAATTTGAAGTGTTACCTCCCTTGGTTTGAAGACTACGGTAACATCTTTTACAAAGTGGCTTCTGTGGATTAATTATAGTCCCACTGTCAACGCAAAATACTGCCAAACACGACTTTTGGTGCCTTTCTTTTCAACGAGTCGAGGTGGGGCGATCGCTGCAGCTGCAGTTGCCATCTTGGTTTTCTGAATGAAAACGTCGGCTGGAACACTCCTGAATACTGCCCCCATCAGTTCCAGAAAAGGCGCAGCACCAATGCTAAAATCTGGCACCGGCGCTCACGGTGCTTACGGTGCTTCAAAAAATGGGCATCGTCTGTGTTTTGTTATTTTAGTATCGAAAGGTATCGAAAGTATCGGTTCTCGTGACATCCCTAGTCATTCTCACTGGATTTTGTGACAGTCAGCGGCGCTTCTGCCATATCAGTGTAGGTCACCCTGGGAGCTAGCATGATGCCAGAGCATTCCGTCTCACGGAAGTTGCTCATCTTCTTGAAGAAGATCCTCAGTCCCTTGTCCCGCAGGGAATGCACATCATTGGGGACTCTGCCTACCCTCTGTTGCCTCAACTTATGAAGCCTTACAGGGATAATGGCCACTTGACTGCAAGGCAGAGGCGCTTTAACAGGAAGCTCAGTTCTGCCCGTGTGCCCATTGAGCATACATTTGGCATCCTGAAATCCAAGTTTAGGAGGCTTCGATACCTGCAGATGAAAAGGATAACTAATATTAGTTCAGCAGTTTCTGCATGCT
This sequence comes from Mallotus villosus, assembly GCA_903064625.1. Taxonomy (NCBI): domain Eukaryota; kingdom Metazoa; phylum Chordata; class Actinopteri; order Osmeriformes; family Salangidae; genus Mallotus; species Mallotus villosus. The sequence goes on from CAEFZP010003635.1 coordinate 167,554, forward strand.
GCATCCTGCACAATCTTTGTTTAGAGCCCAATGACCAAGTGGATATGCCGCATGAAGGTTTGGATGGTGAACCACAGCCCCCGCAACTCCACAACGCTGATGCATGTGTCTATAGAGACATGATTTGTCACAGCATGTAATCTAGCCAAAATGTGAAGACATTTGAACAATGGCCATTAGGCCATTTTTGACCCTTAGTTAATAAAAAATGTCCTTATTTGAATCAAGGCCTGTATGAAACTTCACTGGCTGAACACAGTTAAGCACAGGGACAGAGAATTGCAGATCGATTTAGTCATTGACAGCATTAGGATATATTAATTTATAAAGGGAAATGGTGAGAGGACTTAGATATGAATTAAAGGGTAAAATGATGTGTTCTAAACATGGAAATAGTTCTATGGTGTAAATGTGGCATATCTTCATTTAGCAGACGCCTTTATCCAAAGCGACTTCCAAAAGAGAGCTTTACAAAAGTGCATAGGTCACTGATCATAACAAGATAGGCCCAAACAAGTTAAACAAGTTACAATTAAATATGAACCTCAAAAGTGCAAGGGTGTACCTGTGGAAAAAAGCAAGCAACAAAATATATTACACAGCAAGCACATCCAAATGTATTTATCGGAAATGTTCACAACTCTACTGTATCAACCTGGACTGTCAGTGTTCCCATTTCATCTTACATTTGCAGTGAAATGTAAGAGACTGAATGTTGCATTATTCCATCCTTGTAATTTAGAATGGCTATAATATAAGTCCCATTAATGCTAAACTACCAGTTAAAGTGAAGATTTAAGATGACAGGCAATGTCTGCTTGCATTGTTGAGAGCAAAGTTAAAAGGCCACCAGAATGTTTAATAGTTTCACATCTTAACATGAGAACATCCACCTTGTAATTGATAAGTCGGTGTGGACGTTTTTTGGTTATCAATAATTAGCAACACAAAGATCTGAAATATGAAAGCTTTATTGAGTTTGGTGTTTTAGTAGCTCAATTATCTGCCCTTGTTGTTGACCTATGTTTTCAAGGCTGGCCAACAGTTTTCTTTCAAACGTACGCCTGCGCCTCTCCTTTAGACGCCGCCATCTCTCCAGGTCCGGCCTGACCAGGGACTCCAGCACAGCAGTCCTCCTCTCCGCATGTGCCTCATACGTGTCGGCGAGGGACTGTCCGGGTCTTTGCCTGCTGGTGCTGGTGTTGGTGTTGGTGCCGGTGCTGGTGCTGGTGCTAGGGTGCTCCACTCCTGCACCACCAGGCACAGTTCTTTCCACCCCTCTGGGTCTGGAAGACACACCCTCATCTGCTGGGTTCGCTTGTGGTGGCTGTAAGATTTTGGGTGTACTTTCCAGACCCAGAGGGGTGGAAAGAACTGTGCCTGGTGGTGCAGTACCGATCCCAGAGGTCCCAAATAAGTCATCCATTTGCTGGAGGGGAAAAACATGTAAATGTACCTTGCAAATAAATCATTAATATTTGGTCAGACATGAAAATTGCATTTCAGATATGCAGGCATATACTTACTGTATAATACTCCCAGGTTTGTGTCCCCTCCGCAGTTGCACGGCGTCTGTCTTTGATCCGTTTGTAGGTGGTGAGCATGTTGGCCAGTTTTTTACGGAGTTTGTCTGTAGTCCAGTTGTAACCGTTCTTGGAAAAGGCTGTTTGAATTGTTTTGTAGAAAAGAATCTTGTTTCTGAAATAGATTGGCTGATGGGCTCTTGTCAGGTCCAAAAGTAAGAGAGTGATTTGATGTGTTATTCCTGTGGATGAGGGGAGAAATCATATACATCACATTTACCACAGACATTTCTCTTCCTTCAACTTTTGGATGCAATACCTTGTTGTGACTCGTGACTGCTTGACTGGATGGGGGGAGACAAAGGTGGGAGGTTCTGTGGCTGTTTGAGAACGGCAGAAGGTTGAATGGAGGTGGAGGTGAAGGATGGAGGTGGTGGGAGGTTGGCAATACTCAGATTTAGGGGTGCAGGGGACCCAGGGTTCAGAATTGGTGTCTGGTTGGTGTTGGTGGCTGTTGAGGGATAAGATTGCAGAAGTGGTAAGTATAAAATATTAGAATATATGTGCCTGTTAGTTAGGTGGACAGTGTGTACCTGGCTTTGTCTCTACGTTGTTTATTTGTTCCAGGATACCGGAGAGGAACTTTCGATCTGGAAAAATAAATAAAATTATTCTAAATTTTTTGGTCATTTGTAATCATTTCATAGTTTTGATTTTTACTTACCATTTTTCATCCTTTCTGCAACGTCTTTGGAAGCTTTCACAATGACTGTGTTGTCTCTGCTGTCCTTTAGGTATACTGTAACTTGGTCCATTTTGCTTGGTTATGCACGGGGCTGAAGGTGCTTTTTATATCCAAAAGAATCATGCGGAATAGCTACCACCTGTCCCATTCATAGTAATTACTAAGTGCATCCAATTTCCTTGTCAGTTACCTTTAAATTACCAATGATTGAAATGGTGTTTTAATGATGGAATTATAAATTATTTAACCAACCCATGTGTAGTCTATAGCTTTGGGTATTGTGTGGAATAAATATTATAATCACTCAATTCTGATATATTCTCATGTTCTGTCTTAATCATTCATATATATGTGTTCAAATTGTTAGCCAATGTGTTCTAAAGACATTTGCAGGTTTAGGATGAAGTATGAGCCTACCTAAAAGAAATAGAACACTTATTGGCTGTATGTTATTTTTATATATCTTTATTCACTTTAAACACTGTCCTCTGATCTTCATGCCTCAAAGAGTATTTGCTAGTACCACTGTGTATGAATTGTTCATTTTATGTCTTGGCCCAAGTTTTAACTAACTCTCCAATCTGCAGGTCAACTATAATTAGTCTACACGACTTTCTTCAACAATTACTGCAGTCAGTCAATTAGGGCAAATATGTAATTCAATTGTAGGGCCTACTGTTTGGTTTGGATTTGAGCGTTGGCGAAACTGAAGGTGTCAAAAGAATTACAAAACACGCGTCAAAGTTGTGGTTGCGAGTCTGGCCAATCATGAAATCGCTGTGTCGTCATTTGAAGCCGTGCAGTTGCTCTTGAGAAAATGCGCTGGGCTACACAGCCGGCAGTTCTCGAATCGATCTCACGGTACTTTGATGACTACGTCACAGTGACCTAGCCTCGGCGCCGTCTCAAGTCGGACAAAAAGTCTAACCAGAATTCACTGTTTCAAGTCAGCCGCCTGCAGCCAGCTGCAGCGCTGCATGAAGCGGGGTCATGTCGAACGCACCTACTGTCACCCTCCCTCCCACCCTTACTCCTCCCTGTCATCTATCCAGGCTTCCCAGGGGATCTGCTTGAGCTGCTGCTCAGCCGTGACATTGGGAATCTCCGCCACACCCCGAGTCCATGCCCGGAGCCCATGCCCGGCTCTGCTACCTATTCAATCTATGGTGTGATTACTGAACTTGTGAAAGCAATGGAAATAAGAGTGAATGCAATTATGGAGGGCGAGCAGTGCACAAGCAGTGGAAAGAAAATCCAACTTCATAATCCAGGATGCCTCCCACCCCCTCCACCACAGCTTTGAGCTATTACCATCAGGAATAAGGTTCAGAGTGCCTCTGGCTAAAAAGTCATTATACAACAAATCCTTCATTGGGTGTGCACAACGTCGTCGGGCACATCCTTTGTTATCTCACATATATATTATTATTATTATTGTTTATTTTCCCACCCCTAAAACTCGGTCAATATTTGGACTACATAGAAAACGACCCGGTCAAACGTTCCGTCTTGGTAGCGATTGAGTTGCTTGTATCAGAATTTACGTTCCGATGCATGGTTTAAGCTTAAAGTACATTTTTGTGGCGAAAAGTGAAGCTAATGTGGCTAACTTGCTAGCCACAGTCATTGACGTTCCTAACGTCACGAAAACACGCGTGACTGCCAGGCTGTAGAAGAACATTCGTTTAGCAGCTCGTTATACTTCTGGGAGATAGCTAGGCTAACTTGAAATGCCAGAAGCAAAGAAGCCAGGGTGATAATTACCAGAGCCTGTTTAAGGAGAGCCTTGCCACTCGTCATTAAGCCCCATTGTACAGAATTTTGTTGCAGTTCCACCAGAGTTCCACTGGGAGTGATCGCGGTCGAGTGCAGCATGAATGGGAGTCTATGGAGCTAAACGGCTAAATTTGCCTCTTTCACCTGATTGTCGTTGAGAAATCTCAGATTTTATTGTAGTTTTTGCATGTTCAACATGGATTATAGGTCGAAAATTGGATGAACGAGTACTTATGTCCTTTCGATTTCTTATAGGGTGAGTCGTTGTTGCCCATAACACGCTAGCATTCTGCTTCTGTTATTTTTTTGTCCGCAGCAACTTTTTTGGGGGTTGCTGGCACTTTTATTTGACTTTATTTGACTATAGTTTTGAATGTACTGGACATTTACATGGCAAATAAATGAATTTCAGTCCTTGTTGTGTTATTCTTGTATTCAGTAATACAGGATACATGGTACAGTATTGCCACCTTAAAATAAATAAAAACAGCCAATGTCCCGCTCAAAAGTGATAAATATCAATACAAATTTGAAAAACAAGAAAATGCCTCGCAGATGTGCAATGATCAATTGTTCAAATAGTGGGAAAGAGTTATCCTATTTCTCATTTCCCAAGGACGAAAAAAGGTAACGTGTGTTCCTATGTTAATTTCCAGAGCCTACCTGAAATTACGGGGTTTATATGGGAGGGAAAGTTGGCTAAATGCCAAGTGGGCTAATGTCCAACTCAGCCAATTTGCGAGGGCTACCACCGATAGCAATAACACGTGCTGGGCTCTTCCCATACTCGATTACTGCATACAAATGGTTTTGTTAATATATTTAACTACGGTAAATACTTCACTGAATCACCCTCTACAGACTGAATGGGTTTCTTAAGAGTTACCCAATAATGTGGCCTGATGACCTTGCATAGATGGAAGTCTACACCATATGACTTAATCCTAAACAAAATTGATGTATGTCGTGGTGAAAGTTCTATTCGCACTGTGTAGATCTGAATTGTCAAGAGATGAGGTTTCAATAGTTTATTTAATTGGAAAAATGAAGAATGAACAGAGTACTCTGGACCCATCATAGTGAAAGAGAGTGGTCCAGAACAAAGGAAACATCTCCCTTTTATGAACAAATGTCAATAAGCAATCAACACAGTGGTTACCACGACTGGTCAGTACTGGTCAGTGACAGTTTAAGGCAATAAAAAAAACCAGGCCAGTGTCCCATGTCCCATCACAATATGAACCTTTTCTACATTATACTAACTATATACAACGTTATCAATATTACAATATGAACCTTTTCTACAATATACTAACTATACAGTCGTATGCAAAAGTTTAGGCACCCCTCTGAGGCTGCATGATAATTTCCTGTCTTCACCAAAAAAGATCAATATAATATTGTAATATTACTTTTCTAGTTAACACTGAGTGCTGGGGTGTTTTCCAGACAAAGATATTTGGTGTAGCAGTATTTAGTTGTGTGAAATTAAATCAAATGTGAAAAAAAGGCTGTGCAAAAGTTTGGGCACCCTTATCATTTATTTGATTTGAATACCTCTGCCTACTAAATGCTGATTAACTGCAACACATAGTTAGTCTGGTTAACTCGTTAAGCCTTCAATTACATAAAAAGGTGCATTCAATCATTAGAAAGGGTATTTAAGTTAGCCAATTGCAAGTTTTGCTTCTCTTTGATTCTCCTCTGAACAGTGGCAAAATGGGGGCATCAAAACAGCTATCAAATGATCTAAAAACAAAGATTGTTCAGCAGTATGGTTTAGGGGAAGGCTACAAAAAGTTATCCCGGAGGTTTCAGCTATCAGTTTCCACTGTGAGGAATGTCATTAGGAAATGGAAGGCAACAGGCACAGTTCTTGTTAAGGCCAGAAGTGGCAGGCCAGGAAAAATAACAAAGAGGCAAAGGCGAAGAATGGTCAGAATGGTCAAGGACAACCCTCAGATCACCTCCAAAGAGCTGCAAGGTCATCTTGCTGCAGATGGTGTCACTGTGCATTGCTCGACCATTCAGCGCACATTGCACAGAGAACAGCTGTATGGGAGAGTGATGCGGAAGAAGCCTTTTCTGCACACGCGCCACAAAAAGGCTCGCTTGAGGTTTGCCAAACTACATTTGAACAAGCCAGGCTCATTTTGGAACAAAGTACTGTGGACTGATGAGACAAAGATGGAGTTATTCGGTCACAACAAGAGGCGTTACGCATGGAGGCAAAAGAACACAGCATTCCTAGAAAAACACTTGCTGCCCACAGTAAAATTTGGTGGGGGGTCCGTCATGCTGTGGGGCTGTGTGGCTAGTGCAGGAACTGGGAATCTAGTTAAAGTTGAAGGTCGTATGGATTCAACTCAGTACCAGCAAATTCTGGACAATAATGTTCAAGAATCTGTAACAAAGCTGAAGTTACGGCGCAGTTGGGTGTTCCAGCAGGACAACGACCCGAAACATTGCTCCAAATCCACTAAGGCATTTATGCAGAGGAACAACTACAATGTTTTGGAATGGCCATCCCAGTCCCCAGACTTGAATATAATTGAAAATCTATGGGGTGACTTGAAGCGGGCTGTCCACGCTAGGCACCCATCAAACCTTACTCAACTGGAGATGTATTGTAAGGAAGAATGGTCCAAATTACCTCAATCCAGAATCCAGACACTCATCAGAGGATATAAAAAGCGTCTAGAAGCTGTTATTTTTGCAAAAGGAGGCTCTACTAAATATTAATGTGATTTTTCTGTTGGGGTGCCCAAATTTATGCAAGTGTCTAATTCTCTTATGATGCGTATGGCATATTTTCTGTTTATCAAATAAACCTTATTTCACGGCTAAAATATCACTGTCCATGACGTATGTGTATATATATGACAAAGACGTTCCTCATCCAAACGCCCAACATTTTATAGATGAAAGTAATGGAGATTATCAGGGGTGCCCAAACTTTTGCATACGACTGTATACAACATAACAATATGAACCTTTTCTATATACTAACTATAAACAACTATATACAACATAATCAACATTACAATTAACCTTTTCTACAATACTAACTAACTAACTACAATACAATAATAACTATATACAACATAATTACACTATGCCATTTATGGCGTATCTCCCTCAGGCCATGCTGCAAAACAGGCAAATGGTCATCATGGCTAGGGGCATTTTGGGGACGTGGAAACAGGCAAGCCACCAACTACAGCTACAGAAATAAGGGGGGGCTGTTTGTAGGGGGTTGGAGGAGTAGGATGGAGGACTTTACAGCATCAAGGTACAACTGTAGAGAAAGAATGGAAAAGGTATTAGGGGAAAGACAACAGAACTGTGCTCTCTAGGAGCTTGTGTACATACAGTTTATACTGAATACAACCATAACACGAAGGTGGTTCAAAAACAAAAAGGAACAGCTAGTGAAGAACAAATGTGTGAGAATAGGATAATTTGAATTTGTGAGAAGGAAAAATACAAATCTAATTCAGGTTTCCATTTAAGGAGAAGGAGATGGCTCCTAAATATGAGACGGGAGGACCTCAGATGTAACATGTCACACGAGGAGTTAATGCAGGGAGGATATGTGGTGTGTGAACTGCATTTCGAGGAATGCTTCCTTGTAAAAGTGAGTTGTGTAGTTTAAAGAAAATGACAATCCAATTAAATATAATAAAATAATATACAACTAAGGACACAAATAAAATAAATACAATTACTAACACATTTTCTTTGTATCATGTTTTTAACCGTTTTCCATTCCTGCAGATTCCTGCTAAATGTGCCAAAAAACGCCTAAACAGCATACCCAAAGTAAATTGAAAGCTGTTCTTGAACCATTTGGAGTACATGCATGTAATGTCTCTTTTGAAAGCTGACACTCTGAAGTTATGTCCCCTGTTGTCAGGACCCCTGTCAGTCCTACTGGTGTTGAGTTATAGCAGCTTAAACACAAGGCAAGTGAAAGGTTCTATTTCCGCCTAGTTTTTGTTTTGAAAACAGAGGCCTAAAGAGTTCTAGAGGTGGTAGGTATTAGCTGGAACACAGCATTGGACCACAGGTTGAAGCCTTACCCAATTCAAATCAAAAGTCAAACATAATACCACAATATATTCATATTTTACACATGTTTTTATAAGAGTACATCCATGCGTTTTCTAAAAGGGCCTTTTGGAGACTCCAAAATGACCCTTTGAACCAAGGTCAAATAAAAATGTATTCTTTTTCATAATTGTTATCTCTAATGAAAGGTGGTACTTAGAACTATCATATATAATAGCTAAATCCCTCATTAGTATTACTGAAACACAAAAACTGAATTATGAACACATTGTGTGCTTTATCTGATTCCCAGGAATGGCGCACAAAGAACACTGATTCTGTCAACCAGATTGCGCAATAGACTTTTATTTCGAAGGCTCCACAAAAGCTTGACATGTTTGGTATTAGCGTTTGCAGCATTTCCTTAGCTACAAGGCTAACAAGCTCATTTCAGAGCCATTCAAAGCCACGTGTTAGATATTCGTGTGCAACGAGTGTGCGGGACGCACAGACCTAGTTGGCTGTAGAGGGCTGTCAACAGGGCATGGAAGCTCTTATTGGGTCAATCTTGGTGTCAATCGAAAGGGGAGGGTTCAACGGACATTTTGATGTCTTGTTTTCGAGGATACTATATTGGCAAGCGGAGAAAATATTACCTTCAAGTGAATAAGGTATTTCTTTTGTCGCTAACTAGCATAATGAAACAAAGGATTTTAGCTATTTATGAATGTATTTGGACAAACTTTTGAAACATGGTTAGATACTTTGGACCTTTGGGAATGTAACCAGCACAAATTACCAACGTTTGATGGACTTGTTTGCATAACTGGACCATATATGAACCGTCGAGTGTGAGTAAAACTTTTTTCGTTTGGTGGTGAATTTATATTTGTGACAGGACAAAGACGTTAGATGTACTTGCTGTTGCGACTTGATATTGAAAAGGTTTATTTCAATGGAAGCACAAGAATCGTAGCTTTCCAATGATGTGTCATTTGTGTAGCCGTCTTAAAAATATATTAGTTAGAATTAGGGTTGCAAAATTCCGGGAATATTCAAAGTTGGAAACTTTCCACGGGAATTTACGGGAATTAACGGGAATAAACGGGAATTAACGGGAATAAGCGGGAATAAACTGGAAATATAGGGGTAATTTAACTGTATTTACCTTGTCATAAGCAGACATGCATGCAAACATTTATAATACAACTTTTAAAAATGTAATTTTTGACTTTCTGGACATTTTGGTACCAAATAAACTTGGTATTAAAATGAACATGGCTTCAGATTACCAAGTAATCAATAGGCTAGGTAATGACAAACAGGGTTGGTAAAGTTCACTTTCTACATGAACTAGTTCAGTTCATAGTTCACAAATTTTAAAATGAACTAGTTCAGTTCATAGTTCATAATTCAAAATGTTTAACTAAGTTCACAGCGCCAAAAATGTATTTCAATATGTTGCAAGCTATAATTGAAATCTCTATCTGTTTGCAATACCGCTCTTGGCCTCTACGCAATTCGGCGCTCTCACACTTGCCAGGCATAGGGTTGAAACGTTCAGACGCAACACTGATGACAAAGACGTTCAAAAACAACAGAACGTTTTATGTTTACGTTTATGTTTCTGGCGGACAATGTTTCCAACCAGCTGCATTCAGGGTCCAGCTGAGCTAGGCGTGCATAGACTTGTTCTCAACTACATTTAAGTTCCCCGTTATATGCTTTTGCAAAAAAACGTTGGCTGATTTTTGTTTTCAAAATTCCCAAAATTCCCGAGCCAAAATTCCCGTGGAAACTTTCCGGAAACTTTCCGGAAATTTACCGGAAACTTTCCGCCCCTTTGCAACCCTCGTTAGAATTGAGTGCGTTATACTTGAGGGACGGAGGGGCAGCGTTTCTGTTCCGCGGGCGGGACAACATCACGAAAAAAGTTAAACAGAAAAATGGAAAAAAATCACTTACCAGCGATGCCATTCCTACATTGGTAGATTGCATCAACCCACCACCTCTACTTGCTTCTCCTCCTCTAAAAAGGCAGAGAAGAACTGACGTGAAGGTAAGAAAGACAAATGAGGACAAGGACAGTACAAGACCAACACAAATAATTAAGACACAATACATGACATTAAGAGAAGGAGAAAGAGAAGGAGCAGAAGAGAGGGACATTGTAGAGATAGAGGGGGAGACAGAGAAAAAAACTGTGGAGACACCTGAAGGCATAGAGCAGAGGTTTTCAAAGTGTGAGGCGCGCCTCCCCTGGGGGGCGCCAGAGAGTTTCAGGGGAGGCGCGGCAAAGCGTTTCAGGGGTGGCGGCAAATATATATTTTTTAATTATTCAAAAAAATAAAAATATATGCTTACTGGAAAATAATCATTACGTAGATGTATGGAATAGAATACACAAAAATATATACATATTTTAATGTCATTTAATCTCTCAGGAAACAGGAAATGGAGCTAACATTTTACCGAAAAAAGGAGAAGTTGGCATAACTATTTTCGGTGGACGATAATGGGACCCCTTACGCTAACGTTATCATTTCAAATGATGTCTTGTCAATCTGTTGAAAACAGTGTTGTGCAGACACAATAGGTTTATTTGTACGTTTTTATTTCAAGTCTCCACCTTCGATGTTTCAGTAAGTAGCAGTGGTGAAAGTAAGCCGGTACTGGCCGGTACGCCGTACCGGTAAGAAATTCCGACACACGCACAGGCCCGTCGCGACAAGGCAAGCAAAACAAGCAATTGCTTGGGGCGCCGAGCTGGATTGGGGCCCCAAGACAACGACTGGTTAAAAATAAAATGCAATGACAAACTGTGTGAGCAAGGGTGCATCACTAAAGTAGGACGTGATCGTAAATAAATTAACAGGTTCCGCCATTGTTATTAGATCTGGACGAGCGGAGCGCTTGGACCCAGAAGAGGTTAAATATCACGTGTGACATTTAGACAGGCAAAAACAGATACAGGTGGGTTAAAGAGTGATACTAGAGTGATAAGAAGTCCTAGTGAATGCTTGATAAGTAGACTATAATACAGTAAATATACAAATAAATAAATAATAAATAATTAGGCTAAGTGAAATTTTCGGGCGCGCATTAAACCTGCATCATAGTACCACCAAGAAAACAAAACTACTTTCACCCCTGGTAAGTAGGCTTACTGTTGGCCATGTTGCGCTTCGCTCCGCAGCTTCACTCGTTGTAAACCAACCAATCAGCGCGCAGCTTATCTATATATTCATGAGCATACCATAGAAAGAAGAAACCCTCTTGTTTTATTCCAGGGCTATTTCACAGGGTGCATTAGGGCGCATAGAACAGCACCCGGAACATTTTCAGCCCAACCAATGTTAGATACCCTATTGGGAGACCTTAAGGAACAGTGTGAAATATGCCCAAAAAATCATTCTATGACCCCGTTAAAATGGGGGAGGCCCCGGTGACTTGATGTTCTCTCAAGGGAGGCTCACTGTCTTACACTTTGAAAACCCCTGGCATAGAGGATATGACAGCGGACAGCACAGCAGCAGAAAGAGAAGGAGAAAGAGCAGAAGCAGAAAGGAAAGAGGAAATAACTCCAGAAGGTCCAGAAAGGATAGAAAATTACACAATTGAAGGGACAAAAGAACAGGCTCAGGTGACCATTCCCCTAAGCAGCCTTCAACAAAAGGACAAGGTGATGTTCTGAGCTTATTCAATTTCAAGAGTGTGACTAGCATTCTCACAGAATTGCGTAAAAGATGCCTTTTTGTTTTTACAGAGAATTGCAGAACTAGAGGCAAAGGTTGCACGGCTGAAAAAAAGAAGGAGGCCGGCCACTAAGCCTAAACAACCCAAGTAATGGAATTCCAAGTCTGTGCACCACATGTACCATTAACACAAAGAAAAGTGTAGTTTAACCCTAGACAAATTCGAGCTGTGACGTCCCGCCCCGTAACACTGCCTTTGGAATTATAATTCTTTGTTTTTTCAAAATCTTTAAATATTAACACCTACATCCTGTTCATCCTCAGTCCTCATGAAATTCTGGAGGAGATGCTGCAGAGCTGTCCTGAAGGCTGCTGGAACTTTATTAAGGCACAACTGTCGGAGGCTGGGAAAAAGGGGAGAGGAAGGAGGTTTAGCCAACCTCTGAAAGACCTGGGGGTGCAGATATTACACAGCAGCCCAAAGGCTTACAGATAGAATACAACAGGTCTGTGGACGATGCAGTTAACATGGCCCTCCACTTCACCCTCACCTGGACTCCCCAGCATCCTACGCCAGGATCCTGTTTGTGGACTTCAGCTCTGCCTTCAACACCATCATCCCCGCCCTGCTTCAGGACAAGCTCTCCCAGCTGAACGTGCCTGATTCCACCTGCTGGTGGATCACAGACTTCCTGTCTGACAGGAAGCAGTGCGTTAAACTGGGAACACAAGTCTCTGACTCCCGGTCCATCAGCACCGGATCTCCTCAGGGCTGCGTCCTTTCTCCTCTGCTCTTCTCCCTGTACACGAACAGTTGCACCTCCAGTCATCCATCCGTCAAACTCCTGAAGTTTGCGGATGACACCACCCTTATTGGGCTCATCTCTGGTGGAGACGAGTCTGATTATAGGTGGGAAGCGGCCAACCTGGTGACCTGGTGCAGCCAGAACAACCTAGAGCTCAATGCTCTTAAGACAGTGGAGATGGTTGTGGACTTCAGGAAGGATACAGCCCCACTCACCCCCATCACCCTGGGTGACTCCCCAGTCAACACTGTGGAGTCCTTCCGCTTCCTGGGCACTATCCTCTCCCAGGACCTCAAGTGGGAACTGAACATCAGCTCCCTCACAAAGAAAGCACAACAGAGGATGTACTTCCTGCGGCAGCTGAAGAAATTCAACCTGCCAAAGACAATGATGGTGCACTTCTACACAGCCATCATTGAGTCCATCCTCACCTCCTCCATCACCATCTGGTACGCTGCTGCCACTGCCAAGGACAAGAGCAGACTGCAGCGTATCATCCGCACTGCGGAGAAGGTGATTGGCTGCAATCTGCCTACCCTCGAGGACCTAAACACCTCGAGGACGCTCAGGCGAGCGAGGAAGATTGTGGCCGACTCCTCCCACCCTGGACACTCCCTGTTTCAGTCACTCCCCTCCGGCAGAAGGCTGCGGTCCATCAGGACCAACACCTCTCGACACAAAAACAGTTTCTTCCCTTCTGCTGTTGGCCTCTTCAACAAGGCCAAGGGTTCACACTGAGTATTGACTTTACTTTAATGACTCTAATATTCTGCACTACACTACTGCATCTTGTACATTTGTATTTTTTGTCATATTTGTATTTTTTGTATTTTTATATTGTAAATTAGGCAACTTATATTTTATTGTATATTTTATTTTAAATATAATTCCACTTTAGTATAGATAGTATAGTTATATAGTATAGATATTTAGTATAGACAGTCCACATATTTAAATTTAAGGATACTATATGTTTATTGTATGCACCTTCCTGCCAAAGCAAATTCCTTGACTGTGCAAACTTTCATGGCCAATAAACCCCTTTCTGATTCTGATTCTGATTCTGATTCTGATACCTGAGAAGCATGTTTGCTCTACCTTCCAAAACGACCATACGGAAATATATCACAGGACGTGTAGGATACTTCTCGGTAAATACCAATGTAACAAACGGCTTTACATTACCCAGCTTCACAATTTTAAAACATACATTAAACTGTTCATTTAACTTGCTTGTTCCAACAGCCAGGCTTCCTGCAGGGAATCATTTCCATCGCCTCCACCATGACGCCTGCAGAAAGATTGTGTACTCTTGTTTTAGATGAGATGGCCATCAAGAGGCAATTTGACTATGACAAGAGACATGATGCCATTTATGGCATATCTCCCTCAGGCCATGCTGCAAAACAGGCAATGGTCATCATGGTTAGGGGCATTTTGGGGAAGTGGAAACAGGCAAGCCACCAACATCACATTGTTTTGACCAACAAGATTTAAATATTTTTGCTCTGTATATTTACAACATTTACCAAAAACTTTGTCCTTCAACAGGCTGTGGGTTATTTCTTCTCCCCCGGTTCCATGCCAGCCGTGGAAATTGCCAGCATGATTAGGGATGCCATTGGGCACCTAGACCATATAGGGCTGAAAGTATGTACAGCTGACTTTTGAACAGCAACATTAACAATGTACAATTACACTCAAACCATGTATCGAAACAATGTATTTACCTATTTCCAAGGTGCAGGCAGTAATATGTGACCAGGCAACGACGAACGTCAAAGCCTTGCACCTGCTTGGGGCCACCCTGGACCCTCTGGGTGGAGAGGATTCCCACTGCATTTTGGTGGGGGTTCAGAGGGTTCCTGTGGTGTTCGATGTCCCTCACTTAGTGAAGTCCATCAGGAACAACTTCTTCAAGCATGGCCTAAAGGTAAGCACAGTAAACACAAGAAATACATTTGTAATGATTTGTCTATGAAATGGTTTCATAAAGATGAATGGCATGATTAAAATACATTCTCATACCAGTTCATATTTATTTACATCCTTAGATCCAAGGCAAAGAAGTTCTTTGGCGCCATATTGTCGACTTTTATGAGCTTGACAAGCTCCACACAGTTCGTATGGCGCCGAAACTCACAGAGAGGCACATATCCTTGCCTGCATTTTCAAAAATGCGTGTCAGTTTGGCAACACAGATCTTTAGCCACACTGTTTCTGCAGGTACATTTCACATGCATTATTCATCTTTACAATGAATAGTATCAGCATTTGAAGATTCTAATGTAACACTGACTTCCTATTAAGTACATCTGTTGTGACCCAGGCATTTCAGCAATGTTGTCTTTGAAGAGGCTACCAGAAGAGGCACAAGACACAGTAGAGTTCGTTGCCAAAATGAATCGCCTTTTTGATGTCCTGAACTCTAGGTGATTTTAAAACAAAAACTCACTTAACTTCAAACATTTAACCTACATTCCACCTACTAACTACAACCTACCTACATATCTACAATTACCCTACTTGCAGTCTCCCAGTCTCTGGGTTTACCATGAATTAACATATTCTTACCCCTTTATTAGGTCTGCCAAGGATTCAAACCCCTGGAGACGACCCCTCGGCACAGGAAGCCAGGAGAAGGAGAACTTCCTTGTTGACTGCCTAAGCTGGGTGGCAGGCTGGCAGTTCAGGTCAGTCAATACGAAAAGCCTAAGTGAACAACTAAGCTTCAGCAAATGAAATAAACAAAGAAAACAGGTGAAGCACAGACTGACATGACACTAACCTGACATTTTTAATAGCATTTCTTGATACCCCCCTCCAGATCTGGGCGTACACCACCATGCCAGACCGGAATGTCAGTTGAGCACCTCCATTGGGGTGTTGATGACGTTTTTCACCAGCGAGGTGCTTAGGGAGCAGGTAAGAGGTGGCTCTGACACGCCTTCTGACCAGCTGATCAAGTCACCAATACTTGAAGCATCACAATGGATGTCAGGTGTCCTTCTGGTTCTGACAGAGGAGTCCCCCAGCTGAGTGTCTGGGTCCCCCTCTCCCCTCATGGCCAGGATTCTCTCCACCGCCTCAATCCTCTCCCTCTGATCCTCTGAGCACAGCATTGTTTGGAGTATGGCTTCACTGTGGGCATACCAAGCAGATCTTCTCACTGTTGGCATAACGAGATCCAGCACCTCCTTCCTCTGAGACTTGAGGCAGTCCAGTTGAAACTGGATGTGCCTAGGTCCTTCAATCCAGGAGTTCTTGACCTTTACATTGAACCAACATGGATAGTACACTCCAATGACGAATTCAACAATTAATTGCAGATTCTTTAAGTTCTTTCCCTTCAGCCTGTGCTTTGACACCCAGAGCCTAAGAAGTCTGTTTGCTGTGGTGAGCCAGCGGCTGTGGTTCACTGGTCCAATCTCCAACAGAGCCAACTTGGCAGGTAGCACTCCATCTCTGACTGCACAGACAATCTTATAGCCATAGTGTTGATCAGTTGAGAGATCTTGAATGACCTTGTCTGGCAACTTGATCAATGGAGGGCCAACAGAGATGTGGGTGAAGTTTGGATTCATTTCCAAGTCTGTAGCAGAATCAAGGAGCTTTCCTATGGGCCCGGAAAATGTGTTGTCAGACATAGTAGGGCCATCAAGATCAACAATAAGATGGCGCAGGGGTGGGTAGTTCACCAGTGTGGAGGTTGCACACTAACCAGACCAGTTTTCTTCCAAGGTGCAGCTCCAGCTTCCTCATTACTCCAGCATGTACACCAGTGTTGACATTTGTTGAGTCTCCTCCAACAAGGTCTTGTCAAACCCCCTTTCTTTTAGCCACCCAAACAGGACCTTAGCAATCTGCTCAGCATGTGACTCCTGTTTAGTTGCTTTTTCCAGTGTAAAGTGGAACAGGTAAGTACTGCCAGGCTCACTAGCAACACTATAATGTTCTTCCTTGATTTTTGCAGGAAAGGATTGGTCACTGCCCTCAGCTTCCATCATTACATTTGTTAGGTCAATCCTCCCATCAAAGAGGAGGCAGGAGATCCCTCCCTCCTTCCTGCATTTCTCCTCAAACTCTTCACCCAGCTCTCGCATCAACTTCTCCTGTGCTCTTTTGACCTTGTTCTTATCAATCACTTTACTTGTGTTGTCTTCTGTGATGATTCCCGCATCAATCAGGGCAGCGGTTGCTATAGCTGCAGTTGGCCTCAGCCCTATGCCATACCTTACACTAGCAAGGGCAGTGTTTGGAATCCCATCATAATTTTTTTGTACCTTTGCTACAGGCTCAGTTTCAGGGAAGAGCTCAATGTCAGGGACAAACTCTTCTTCAGCATTAGCCATCTTCAATCCCATATCCTGATCACCATTTGCCACATATCTCTCAACATCTTCCCTGGCTGCCTTCTCTGCTGCTGCAGCATTTTCCTCCTTGCACCTTCTCCTTTTCTCTGCCTTCTTTTCCATCTGCTGCCTTTCCAATGTCCTCACCTGTCTCTTATGCTCTGAGAGATCAGGGGCCCTCATTTGGTGGGGTCCTTTACTTCCAACCTTCTCTTTCTGACCTTTTATATAGGCAAGATCTTTCACAGGAATCTTTTTTTCTCTGCTGCAGACACAGTTAATGTGGGCTTGGATCCCACAGCCCTCACAGCCTGCCCCTTCACAACTGGTAATCAGACACTTGCATGTCAAAATATCAAATAATTTGTCTAACTTGACCACAAACCTCTCTTTGGCATCAAGTTTCCCCTTCCCAAGAGAGAACTTCACTGCCTGATTCCAGACCTCCTTCAGCTTGGACATGATGGTCACCTTTTCATTAATAACAGGTGGTTTGAAAAGAGCATTAGCTTTGCTCCACTGCAAAATCAGACCAGGGTAGATGTCTGCCACCAGCTGGTCTACCGGATAGTTCCTCCTGTCAGCTTCACTTTGCTCCCTCAAGTAGATGCCATACTTCAGGACATCTCTTACAGTTGGCAGTTCAGACACCAACAGCTCCCGTCCTTTGCCAACAAGAGTACTCAAATGAGAACTTGATGTCTTCCTTGTTCTGACTTTAGCCATGTCTTCCACTAGTTTTTAACTCAACACTGTAGTATTGATCAATTAAATTCTCACTCCCTTCCCTAACAGAACAAAACGACAGACTGAAATCTCCAGCACAAAAGATGCTGGTATTGCTGTTGCTATTTTGTGACCCAATTGGGTTTTAACTTTTGATTGCTTTGAAGATGATCACTTGGTTGTGTCTGGACAAATTGACCAGACACAACAATGCACGTGTGACGTGAAATATCAACACATTTCCTGGATCCCCATTTCACATGAGAAAATTCAACTTTTTCTAAACCATAGGTCAGATTTTCAAAATGATAAGGGCTAAATCAAATACAATTAGTTAATTTCTCACTTAATAAACCTCTTCAAACTACCATATTACCATTTCTGGTAGCTAGATGGTACACAAATGAAAAATCGGTCATTCTGGAATATTAGCAGAAAAATTCAATATTCCGCTGCAAATTAATGTAGGTTAGGGTTTTCAGAATTGTAAAAAACCTTCAGATTTGTGTTATATACACCTAAATACATTATTTGAACACCCCTCTTAATTCATAAAAAAAGAAAACTGAGTATGGCCCACCCTACCAGTGCGCGGGAGTTTACAGCTGCTCTCAGGGGGTTGAGTGTGAAGGACTGAAATTCTTTGTGTCTATTCCAATAGGCCTATGTAATGCTAGTTTTCAATGACACAAGTCTGTGTTCTAGAAAGAGTGGTCTGGAGTCGCAGAGGTCCGATAATATCAGTTTTAATGCAGCAGTTGGAAATCAAGTACAGAGCTCTGGGGTTGTCTACGTTTCCCTAACCGCAACAATGTTAGGGTTGGTTCACGAAGTCCAACTGGCTATCTGTCCCTGCCCCAGGATATATTATAGTCTACAGTGCCGTCATACAAAATGATCAAAAGAGGGTTGAGCTTTCTCATGCGGGAGTTGTTCTTGCTGGCGCGCCCCACGCTCCGGTGCCATCTCAGCCCGGCTTCAAGGTTGCTCCTAAAATGAAGAGATTAAGACACCAAATACAGCCTGTTCCCCCCACCCTGAGTGAGACACAATGTTTAAGACTAAGCAAACTTCTAAGTTCATAAAACATTACTTTAATAAGCACAATGTATAATGTTAATAAGCACAATATATTCTTTAAGACATGCATCCTTTATAAAGTAGTACGAACATTGTTCTTGTGCTATGATGCATTCAGTGATTAAGAAGCCACAAATATTGATAGCCCTTGATAGAATTGGTGGCACACAGATGTCTGGAATTATAGAAGGTGCAGTGCCCGTGATGCAGCTGGTGATGACAGTTCATGTATTGTGCTGTAATGTTTTGTACATTCTTTAAGTGTCACAAACATCCTGCCTGCTCTGTCTTCGGGCACATCCAACTGTGAGGTAGATGATGGAGTCACACTTCTGACTACCTCGTCAGATGGGGCACCTCCTTCGACCTCAGCAACAACAGGTCCGCTGATGCTTCTGACCCCCTCACTGGTCCTGCCTCCACCAACAGAACCAATGGATGTGGAACTGGTGTCAGACATTGTGGAAGACAAGGTTATCTGCACAACACAAAACAGCATAAAGATACATCTACAGTCATTAATCACATTATCTTAGCAATGTAACATTGTATTTCCCTTACTTTGTAGACCGTCAGTGATTGCATCCAGGAGGAGAGCCTTTTCTATGTGGCTGGCTGGGTCGTCCGGATCCTTCAGCAGGAGGAAACAGTGAGGGCGTGTCCTCAATGTGAAGTCCTGCTGTTGGGTCCAACACATCAGGACCACAGCTATGCCGCAAGCAAAGCGCACCCTTTCCTGGCAGCCAAAAGGTACACTCCGGCCGCCAACCTGATGAGCCCGTCAGAGGAGTTCTTTGCCTGCATCCAGCTGTTGGAGGAGGAGTTCCAAAAGAACATCGACTCCTTCTGGCCTCACACGAACATCACCAACAACTTTGAGATGACTCTTGAGAGGCTGGGGGCTTTCAATAGCCTTCTCAGCACTCACCCTGAACATGCCAGCCTCCTAGAGTCAATCACAATTAAAAAGTTTGTTATGTGCAGGCTTGGGGCAGAAATAAGAACCAGGAACATGGCTTTGAGCTACAAAGAGAAGACACTGACAGCAGACAGGAAACTGTCCACATTTACAGTGTAGCAGCTCCAACAGGAAGTAGTGGAGCGTGACTAGCGGCCTCTTCCACACCACCAGAGAACTTAAACTCCACGACGGAGCAAAATTCGCGTATTTTCGGGGACAGAGGCAGCCATGGCTCACCTGTAGACTGCCTGTTGGGCGGCTCCTTGGCCTCGACACGCTGCTGAGGAAGCTGACAATTTGTCCTGCTCTTTGCCATCTCACGGGGTAACGGAAGGACCGAGGGCCTGGCGGGGAACGACGGAGCACAGACAGGCTTAACGGAGATAAGACACGTTTCTATAATCTATCCCACACTATTGTTCTCTCTCTCACACACACACACACATTTATAAATATACAGCCACTGACCGGTGGACCAGAGCGATCACAGAGTTAATATGCTGCGTCCTGCAGATTACTGGTAACCCAATCTGGCCAATGTGTGACCTAATGATACTCATAACAATTCGTCAAGCCAACTCTACAGCATTCTCTGCACTAGACACGTAACGTAGACTGTGTTACTCTTTGCAGCCAATAGTAGCCTCATTAATGCATTTATGCCTTGGGGTCAACTTGAAACTGAAAGCATATTAAAATAAAAAAGGTGTTTAAGGAGGTTGCTCCACTCCACTTGATTTGTCACTCCACTTGCTTTGATAATATTTTGCACTTTTGTTAATCAAATGTATGTAATACATTCATTCAATATCATCCAACTGTATGCAGTCTTTTCTTTTTCCACTCTCACTCACTAATCTACAGTAGTTGTATTCGCCTGCCATCGTGCATTGGCTAGGTACTGAAGGGTTGAGATTCTTTATGTTTATTCCAATAGGCCTATGTAATGCTAGTTTTCAATGACACAAGTCTGTGTTCTAGAAAGAGTGGTCTGGAGTCGCAGAGGTCCGATAATATCAGCTTTAATGCAGCAGTTGGAAATCAACAAGTACAGAGCTCTGGGGTTGTCTACGTTTCCCTAACCGCAACAATGTTAGGTTCACGAAGTCCAACTGGCTATCTGTCCCTGCCCCAGGATATATTATAGGCTACAATGCCGTCATACAAAATGATCAAAAGAAGGTTGAGCTTTCTCATGCGGGAGTTGTTCTTGCTGGCGCGCCCCACGCTCCAGTGCCATCCCAGCCCGGCTTCAAGGTTGCTCCTGGCTCCTGAAATGAAGAGATTATGGCACACAGTACAGCCTGTTCCCCACTCCCTAAATGAGACTATGTTTAAGCCTAAGCAAACTTCTAAGTTAAAACATAAAACATTACTTTAATAAGCACAATGTATTCTTTAAGACATGCATCCTTTATAAAGTTGTACGAACATTGTTCCTGTTGCCATATCAACCGGTGCACAGTGCCCCGTGATGCATTGGGTGGTTAAGATACCACACATACTGATAACTTGAACTAGCCTATAGATTATGATAGCCCTTGATAGAATTGGTGGCACACAGATGTCTGGAATTATAGAAGGTGCAGTGCCCGTGATGCAGCTGGTGATGACAGTTCATGTATTGTGCTGTAATGTATTGTACATTCTTTAGTACATAGCTGATAGCCAGCCAATAGCTAGGTTGTTGAGCCTACCTGACCACAATGACCATTAAAACTGTCTATCTGAACGTAAATATATATATTAAATATCTATAATATTTAAGTGTGTGTGAACATTTCGGTGTGGTATTTAAAACATTAGCAAACCAAACATTTCTAACACGTACTAACAGAGAGAGCCGGACCTGTGTTGACGATGGCTCGAAAGAAAAGGAAGAGACCATAGCCGTCTACGTATATATTAGATAGCTTGCCGTAAAGCAGTATCTCTGGTCGTAAAATGTATGACGTCACTGACATTTTAAAAAGTATTTTTAGAACACTAAAACGACTTCAAAAAATCTAACACCCAGCAGTTAGTAATTTTTTTGCCTCCCCCCTCGAATTCCAAATTCAAATTACTCGAAAAAAAATTATATCCTGAGAAAAGTGGATTTTTAGGGGTATAGCTCCATAGACCTCCATTCATTCTGCACTCGACCGTTAGCGCCATCATATGGAACTAGTGTGGAACTGCAACCAGTTCAGAACCCGGAAGTATCCCGAGAGTGGGAGTTCTCTTAGATTATACGTTCTCTGTAATTACTCATTTAACATTGTCATACAAAGCAACATTCTGAAATGTTATGTACAATATCATATATGCTGATATTATTAAGTACATATATTTTCGGAAACAGTAGTCTGTAGTTAGCATCATAACATTACCCTCTGTTGCCCGTGCGCCATGCGACACATACGACACCGGTCTGTGATACATCTGTTTTCAATTGTTAAAATAACCATTCCTCACAAATAAATGTTTGTTTTGGTATTTATTAGACATGACATTGCAAGTCAACGATTTGTAATACCACAAGCAAAGAGGCTATGGTGATAGCTAACTATTTGCTCATTTAACATTGTGCTATGAAACACTATTTTGAAATGTAGGCAGCTAAAATATGATAGCTCTATAACTGTACGCTGATATTAGAGCTAAGCTAGTATAGATCTACTTTCGGAAACAGTAGTCTGCTATTTCAGAGAGGAGTTAGCTCTAGCTGCTACACCGGCACATCTCTACTACTGTATCTGTTACCAAAAGTGTTAAACCTAGCTAGCTACAGCTAATTTGCTACCTTGTAGTCTTCCGTTCCAAATCGCTTCTGGGAGGTACTGTACAAATCGTCCAGCCACCAGCTCGTCCAGCCACCAACGCAATCGCTAGCTACAAGACGAACACTGTAGTATACCATTTACCGGGACAGCTTCTCCACAAAGGGCTATATCGCATTTTGCGTTGTTACTGACAATGATCGCTATTGAGCTTTTTATGCATGAGCGATTTTCTACTAAATAAATGTCAAACTTATGTAGTTTTTTGGGGGGCATATTTTCAGTTAGCAGACATCCTCTTTGAATCGCGATTCCATCTGAAATATTTCCAGTGATAACGTTGTTACAGTAGCTTCTTTCCAAGGGTGTTCTTAATGAATTATGCAATAGCCTATAAGTAGGCTAAATGCTTGAAAATATCACTAGAAGGGAAAAACTTAAAGGGATGGACCCACCTGCAACCGACGCAAACAGGCACACCCTCACAATTTCCCCAGAAATTGCATGCTCTCTAGTTCCCAATGCAATACATATACAAAACTAATGCTACTGATACATCACTTTCATTTTGACACTCATATTTAAGGTAAGGGTTAGAATACCTCTAGAATAACGGGAGCTTTCACTGTGTGCCCATAAAGTATCGAAAACATGTGTGCTAGCGAATAACTGATACAACCACACAAATAAAAGCTACTATTCCAACTTTTATATTATATTATGAGTAAAAAAGCATATAAGTTTCTTATATGTGTCTAACAAGTGTCTTGAAATGTTTTATCGTTGTCAGTTAAACATGTTTCCATCTGTTGGACCCCTGGTGGAAAGAAGCAAACGTTATACCAGGAGTTAAATAATATCGGAAAACGGAACACCGTGAGCTACTCAAGATGTTCCGAACAATGCCGGATGTCAGTTTTTTAATATTTTGACGTGTATTATTGGTTCAATTGGTTCATCATGTCAATCATAGCTAAGAAAGTTGCCAAGCGTTTTCCGGAAACTACGATGCTATCTGATTAGGTGTAGCCTTATTTTTGACCGTTGCAGCCTCATTTAAAGTCGCTATGCGTCCAAGTTTGTACGGAACACTGTGAGACTACAGTAAATGACCTACATCAACGATAAACAGTGCTGGGAGTTTATCCGATCAATTGCCACCATCGAGAGGGGGAATACAGAAGAGCTCATCAAGGGTGCAAAGTTTGTGGGTCTTTTGAGGGACGGGTCTACAGACAGCTCCGTGAAAGAGGAGGAATTGCTGTACATCCAGACATGCACTGAAGGAAGAGTGACTGTCAGATTTGCCGGGATCGACGCTGTGGAGAAGGCTGACGCTGAACACATCACATCTGTCATCTCCGGCTTGATGGACAGTGTGGATGAGGAGTGGCGTAAAAAGCTTGTTGCTTGTGCCACTGATGGAGCAGCGGTGATGGTCGGTGTACCCAATGGTGTGGTGAGCCGATTGCGGGGGGACTGAGCATATGTAGTCGGTGTGCACTGCATGGCACATCAGCTGGAACTTGCTTTTAGTGATGCCATCAAATCCAACACAATGTTCCAAAAGGTTAAGGAGCTATGGCTCTACAACTTTTATCACCAAAGTGCTCTTAACAGAGCGAATTTGTTAAGTAGCTGCAAGACCTTAGACAAAAGAGCCTTACTCCCAACACGAATTGGGGGTACAAGGTGGGTCGGCCACCTCAACCGGGCTTTGGACAACTTTTTAAGGGGCTATGATCCCATCCTACTGCACCTTGAGCAAGTGAGTTGCATTTAAATTAGCTTATTGTGTATATATGTATATATATGTATTACTTATCCACAGCAATAATTTATGCATAAACACAACACCCTGTTTATAACTTTATTATGAATGGAATACTACTTTTTGTGTAGTTATTCCAGATTCAATGACCTGATAATGAGGATGTCCGGTGGACTCAGCAGGCAAAAGCTAGAAAGTTGTATGCCATTGCCAGGGACAGCTCTGTTTTTAAATTTGCAGGGTTCCTTCATGACATCCCAGGGCATCTGACAAGTCTCTCTGTATGCCTGCAGAGAAGTGGTGTCACTATTGCCGAGGCACATGGCTCACTTGTGGGTACACAGACCGTGATCATGAAGTATCTTACAAAGTGTGTAACTTATGTGTTTTTACTCCCTGTGTATTCATAACAGATAGGAAAGTACTGTTTTTTTAAATACCGAAATGATTTAAAAGAAAATCTACTTTTTAATCAGAGAAGGACCAATGATGAAGGCCACCACTGGTCTCAGCTTTGAGGGAGTTGAGCTTTCAAGGAGTGACAACAGGCCTGTTAAGGTGTCACAGGATAACTTGCTGAGAAAGCTGAGTCAATAGCATGAGAGACAGATTTGAGGACTTTGGTGCAGGAGTTCTGTCAGCCACAAAGCTGGTTAATTTCAAGAACTGGGCAGATCTAGCTAATTCTGCACGTTTGTTGTTGATGGTGTTAGAAAAAGTTGCGGTGCAAAATATCCCCGACCAAGGGACCCTTTTAAAGGCAGTTATATCAAGAGGGCAAATGTGAATCCCTGACATGGATGAGAGTCAATAGGTGGCACAGACACGCCTGCCCAGAGGTCTTTTTGACCTGCTCCTGTCCATTCCATTTTCCACCGCTAATTGGAACGAGGCTTCAGCACCATGAAGCAGGTGAAGATTCAAACAGTGATTTTATGTATATGAATGTCATGAACTATGTAATGTCAATGTACTCACTGCTATATTTCCCCATATACGTTTAAGTCATAAGGTGAAGACTGACTGGAGGGCCAGCCTCACTCCTGCTGCTCTCTCAGACCTCCTGACCGTACAGCTATTGTCCTCAGATGTGGAGGAATACGACCCACACCTGCAATCAACATGTGGGTTGCTACAAGTGTGCGGATGCGAAGACCAAACCTCATGGACAAGGACAATCCATCTCACATTGAGCAAGATCACGAGTAGTAGGCCCCTGGAACCCCCTGAATTAATACATTATTTCAAAAAGTTAAATTGGTTGATTTTGTTTAATCCATTCTCCATAGGTAAAGGTTGTTTATGTCAAACAATTTCAGAGTACTTCTGAAATGGCAGGTTTATTTTTGAACGGTAAAAAATATTATTGGCAAGAATTTTTTTTCCATCTACCAGCAATTTTGGCTGGGAAGCCAAAAAGTTAATTTTGAGCCCTGGCCGTGATGTGTTCATGAGTGTTACAGGTGTGTATTACAACGCCCTGCACACTCTAGAGCAGTGGTTCCCAAATGTGTTGCAGCACGCAACCCTTTCTAGTTTTAATTGCTAAAGATGCCGATGGCTCACTCCCACTGTCCCTTCATTTCTTTAAAGTGCGTTTTTAACCAGGTGTCCATTTTGATGAATGTAGTAAGTGAAAAAAGAAATAACTGAATGATCACTTAGCGCCTAATATGGACAGGGGGCGGGGCTATTGTGACAGACGTGCTTGTAAAAGGGAATTAAATCATGAGTAATTTATAACTTAATCGGAAATTGTATTTCTGAATAAAACTTTGGCATCTGAAGTTTTACGACGGCGTAGGCCTACTAGGGCCAGTGTAGTAGGTAAAGCCTACTCAGCCGGGGGAGGTTTGAAGATAAAAGTCACAAATTTGCAAGAAAAAAACTTGTACATTTGCGAGAAAAGGGAGATTCTCCGACATTATAAAGTCAACTTTTTTTTCTCCAAGGAACCTCGTCGCTTCACTTTGCATGGTCAACCTCATCACAGGCGCTCTTGCCATTTATAAAGCCTGCAGTAATAGATGCCTGATCATATATCATAATACTTTTCAAAAGGTTCGAGGTTCAACAGGACACAGCCAAGACGCTGCGATCTTCAAAGCTGATCCACACCTTGAGGATCGATTAATTTGAGGATCTGTTGTATTGTGCCCTGTAGAACCACAATTTGAATTGCCCGTAGATTTAACCTGCGATATCCTTGCATCTGTCCGTTGGATTGTAGTTCCTGATGCACAAAAGCTATCACCTCATCCAAATAAGTATGATGTTTCCTTCTGAATAGGCCCAAATCACGGCAATGTCTTTTCAAAGTCCGAATGCGTATTATAACCTGGTGATTCTGGGCTAAAATTAGGAGTGTGTTTAGGCATATTTATGACTTTAATCTCAGAATATTACCTCCCCTCCAGCATTTTTTGTTTTACCTACCTACCTATCTCAGTTAAATGCTTTTTCACCATTACAAACATTGGGAACCACTGTCTGCTCTAGAGGATTGATACTTGCTCGACATCAGCAACGTCCTGCACATGTTCTGCTGCCACAACGTTTTCCTGCCATGTATCCAGGCCAGCCTGAATGTCTTCCATGAGGCATGGGATAACCATCCCATTAGGACAGAGCAAAACCTAACACCAAATCAGTTGTGGCAGGTGGGCCAGGCCTGAATCCCATTGCAGATCCTCTTCCTGAGGTAAATGATGTATTTGTTAAAACATGTAATTACCATGTCTTGTTAGTCATTAAGTAAAAACAGACACCCTAAAAATTATCATTAGTACAGTCATGCTATGTCTTTCTTTGATTAGTTAAACCTTAGCTTGATGTAAGCAGGGATAAGATTGTTTTAAACACAACTGCACAATACTAATATAAAATATTAAGTGTCTTACTGCAGATAGTGTAGTTTTGTCTTTTGCTGTCATAACTTTAAACCATTCATTATTCATTCAACTATTCATTTATCAGTTGTGTACATGGTAGTAGTAATGGTAGTGGTTTCAGTTGGGTTACTTAACATGTTGTGCTTATATCTAATATCTATCTTCGTCAGGATATACTTGTACCAGAGATCGAATGGGAGGAGAGCGTCTACATCGGTGATGTCCCTGTGCTGGACAGCCCACTCTCAGATAAAGAAACGGTGCAACTTCAAGACACCATTGAACCATTGCAAGACTCTGAAAGTTTACATTTATTTCAACACAGTCTCAGAAATATTAATCTATCAAGCATTGCACAGTCAGTCGGTGAACAAGTTAAGACCGCTTTATTGCTTGCGGCCACAAGGAGACAAAAACATCACACACCATTGTGCTCCAAGTTCGTCCGCTAGCATGTTGCGCTAGCTAGCAATTTAAGCACAGGCGCTCATGACTGTTATTGGCTAAGACAAGCATGCAAATGTTCCATGGCTCTTCTTCATTGGCTCCTCTGCATAGACCTGGCACGCGTGCAGGTGGAAACTTACAGAGTTCTCTGACCCTAGACTTGACCATATGATTCACTTAACACAGATAAATTAACACATTTATTGCACCTCAAGCATACTAATGGTCAACCCAGGTCAGTTTGTTTACATAAGCCTAGTGTTACCCAGAGTTCAGATTTGGGGTTAGGCCTCTCTTTGCACACAAGGAATACTATAACACAGGATCATTCTTGAACAGGATAAATATGTTATACCTTCAATTTTTCCAACACACAGTCGAGTATGTTGAGAATTTATTTGAGGCAAGATAAATATCAAATTAAATAATAATAATAACTAGAGAGCAGGCATGAAAACGGGTCAGGGGTGAAAAAGGTGAGAAGGATATTACCCCTCTAAGGGGGTCCTGGTGCATGCTCCCCCATAAGAAAAATTAAATAGTCCATATTTTAAAGCATCAATCTGATGCATTTTGAGATACTTTTTTTGCCAACCTGGTGAGAGCTGGAGAAACGTAACTTCAGCCATGAGTCATGAGGCTAGTTAGAGACTTCCATGGTTAATCCTCGCGCACATAGCAATTTTTGGGGGCTGATTTGAGCGAAAAATCGTTTTGGAGCTTGATGTAAAACAAACAAACATCCGTTTGTCCAATTGGTAAAACATTGTCTAGTGAAGGTAATACGTTTACGTTACTTAGCCTGGTTTTCCATCTTTATATTGTCTCTATAGCTAGCTTTCCATCTGTCAGTGTCACTGTCGTGTGTAAGCGGCACTAAGGGCTGCATAGACGTTTTTTTTAAAGTAGGCTAGTAAAACAACTTATAAGGCAAGCGGCCCTCCGGCCCAGAAGTGCTTTGGCCCATCGGGAAATCTCCCGGTGCTCCCGATGGCCAGTCCGGTGGACCACCTTACCTTCTGCTTTGTCAGTCCACTTACCTCAAAATCTACCTTTTCAAAGACGGTAGCGTAAACTTATAATTTTCCACCGGAGCTTTAGCTTGCTGGCTAACGTTGCGTTCTCTCCTGCTGTGTTCAATGACTCAATTCATCAAGCTGTAGCTAATGTTAGCTAAGTCTATGTCAACAGAGCTCCTGGGTGAGTTGGTGGTCTGCACTGGTGATGCAACCTTCGCGTTAATATTTCCATGCACTCACGCTCCCTTCTGACACGCGCACCTGTTCGCAGTTCACTAGGGTGTGCCTGCTTGCGTCGTCGGTTGCAGGTGGGTCCGTCCCCTTAAGTTTTTCCCTTCTAGTGATATTTTAAAGCATTTAACCTACTCATATTGCATAATTCATTAAGAACACTCTTTGAAACAAGCAAACCCCCTTTGAAACAAGCTACAGTAACAGCTTCATCAAAGCCAATATTTCAGATGGAATCGCGATTCAAACAGTACCTTCTGCTAACAAAAATATTCCCCCCAAAACGTAAATAAGTTTGACATTAATTTAGGGGGAAATGGATAATTCAAAATATGTTTTCTAGAGGCAAGCTGGCTGCTGTTGCTATAGCCACACTTCACTGATTGTTTGAAAGCGCCGGAAATGAGGACACAGTACTACACACTGCCAGTGGGCGACAGAGTCTGACTCTGAGGCTAACGTCAAAAAAAGATGCGGCCTCACTCAAATTCCAAGTTTTACACAAATCACAAAAATATGCTGACCCGCTGGCTGTCTTCGCAATCGCCATATCTTTAGCTAAGGAATTTGAGTGAGACTGCGGCTGTGTCTACTACCGCGCACTTGTGCACTTCGAGCACTTACTTTCAGTGCTTAGGGCGCTTACGCTGAAAAACCAAAATAATTCAGTGCACTGAAAGTACCCGGATGATGCACTGCAAACGGTCAAAAAATGAAGTGTCCGACGATGGACACTACTCGCCCTAAACGGCGCCATCTTGGCTACGTAGCGGAAGAGGAGGAGTCCAGTGACAGAAATACAAGCGGGTTTGTTTCGCGGGTTTAGTTTCTCGGGTGTCGCGAGCAGATTTGCCTGCGTCACTTCCCGCTAAGTGGGTAAGTAAAGTGTTCCAGTTTAGACAGCGCTACTCAGCAACTGAGTGCACTGCAAATGTAAGTGCACTACATTGCAGTGCACTACATTAAGTGCGCGGTAGTAGACACAGCCTGCGTCTTGTTTTGACGTTGGCCTCAGAGTCAGATTATCTATGGTGTGTACTGTCTTCGATGCCACAGCTAAACTTTATGACAAAGTTACATTCTCATTTCCGGCGCTTATGTCAAATTTATTTAGGTTTTGGAGGGCATGTATCTGTATCCCCCACCTGGCTGTCTTCACAATAGTCATATCGTCATAACACTGCCCTCCTTCTGTTTTTTGTTTAGAATTGACAAAATACTACTATGACACTTTCTAGCATGTCTCATGTTTTTTCACCGGAAACTCTTTTTATTAAGACAATTCTTTGATAATACAACACAATGTGAAAGACTGAAGTTATGCTAGTCAGTGAACGATAAAGATATAACTTCTGCATTAAATTATGGCAACAAAGCTGTTTATAATGTCTAACACAGGAACACTAGAAACGGGCTGGTAGGGAAGATTGCCCTGCCAAATTAGTTTTGTGTAAACAGTGGGTAAGTACAAGTTATTTATAAAGCACACTCTCAACACAGCAAGGCTGACCGAGGTGCCGAACAAAAGCCAGGGTTCGTACAGCTTTTTAAGTGTAAAATTCAAGCACTTTTCCAGCACTTTCAAGATAAAATGTGAACCTTTTCAAGGAACCCGAAGCTTTAAATAGACTCTATATATACATATACATGACAAACAATCCTCCCTATTTACCTTCATTTCTATTTGTCTGTTGCTCTTTTGCAGAAATGACAATTTACATGGCAAGGGAACAATCTTCTTCTCCCGGCTGAATAATTGTATAAAAAAAAATGAGGCTACTCTATATATTCAAATAACTAAAAAACTATTTTTAATAGTAGCTCTTGTACCATAAACTCCTAATAGTGCCAAGTTACAGTTTGTGTATGTCGGTGTGTTGCCAAAAAGTGATCCTCGTCCAAAAATGGATTCCAGTCAATAAAAAAGGTATTTTAGCCATAATACGGAGTAGGGTCCAGCTGCAGCCCTGGAGAACAACCACCCTGGCGTGACATAACACCCAGGCGTGACGGAAGTAACCGTGGTGTGACGGAAGGGATTTTTTTACACATCGCTATCAGAAACCAAAGATCGACCATGGAAGTAAGTGAGAATGTCAATGTACTTAATGTATTAAGTAATATTCATGTTAAAGCCGTGCCGTGGTTTATTTACTTTTCGCTAAATTCGGATATAGCCTAATAATATTATAATACCGCGCCCTTTTAAAAATTAGCCAACAGCATCCAGCTGCACTTCGTTCATGGAAGTAACCCCAACCCTAGGTGAACCGAGCCCTGGTACTTTCTCCTAACCCCAACCCTAGGTGAACCGAGCCCTGGTACTTTCTCCTAACCCCAACCCTAGGTGAACCGAGCCCTGGTACTTTCTCCTAACCCCAACCCTAGGTGAACCGATGGTCATTTACTTAATGAGTAAACTGTATA
Organism: Mallotus villosus; assembly: GCA_903064625.1. Taxonomy (NCBI): domain Eukaryota; kingdom Metazoa; phylum Chordata; class Actinopteri; order Osmeriformes; family Salangidae; genus Mallotus; species Mallotus villosus. Next base: position 198,816 of record CAEFZP010003635.1, read on the forward strand.
ATACACTTAGAAATACATTGCGTCAATGTATATTTATATCGAATTGTGATGATATCCTTAAGAAAAAATACAATTTGATTCTATTAGACATAACAAAACAATTACGGTTACTGACATTTCCTGGCATTTCGAAATATTTTTTTTTAAGCTGTAAAAATGGTTACTGACATGTCGAAATATGTTGTTATTTTTGTATTATGTTAATTTCAGCGATAAATACGCTCATTTTATTCTGATACATTATAAGTTTATTTTATTCTGATAACTTCCGTCACATAACTTCCGTCACACCACGGTTACCGTCACGCCTGGGTGTTGTTGTCACGCCAGGGTGTTAGTCTCTGGGGCTGCAGCTGGACTCTATTTATAATACGTCCATGATTTCAGTACGTACACGGGACTAAATGGGCTGTGGTCCAATAAAGCATCGGTACACATAACCCGACATAGCGTTAACATGCTGGAACCGTGGACTGATTTCACTTTGCAACGTGTCAGCCAGCAAATACCGTAACTAATGTTACTAGTGTTATCAAATGAAAATGCATCGGGCGGCCTCGGTTATCACCCCGCTAGGTGTAACGTCACGTTAGGATGAAAAAACCCCGAACTAACGTTAGCTCTACGTACCCCGAGCTAACGTTATCTAGCTAACAACATGACGTTGATGCAATGACTGAATCAGAACTAGCTGACCAGCTAATTGCTAATGGATTTGAGCGTCAATTTAGCAAGCTATTTTTGTATCGACTTGTAAGTGCCGATTCCCCCATTGTATAAATCTGGATATCCTTTTTGCAGACCGAGCAGTATCATTGCCGGTCATTTGGTCCACGTCGTAGCCAATTTTTGTATTGATCATTTTCAAGCCACAACCTGGCATGGCAGCTTCGGGAGCGATAGGTCCATGTGAGCAGCGACAGCGACTTGGTTAGTTTTGGATAATTGCTGATTGCTGAAGTGATCACCAGGTGAGGCGCGTGCGCATGGAAAGAAAACACGGGGAGCAGACGGCGGAGAAAAAAACATTCGACTTAATTAAAAAAAAATACAGAATACAATGTAGCCTATTTGTTAAAATACAACACTGGTCAATATAGAGAAAATCAAGCATTTTCCAGCACAGTGTTCAAATTTCAAGCACATTTCAAACCTTGAAAACACTATGGTTAAAATCAAGCATTTTCCCGACTTTCAAGCATCTGTACGAACCCTGAAAAGCACAAATTCAATAATACAAATACATTTATAAAACACTATCCACCTTATTCCTAGCACCCATGATCCATTTCCTGAATTATGGGAGCGACTTCCGGAGCCGGCGATTGTCATGGTAACGCTCAAACAGCCATTGCGGTTTATTCAAATTCTGATGCTAAATAAACTAGAGAGCATGTGTGCTTGCTTGCGTCGGTTGCCGCAGAGCCATAGAAAAAGAGAGTTGCGACACTTCCATAGACTCCCATTGTTATCGAGGAATGCGGAAGTAAAGCGACCATGAGGCGACCAATAGTTCCTAGCATCGTATTTTCCACCGTTGAACCCCATTCATTTTCAGTGTCTTCGAAGTTAGTTAGCTGGTAAATTTACGAAAATCCTGATTTTTTTCATATTTTTATCACCACATATCAATTGTTATTAGTAATATTTCTTATAGCTAGCTTTAGATAAAACAAATCGTAAGATTATAGCTTGTTAGATTCTAAATGCAGTTAGAGCTAGTAGGTCTAGTATCTAACGTAGAGCTAAGCAACACTTTTACTGTAGATAGCTAGAGAGCACGGGTTTCATAACCAGAAGTCCGTTCGTTTGTAGTCTGTCATATTAGTTCTAGTTATTGGTGTTCGTTGGCATACAGAGTTAGTCTTCTCTTATTAGTCTATAGTACATCTGATTATAGATAGCAACACTGAATTGCAGATCGTCCAGCTAGCTCTCAACACTCGACAGGAATTTCAGGTCCACTCACTAGCTAGTTAGCTCAACTAGATGCATCTACTACTGCATCAATCAATAGGATAAATGACTTTGTGATAAGATCATCAGCACAAGTGTGGATGATGAGAGTAAACACAAAGTATAACTGCATGGATAACTTTAATGATTATTATGCAAACAGCAACAAGGTATTGTCAGGCTGGTGGAGAGATGACCAGGTTGATGTCGCATCACAAGGCTGGTAAGTGGGTCTGGTAGAGAGTTGGAGAGGCTGTAATAAACAATTATATGGAATGTTAATTCTCCCATATTACAGATTTTTTTCCTTTCCATTAAACACATTATATGAACTTACTGTTTGTGTAAGAGTGATGGCGAGGCTAGTGGAGTGATGCAGCTGGTGGAGCAAAGGAGAGGCTGGTGGAGCTTGCCATTCCTGTAAGCGGCAGGATGATGGTTAGTGGAGCTACTGATGGTGAGGCTGTAAGATTAGGATAGAATGATGTCTGATATTATTATGTAAATTGACAGTTACCACAAACAAAAATAATTTAGCATTTTCTGAAGTAGATGTAGCAGATATGTTGACCTTGGTCCTGGGGATCCAGATACCTATAGAAGCTGAAGTTAAGGTAGGTTGTGGTACATTTGTTGGTGCAAAAGTCAGACCGAGCACCTCCATAGCAACAATCGGAGTGTTTGATGGTGGCCTGGTTGTTGCTTGGCTTTGCTGGTTCTTCTTTGCTCTTTTTGTCTGGCTTTTACTTCCAAGATGACCGTCTTTTAAGAGCCCTTTTTTTCTTTCAGCCCGGATGTGCTTTGCTGCGATTCTCAACCTCAGCCTGATGTATCTGTTGGTATTTTTTTTTGTACATCATGACATGAGGGAAGCCTGCAGTCGATCACCATAGCTTCTCTCCCTAGCACATGCATGGCATTTTGGAGATCCATGAGGGAGGCACTGGTCCTGGTTCGGAACAGCTCCTCAATTTGCCGGACTAGGTCAAAGGCCTCCTCCGACGGCCGACAAAGCGCACCAGGCTTGAATTCCTTCAGCTTCAGTCAAGTACTGTGCTCTCCTTCAGGTTTGTCCTCATTGTGGTTAATTTCTTTTTTGCATTCATTACAAATGTTGGCGTATTTGTTCACCTGATTAACTATGTATCCTGTCAGATGGTAGAGAGCACAGGTCTCTGTTGAAGTGAAGTCAGGTGCAGGACTGCGCTCCATCAGCTCCTCCACTCGCAGGGCAGGACTGGGTAAGGTCTCCTTTGCATCCAGAAAGTCAGCCAAAAGGCTGTTCTCGTCTTCCTGATAGCTTCCTGATTTCAGTGTTGTTAAAAACTGCCCAACAGAAATGGACTTCAGTGCTTGGTGAAACTCCACGGCAGTTGGGACTGGATTTCTCTGTCGGATGCAACCAAATAGGTTTTCCAGACAGTCTTGGGTAAACCTGCTGGTCAACACAAACAAGTGTCCCTGGGACAGCATGTCTTCCTGGATGGACAGTATTGTAGATGTTGCCATCACAATCCCTGTTTGTACAGGCTTCCAGCTACTCGGTTGTCCAATCTTCAGCCCACGGAACAGTTGGATCGTGTCCCCGAGGAACTTGATGGCCTTTTGGTACTCCTCCATCTTGTGCCTGCTCAGTGCCATTACTGGGTGGCGAGAGGACATGAGGTCAAACCAGTGGTCTACCTGCTCCAGGAGCCATGCTGTTGTCCGGTAAGAGGTGGGTCGTTGTTCCTTCTCAACCATATATTTCAGGCCAGCACTTCTTGCCTTGCTGAAAACATTTAGTGCAGGGCCTACCTTCATCTTGTCAAAATGACTGGGTTGAAGGGTTTTCATTGACAAATTTGGAGCAATTTTCAAAGCCATCCCCTCTTGAAAATGAACCAAATCTTTCAGTGGACCGACCGAAGCTACATTGGAGGGGAGGTTCTCCCTCTCTACTGTATCTGGGTGGGATTGTGAACGTCTGTCCGCGGATCAGGGCACTCATCAAGTTCTTCACCAGGTGTGGGAACATCTGGCATGAAGTGTAGCCTCCTGTCTGGTCTTATTGGATGTGGGACAGACGTTTTGTTGTGGTCCACTCCAAAGGCCTTCCACATTGCCCGATTAGGGCTGCCCATGTCAGTGGTAACGTTAATCACATGTAGTCCGATGGAATCTGCTCTGTGAATAATGTCCAGGACAATGGGTTTGTAAATGGCCCCATTAGTGGAATTGCCACTGTAGTGGTAAGCCACTACTTGTTTCCACCTTGTCGTGCTCCCTGCCAACATAAAAACACACGCATGTGTTGCCTCTCCTGTGTGGCCAGGTAACGTCACGTCCCCGTACAGCTTCCCTGTTCCCAGGTGCAGCTCCACGCTTGGTGTGATTGACATCTCATCCAGAGTAAGTACGCACTCCCTCTCCATCTCTGTCAGGCCATCTACCTTCAGCTTCAGCATGTCAAACACCTCTCCTAGTACTCCTGGTTCCATCTTAATGTGCTGTATTCTTCTTTGCAGGGTTCTGATGTCAGGGAGAGGAATCGACATGTCCTGTAGAAGTTTGTAGCCTGTTGAGCCGGTAGCAAAACGGATTTGAATAGCCTTTTTAAGGATGTCATTTCCCCATCATAGCTTCTCTTGCTCTTCAGACCGCTCGCTTTGATCTGATCTTTCGATAACATCCATTATTATTATTTTTTTCCGTAGGACCACATTCATTCTTTTTTGACAATTTAGGGCTGCCTGTAACCTTCTTGTCTGGTCTATTTGTTTGGTTAACTCCTCCCTCAGGTCTTTCTCACCGTACCCTGGCTCAGTTGGACACTGGGCACAGGATCCTGGCTCACTGGGGCACTGGAAGCTGGCTCACTGGGGCACTGGATCCTGGCTCACTGGGGCACTGGGAACTGGCTCACTTGGACACTCGACTGTCTCATTGGCTGCTGATATGCCCCTCTCAATTTCCTCACAGTCTAAATGTTCAATAGCCTCTCTTCCCTCACTTTCCCTTCTCTGACTTCCCTCAGTATCTGAAATGATGACATGGCATTGTTAGTGTTATAGGGTGGGGAGGGTGTGCAATTGTAAATGTTAGATTCATTGCAAGTTAACATTATTCATACCAAAGTTCATCATGTGACAGTAAGTGTGGTCACTGGCCACTGAATAAACATTTACTGGAGGCCTTTTGGTGGTTCTCTGACTAGGACCCTTCCTCCTCTTGGGCTCAGGACGATGCAGAAATATGCTGGGAACAGCATCAGCTTTTAATTTCAGTCTGCCTTTTTTTGTTTTGGTGAATTGGTCTCCCTCAAAATGTGCCTGCGATGATATTGACACAATGGCTTGAGTTTAATTTCAACATGCATTCTAGACTCATAGTCAATCCCAATTTAATTATAGTCATGTACATATTACAGTAAACACATTGGTCCTTGATCCACAAGTGAAATGTATAAAGACAACTTAAACTCACACCACACAGTTTTCTGTCATTGCATCTCCTTGTGACGGTCAGGTGCCTTCTGCCAACTTGGGCCATCCATTTTTTTCTCCTATTTTTCTCCTTTGGAAAACCATACATTCCGATCCCTTTCTCCGACCGATTGGCGCATCCAAATGCTGCACAGCAAACCATGATCTCCTTGTCTTCTAGGATCAAATGAAGTGCAGGAGCTCATTAATTAGACATTTTATACTGCATTTCAACCACTATAATGATTGTTTGTGTGTGCCTAGGCTGAGGTTTGTGAACAGCAGACATTTATATCACCACAAACAAAAGGAGTGGAGGAACACTGGACATATTGTACAATAAAGTTTTATTGAATGCAGTTGGTTGCCTTGTATATTCTGCTCTATTTTTTCTATTGAACAGTTGCTGGTGATAATGGTTAGATTCAACTTGCATCAAGTAGGCCTACTACAAATATAAGTGTTGTTAATGTGGTAAAATGTAAGTGGGCAGAAGTTTAACAAGTCCCATTTACTTCAACAGTCAAAGGTTAAACATTAAGTGGAACAGTATAGTCCTCATTAGGCTACTGTTTGGTATGTACAGAACTGGTACAGTATGGTAGCTTGCATAGCCATTTCTAGCTCAGCTTCACAATATTGTGTTATGTATTATAAGTGAATGTAATACATACATGTTAATAAAGTAGCAGACATACATGATACAACAAACCAGTAACCAATTGACATTATGTGTTAATATACCGTTAATATATATATATATATCGGTGAATCGAGTTGGTGCTACTGTCTGTCCCGCCGAAAACCATTCAAACAGGTTGACAGCAGTGGGGTTTTTTTAACAACAGCGAGCTACCGGAACCACGTGACAAAAAAGCTCTAGCTTTTTTCCAGCGTTTCACTGGCAGTGACTGTTCACAGTGTTGTATTTCACTCCATTTTACACCAAAAACGTCAGGGAGGACTTCCTTTTGTAGATACGAGTCAGCCGAAGATAGCCAGAATGTCGGATGTCTTCAAACGAGCTTGTTTCAATTGGTAATTTGCCTGAGAAAGCGACTTCCGTTGGCCAGCTTCATTGAAAACCATTCAAATAGGTTGAGAGCAGTGGGGTTGGTAGGAACTATTGAGAGCTACATGAACCACGTGATCACGTGCCGGCGAGATCATAGCGTGTCGCAACTCTCTTTTTCTATGGCTCTGGGTTGCAGGTGCTGGGGTCCGTCCCCTTCTTGTGATATTTTCAAGCATTTAGCCTACTGTACTCATATTGCATAATTCATTAAGAACACCCTTGGAAAGAAGCTACTGTAACAATGTTGTCACTGGCAATATTTCAGATGGAATCGCGATTCAAGCAGTACTGTCTGCTAACTGTAAATATGCCCCCCAAAACGTAAACAGGTTTGACATTAATTTAGGGGGAAATGGGTAATTCAAAAGAAGTTTGCTAGGCAAGCTGGCTGCTGTTGCTATAACCACACTTCACTGATTGTTTGAAAGCGCCAGAAATTAGGACAGTACTACACACTGCCAGTGGGCGACCAAGTCTGACTCTGAAGCTAACGTCAAAAGAACAAGATGCGGTCTCCTTTAAATTCAAAGTTTCACACAAATCACAAAAATATGCTGACCCGCTGGCTGTCTTCGCAATAGTCATATCGTCATAACATTGCCATCCTTCTGTTTTTTGGTTTCGAATTGACCGACCGAACTATCAAATTACGAAAATACTACTATGACGCTTTCTAGCATGGTCTCACGGGCGACCCGCACTCGCTCAAATGACAAAGACTGTCACAACCTTAATAAAAAATACGAGATTTCAGTTCCACTCGACATGGCTTTCTCAACAAAGCCAAATGGTTGGGATTTTTTGAGGGTGGTATTTTACACTCATAATCTTAACTCCAATTTGCGTGCTATTACAAAAATTCTACTATGACGCTTTCTAGCATGGCTGCCGCGACGCGCCGCCTCTTTTCTTTCGGCGCCCATGTTATCAAATGGGACCGACCACACCGGCTCCGAAGCGCCGCGATTGCCTGCGACTGCCTGCGATCTGCAGCGATCATTTCGACAGCAGGTCGTTTTTTTTCGCGAGACGCTTGTGAAATCGGCTGCAGGATGATGAAATACACCATATAAATTGATGTATTTGAATAAAAAAAACATGTTAAGATTTTACTACATTAATTGTATACTACGGTGAACATTTGTAAAGTTGTAGACTTTATATTTTTTTTTACTTTGACTTTTTTTTTACTATACTTTGGAGACCTACGTACCAATATTCACCCTATATTTTAACTTAATTACACAATGTTGGTAACGAACGGCCTTTACATGTGGTTACCACATGTAAGGTGGTTACCTGATGCAGGGGCGGCTCCAGAATATTGGAGGGGGGCACAGGGGGGAGCAGCCGTGAATTGGGGGGGGCATCCAAAAGTAATGTAACCACTGACTTTTAAAATTCAATTAATGGGCATTATAGCAACACAAACATTTAGTTTCCTTAAATTGCATGATATGAATGTATAATTACACCTTGCTTTTTAAATGTTTTATGCCAAATATTCATCATACAGTATAATCATTCCTTCTAGCCTGTGTTTTAAAACACAAAAACATTTTTGTCAACAAAGATTTTTTATCAAAAGAAACCTACAGTGGGTCTCTGGTAAGTCAATCACAATAGAAAGATACATCAAAAGCTTTACTTTATTTTCACTGAGAAGCGTATGAAGTGCTCTTCTGTATTTTCACAAACAACATAGCAGTATATCAATTGCACCATATGCCCCTTGCAAGAGTTCTTTTATACAGTATGTTTTACTGTAAAATCTAAGAAAGTGCCTAAATTCACATTTGCATTAATTTGCATTTACAGTTTGATGTTATTCGTTTTTTTGTCAAATAAACTGCACTGAAAGTCAAGTGTTTTGTTACATTCTAAACATTTACATATTTTATACAATATGAAATAGAAAACGCAAATATGAAGTGTAATATTGGATATTAAAGGATATATAATACATTACAGCACAATACATGAACTGGCATCACCAGCTGCATCACGGGCACTGCACCTTCTATAATTCCAGACATCTGTGTGCCACCAATTCTATCAAGGGCTATCATTATCTATAGGCTAGTTCAAGTTATCAGTATGTGTGGCATCTTAACCACCCAATGCATCACGGGCACTGTGCACCGGTGGATATGGCAACAGGAACAATGTCCGTACAACTTTATCGAGGATGCATGTCTTAAAGAATATATTGTGCTTATTAAAGTAATGTATTATGAACTTAGAAGTTTGCTTAGGCTTAAACATTGTGTCTTACTCAGGGTGTGGGGAACAGGCTGTATTTGGTGTCTTTTTAGGAGCAACCTTGAAGCCTGGCTGAGATGGCACCCGAGCGTGGGGCGCGCCAGCAAGAACAACTACCTGACGCATGAGAAAGCTCAACCCTCTTTGTGTCATTTTGTATTACTGTATAATATATCCTGTGCCAGGGACAGAGAGCCAGTTGGACTTTGTGAACCAGCCCTAACATTGTTGCGGTTAGGGAAACGAAGACAACCCCAGAGCTCTGTACTTGTTGATTTCCAACTGCTGCATTAAAGCTGATATTATCGGACCTCTGCGACTCCAGACCACTCTTTCTAGAACACAGACTTGTGTCATATGATACCATCATTGGGTGTGCCATGATGACGTGGAGCATCCTTTGTTATCTCACATATATATTTATTATTATTATTTTAGCCCCCCTAACACTCGGTCAATATTTGGACTACATAGAAAACGTCGATGTCAAAAGTTTCGTCTTAATCTCGATTGCGTTGGTATTACTTTTATTTACTTTCCATTGCACAGTTAAGGAGGATACGTTTTTGTGGCAAAAAGTGTATTTTGTCAGCAAAGGGTACTTTCTAGCCTACTTCACTGTGTCAGAACACTCTAGCAACGAGGCATGGATAAGACGTGCATAGAGACTGTTGCTCAGCAAGGATGGTATTGTGCCGCCCCCCTAAGCATCCGTCAATATTTGGATTACTTAGAAAACATAATGTCAAATGTTGGTAGCAATTGAGTTTTATGTATTTTTACGTACGTGGCTAACTTGCTAGCCACAGTCACTGACGCGCGTGACTACCTCTAGCAGAAAATCAGTTTAGCAGCTCGTTAACTTCTGGGAGATAGCTACTAGTAGGCTAACTATAGCTTTAATGCTACTGGACGGCAGCTGCAGAAACGGTTTCCATGTCTGCGACTAAATACCCTTATGAACTCGTCCATATCTAAGGCATTGGCTCTTTTTGACTCCACACTAAGCACCCCAAGATCACTGAGCCTTTCATTTGTCATGGTTGTGCGCAAATTATTTTGTATTAATTTCAATGCCGAAAAGCTACGTTCACATGCTGCTGTGCTTACAGGTAGAGCAATGGCAACTTTGCACAATCTGTACAGTTCATGAAAGACCTCCCTGAATGGCTCCAAGAAGAAGTTTAGCACACTATCTGGACACTCCATTCCAGCTGCCTTCTTCCTCTCGAAAACCTGTTTCACTTGATAAAGCTCATGCTTAAGACCCTCTATGTCAGTGTTATAAATCTTGCCAAACAAAACCAGAGGAATCTCCTCCAAAAAGCTGTTGCTTTTAGGATTGAGTGCTTGAATGCCCCTTCATTATGTCACAATTGTCTTTGGAAAACCGCCTCTCTAGTTCAGCTTTCACAGTGTCCAAGATAGGATAGAAAATATTCCTACAACTCAGCCCACAACTCCCTAAAATACATGTCTTCTGTAGTATACAATGGTGTCTTGTAACGCGTCAATTAGGTCAACCGCACTTGCTAAATCCAAGGATGGGGATTGGAGCATATCAGACAGATACTTTGTGCTACCATGCACCCTTCGAAATGTGGCCAGTAGACCACGTGCCTCTACAGACCTGTCTCCGTTTACACTCATTACAGAGGCGCCGTCATATCCTTGGCCTACAACAGGGGTCGTCAAGTAACTTGGGCCGCGGGCCAGTATTTTTCCTCGCCACTAGATGGCGGGCCAGAGTCTAGGTTACTTCCTGATTATTTTCGAGCGCGCGGAGCGATTTTTTGGGGCTGATTTGAGCGAAAAAATTGCCTGTCTTGTGGCTGGGCTGAGCGAGATTAAAAAAAAATTGTATCGCTATTTTCTTATAAGCCTAGGCATAATGCTGATTGACAAAAAGCCTCTGACTCAAGTTTGATTAGCATAGGCTACCTGTTTCACTGTCATTTCTTGTTCAATTGGTTGTGTTGATAACAAATTATAATACAGAAGATTGCTACTGTTTTTGGGTTTGCTATTGGCTCACTGCAAACCAGGGTGTATTAGGTAGCCTACACCTCGATCAAACTAAATAATGCAGTCAATTGTTTTTTATGAGGATGTAGTAGGCAGGACCTATGTGTAGCCTATAGCCTAATATTGTGTCATAGTCATACATTGAAGCATTAGTTATTTGCAAAAAAACTTCAAATTTCAAATAAGATAAACATACCCAACCCAAATTTTTCTAATTATTTCAAAATGAAGCAATTTATACAGTGATAGTACTTAAATAGTACTTTAATATATTCTATAGAATTGTATTCTTTATTTTTTTTCTGACTTAGGATACTGATATCCATGATCCTGCGGTCCAGACAACAGCTGGTAATCCTAAAGACCGGAACAGAGTGGGAGGTCATGCTGGACATGGACGACTGTACCTTCCAACGGCATTTAAGATTAACCAAACCACAGTTCCATCATCTCTTTAGCAAGTTGGAGGAGAACAGGATTAATCAGGAACACGGGCAAGGTCTACCACCAGTTCCTGTTAACAAGAAGGTGCTGATGTTCCTTTGGTACATGGCAAACCAGAACAGTTTCAGGGAGATCTCTGATAAATTTGCGGTATCACAATCTTCAGCACACAGAGTGATAGTTCAAGTGCTCAAAGCAGTTTGCACCATGGGGCACATCTTCATGTCATGGCCAAATCACTGTGAGAAAGCTGCATCTGCTGCTGCCTTCCAACGGGTCTGCGGGATAAAAGGTGTCATTGGCGCGATTGATGGGTGCCACATCAGGGTACAGAGGCCACCAATAAGAGGAGGCGACTATACCGGAAGTCATTCTACTCCATCCTCCTTCAGGGGATTGTCGACGAGAGGGGGCGATTTATCGACATCTTTGCTGGACCACCAGGCAGGGTTCATGATGCCAGGATGCTGAGGTCATCTACGTTCTTTACATCCTGGCAGGAGAAGATGGGCGAGAACACCCTACTGGGAGACAGTGCTTACATCGGCCAGGCCTTCCCCTTCATAGTCACTCCCAAGCGAGACAACGGAGCTCTGACTGAAGGTGACCTGCTACAGAACTCCAGGGTCAGCCGTGGGAGGGTGATTGTGGAGCAGGCTTTCGGAAGGATGAAATGCAAGTGGCGGCGACTTCGTGACTTACAGAACACCCGGGTTGATACCATTGTAATGGTCGTAATGGCAGCTTGCTTTCTGCACAATATGTGCATTAGTGTGCATGAAATATGCCAGGAGCACCCATATGGCTGCCCTAGACAGGGAGATGATAATGATTAATGTAAATAGTAATTTGGATTTTTGTTGTTAACTTATTCATTGTGTTTTTCATAATAGAATATACAATTATTTAGAGTTTATTGTATTATTATTGAATTAATGTTAATGTCATGATTGTTATGTTTTAATGAAAAAAGAAATCTATTAAGCTGGAGACCTGAATGCTGGCAGTGCATTGATGTGTGTCACTGTGTTTTAAACCAGGCCAGTAAATAGAATCAGAATCAGAGCTAACCTGTGTCGCCAACGTTTTTTCTACACCACACCATAGCACCGTACCCTGACACAATTGGTCACACTGGTATTGTTGCAGGTCCTTGAAATGCAACTGGGCAAACATATATTTCTGGTAAATAAAAGCTGACAGTATAATGGCTAACTTAGAACATGTGCAAATGTATTTCAATCAGGAGAGACCTGGATGAGTAAAGTGATGTTTATTTACATAATGATAAATGTACTACAAGTGTTTGGAGCTTAGACCCCATAGGGAATTTCTGATCAAAGGGCGCCTGCCCAACAACCGAAGAAGAATCCCCCACGGAGTCCAGACACTGGTGGCGGTGGCGCAGCCGACTACCAACGAGTCGAAGAGCAGAGACGAGGAACCGGGTGGCGACGGGGAGGTGGAGGGTCGCGCACTTGATAGCATGGACAAACTACACAGGGAGAGGATCGTATTTAAAGGCACGGGATCATGTGACAGTGTTAATTGATAGACTGGAACGCTAATCGAACTGTAGAGCGTTCTTAGCGGGGGGAGAGAGTAGTACATAACCGAGTATGCCCGAGTGCAGGGATTGGTCTTGCCTGACTGAACTTGCGCTGTGCTTCATTATTAACAACTGGAGTTTACAGCTTAACTAAGTAAGATTATATTCACTGATAAAAATGAATACATTAACACAAATTGTGACCACATCTCTTATGCACGTCACAGTAGCATTAAATAATTAACTGTCAATTAACTGTTAAACCTTTCAATCATAGCCCAAAGTGAAGTGATCAGGGAAAAAGCTTGATGTTTATATATATACATATATTATATTTATTCTTACACAAAAATCTAATTGAACAACATAAACTTTAAATATATACATTGATTAAAAAAATGTTTTATAATAGAATAGTATTTACCAAAAAAAAAGGATTAGGGGCTATAGCTTATCAATTAATTTGGAGATCAGTGATTCAAAATTTAGCTGTGCAGATTTTAGCTGTGCTAATGTTTCTTCATGGCGAGTTTTACTGGCCACCTCGCTCTCCCGCAGAAACTCCATTATGTCTTCTTCTGGCCTTCTCCTTTTGCGTAGAGTCGGATTGGTGGGGGAGGATGCTATCCTGGGGAGCTGAGGCTGTGGGCACTAATGCCTCTGGCCTCCGCACCTCTAGCCCTGCTGCTGTCCCAACCACAGGGAAGACAACATCATGGTTATCAGCCAGAAGGTCGTCCATTTCGAAGTAGAATTGGAACCGCATGGTTCCCTTCCCAGTGGAGCGGTTGTTGTCTTTAACCTTTTTGTAGGCATCCACAAGTGTGTGCCACTTTCTGGCCACCTTGTCCGGGCAGAAGGTCTGCTCAAAATGTCCACCCAACTTCTGGGCTGCCTCCTTCCACAGCATTTTTTTATTTGCTCGTGTGATTTTCAACCTCGAATTGAGGTCCTGGAGGGTTTTGGGCAGCCCCTCACCCTCAGCTGCAAGATTCTGCCGCATCAAGTCAATAAGGAACAATGTATGTTCCTTACTCCTAACATTATGTAGCCTTTTGGCCGCTTAATCGCTACAACCGAGGTTGACAGTTGTAGCAATCACCTTGGGTTAGCCGTTGGTTAGCCGTTGTTAGCTTAACAGTTAATAACAACGCTCTGTGGTACTTTGAGCTACTTGATATTGTTTATAATTTCCTGACAATTAAACGTACAGATTTAAGAGAGGCAGTATCGTGGGTATGGGTGGTTTGACGTGACATAAACAATACAGAAGAGCTAAAATGTTATAATACAGCTGTGTTTACTTACTGTTAATTCTCGGAGCAGCCATCTTTGTTGTTGATGTCGGGCTTGTCTACTTGTCTCCGACTTTTCGAGTAGGAAATCCGACCTCAACGGGCGTTCCATTCTAAATTTCCGACTTTGTCGGAAATCCCAGTTCCCAGTACAACTGGAACGCACCATAATACCTCAGCAGGACATTTGTTCCATTTTTTTATGTCCTTAGTCTCATCAGCTAAAACACTAAACGCCTCACTTTGTCTGACTTCTTGGACAATATCAGCCCTCACCATCTCTGCTAGCACCTCCAGAATTTCATTCTGAATAGTATGACTTGTATACTTGGCATTGCCATGTGCCATTCTGTTCTTTACAATTGGATCATGTTTTGCTATGAGTTGCATGATGGCCAACAAGTTTCCCTTATTCTCTGAGACCTCCATTTCACGGTGGCCGCGCTGCGCAATGTTCTGAGTAGCTGTAAGAAGGAGAACTTCAGCAACAGTTTTTACATAACTACGGTTTTCTTCTACCCTCTTTTGGTAGTCTTTATCCACGGACTGCTGCAAAGAGGAGTTGCTTTCTACACCCTCTTATATTCAGCCCATGCCATCATGGCATTTATGTGGTGCTATGCCTTGGTGTGCTTTGCAAAAGATTTTGATAGATAAACACACCCTGTATTCAGAACCAACGAATTCAATTCCCTCCCGCTATTTATATATTTTTGGAGGGAATACATTGGTATAAATACAGGTGCTCTCCATCAATATTCTTCCATTCATCATGAATAACGTCCAGAGGTCTGCTCTCATCGCCCTGCTCCACCACCGGAGAAGACCCCGCCGACGCTTCTGGGTTCATCCCATTCGCCGTTTGCGGGTAGACAACGGAGCTTATCACCGTCTGGTTCAGGAGCTGCGACTGGACGACGACTTGTTTCAGCGGTACTTCAGGCTGAACCGGGCCGAGTTCGATGACCTACTGACCAGAGTGGGACCCCGGATAGCGAGGTTGAACACCTCTTTCCGCGAGGCGATCAGCCCAGCTGAACGCCTCGCTATTTGTCTACGGTAAGCCTAAATAGTCAACTGTACATTTCAGTATTCTCAGACTAAAATATAGTGTAGTTATTTTCTATGCATTATTTTAAATGTATGATATGTCTTTGTAGATACCTTGCCACGGGGGATTCGTTCATGACCATCAGCTTTAGCTATCGTGTGGGCTCAAGCACTGTGGCAGGTATTGTCGGGGATGTGTCTCGGGCCATTTGGGACTGCCTGGTGGAGGAGTACATGCCTGTGCCCATCAAGCAGGACTGGAGGGACATTGCTGAAGGCTTCCTTCAGAGTTGGAACTTCCCGAACTGCCTGGGCTCTATCGATGGCAAGCATGTTGTCATCCAGGCCCCTCCCAACTCAGGGTCACTGTACCACATTTATAAGGGGACATTCTCCATCGTTCTCCTGGCAGTTGTGGACGCCGACTACATGTTCCGGGGTCATCGGTGGCTATGGCCGGAACAGTGATGGTGGGACCCTGGGGAACTCGGCATTTGGTGAGGCCCTGAAGGATGGAACCCTGGACCTCCCAGAGAACTGCATCCTCCCTGGAGCAGAGCCACGTGGACCACTGCCACACGTCTTTGTGGGTGATGAGGCCTTTCCTCTGCGGAGCAACATCATGCGCCCCTTCCCTGGGACAAACCTCGCCAGGGAGAAGAGGATGTTCAACTACCGTCTCAGCCGTGCCAGGTTGACAGTTGAGTGTGCGTTTGGTATTCTCTCCAGCCAGTGGAGAATGTATCGGCGTGTCATCGGTGTCAACCCAGCAAATGCAGAAGCGTGTGTGAAGGCCACCTGCATCCTCCACAACTTTATCCAGAGGTCCAGGCGAGGGGACAGTGCATGTCCAGAAGCCAGACCTGGCCAGGAGGAGTCGGCAGGTCTCCAGGAGGCTCCACGACTGGGCAGCAACAATGCTGCACGTGCAGCAATTCACGTGAGGGATACATTCACTGCATATTTCAATGCAGAAGGTGCAGTGCCCTGGCTGCAATCAGTTGTATAGACCATGTCATCAAGAAACAAAGGCTCTTTTAAGAGCCACCCACATTAATCACAAAAAAAGTTCAAAAACAGTTCCAGAATGTTCTTTTCATAAAATATGATCTTTAATCACGTGTGGTCATGTTGTTTTTCTTATCATTATTAATTTTCACTACCAACCATTCAAAGGAAATAATAGCATCTTAATACCTAACAGCTCAGTTCAATAAAAGGAACACAAAGTTCTTTCAGTGACAATATTATATTTATTATCACTGTATGGCCTGCATATCTGCCTCAAATACCATGTGCTGGATGGTAAATTTGAATTCTGCCAGCTTTGCTGGAGGCATTCTCCTCATCGCAGGGAGAATGCTTTGGAAAAAAAAGCTCATCCTCGTCCGGTGGTGAAAGAGGAGCTGCGGCAGGTACCTCGAAAACACCAAGCATCCTCTCCTCAAATGCCGACATCCACTCTTTGCGCACCCTCTTTCGGCCAGAGGATGCTGGGGGCTGGCTACTGCTTGCTGCCTGACTAGCAGGGGAAGGTCTGGCCTCACTGGCAGGGGTTCCTGGCCCGCTGTCTGGCTGCTCTATTTCCTCCTCCCTGACCTGGCTGACTGAGGATGTGGTGGCACTGGCAGGCCTCTGGAAGTTGCTGCTGGAGTCCCTGTACTCCATAAATGGAGCCAGGAACCCCATCACAGCAGCATATTTCCAGGGTTCATAATTGGTCAGGCCTGCTCCACTCCTGCCCAACTCTTTCGCCTTGTTCTGCTCTCTTTTGTAGCTGTCCCTTAGGTTTTTCCTTTTTTTTTGCAAACCTCAGCTAGAAAGACATTATTTGACAACTGTTTAATAGACATACACGTTGACATGTGTAAACACACTACAGGGTTTCCCACACAGACTAATTTGTGGCGGTCCGCCACAGAATCAACACCGGCCGCCACATATTGCGTTTCGTTATTTATTTATTTTTACAATATCTAAAACACGCAGCGTATTCGTTCAGCTGCATTTCCTTTCCCTGCTCTCCGTCCGTCTCTGTCATTCACGTGTCTCTCAAATACACACAGTCACAACATCACACGTTAGCAATGACGCTACTCGCTATGCGATATCAGCGACCCTTCAGCATTAGTAGCCTATTGTAGCTAAGTCTAGGAAAGTTGAGGCTACTTTTCGCTAGCTAGGTACCTACGAACATGTCTTAATCTGCTAGACAAGTGGTTCCCCATCCTTCTTTTGGTGAGCTGCCCCACTTACCCGGCGTCAAGGAGCCGACCAGCTAAATAGTTATTTAGCACTAGCGTTTTATGCATATGCAAAAATTGTTTACAATATTTTCAGGCTTCAACCAGTGCTGCTCAAGCATAAATACAGGGTCAAGAGATAGATTCGTTAGGCATTGAAGAAAGAGTAGGAGAGGACGACAGCATCCAACATAGCTAATACATATATATTTAATATACCCCTCCCCCCCAAATTGCTTTCGAATCTGTGGGAAACACTGACGCTATATTATATTACTCGAAGTGTCTGCTAATCTGTCGATACAACTAGGGTGTCCCAACCGAGCTAACTAGCTAGCTCTAGTTACCACAGAACGAAGTTACGTAATGTGACTAGACTGAATTTGAAAGTACAAAATACCCACCTGGAGCACCGACAATTTCGGCAACCTTGCGCCATGCATCTTTTTTAATATTAACGTCTCTGTAAGAATACAGAGACGTGTC
The DNA here is from genome assembly GCA_903064625.1 of Mallotus villosus. Lineage (NCBI taxonomy): Eukaryota > Metazoa > Chordata > Actinopteri > Osmeriformes > Salangidae > Mallotus > Mallotus villosus. The sequence continues at coordinate 216,665 of CAEFZP010003635.1, forward strand.
ATATAGTACTGGGTACCCAGCCACACAAACTATCAGTTTCTCCTCCATCTTGAAACCTAGGAACCTAGAAATGTTCAGCATGGTTGCTACGTTACGAGAAACAAGCAAACACTCCGATTGGCCATCGCTAGCAAAAATCGCTACTCATTTGAATAAAGTTGAGAAATCTCAACTTTGTCGCGTCGCTACCCACAATACACCACGCAAGCGATTATTTTGGTATATAACGAAGTTTGGGGAGATTGTCTAGTCGTCTCTCCACGGTCTGCCATCCATCGGCTGTTATGTGTATTGCCTTGCAAACTGAGCTGAAATAAACTTCAACTTTTTACCTATTCACACAACCTGGTTTTTTGAGCTTTTCTTCTTCAAACCATCCGAGCCATTCGTCTATTCTTCAACACTAACTTTATTTGGTGGCCACAGCAGTGGAATCACAAATTAAAAAAACATTTTGAGTGGCAGCATGTTGCGGCTGCGGTCAACGGTGCCAGTGGGACAGAGCGCACAGCGGCAGAACTGAAGAAGAAGTGGTCAGATCTGAAGGTAAAGTATACTACATCTTTACTGACATTTATTAAATTTGTTGCGTGTGTATTTGAAGAGGTTTTAATTAAATGTGCTCATTTGTGCAAAATACATAATCTCATTCATAAAGAGGAAACTGTCCTCACACCGCCAGAGTGTGGCTGCAACCGGTGGAGGCCCAAGCACACCTGACCTATCGCCAATGGACGAGAAAATTGCTGCCATAATTGGCGAGGTCGGCGTGAGTGGGATTGTGTCAGAGAAGGAGGGAGACACTGACGCGACCACTGAGGAACAAGGTAGGCTAAACAGTTTTATTGTAGGCTATAGGCCTAAAGCGTGAATCACACTAAACAAATGTATTTTCCCCAGTCCTTCCAGACTGGAGCAGTGGGTGGGCAGGAGGTTCCCGTCGAGGAGTGTGAGGGGTCCCCGGCACACCATCAGCATTCGGCTCCAGTCAGCGGTGCACCTCGTGCACATGGCAGTGGTCGAGTGCTCACTGACGCCGTCCTTCACCTGCAGCAAGACACAATACATTCAATCAATAACGTGTCAAACGAGCTGAAAGAAATAAGGAAAGTACTCGAACAAATTGCAGAACTATTAAAAAATCTAGTTGCAAAATGAAACTTGATAGTTGTCTTTCTTACAAACGCCGCATGACATCCTCGCGTATTCTTGACCCGTGTTGATGTGCCTCTCGTCGGGCAGGGGGCTGTGGTTCGGGGTCACAATGCTGGGGGGGGGGAGGGAGGTCAGGAGGGAGAGGGATACTGTTCCTCAGTGCCAGATTGTGCAGAACACCACACGCCCTGATAATCGAGCACACTTTTGCCGGGTGGTAAAGCAGTCTGCCACCTGAGGCATCCAAAGCACGCCATCTGCATTTTAGGAGGCCGATGGCACGCTCCACAACAGAGCGCGCACGAGCGTGGACCTCGTTATAGCGCATTTCCTCTGCGCTCCGCGGGTTCAAAAATGGGGTAAGGAGCCAGCGTCTGAGGGGGTAGCCACTGTCACCTACAGGTCATAATTAATACATAATCATAGTCAACATCAAATGAAATGTAACATAAAGCCTATTGGTTACCATTTCTAAATGCTAACTCACCAATAAGCCAGCCACCACGACCTGCGCCTGCCTGTAGTCTGTTCCCTACACTGCTATTTGTCAGTATGAGGGAATCGTGTGTGGAGCCAGGCCAGCGTGCCACAATGTTACTCATATTCATCATATTGGAGTCACATATGACTTGCACGTTGATTGTATGGACATGCTTTCTATTGACGTAAGCATATTCGTTAACATACGGAGCCCTTATGGCAATATGGGTGCAGTCAATTGCGCCGATTACATTTGGGAAATCGGACATTGCTGCAAATTGCATTTTAATTTCGGCCTGTTCTCGCACAGTGTAGGGAAACTTGATGTATCGACTACTCATATTCATAATGCCTTCCAAAACGGCCGGCATTATGGCACTCAGGGACGGCTGCGATATACCAGACCTATAGGATGATATACAATTAGATATATATCTAGATCTATTAGATAATATCCAGACAAGCCTTAGTGTTCGAGTTGAAGATTATATAAAACACTTACCTGTCTGCCAATTCCCGCTGGAAACAGCCGGTTGCCAGGAACCCCAGAGTGGTGAGGACCTGCCTTTGAACTGGGATTGCATGGTTGCGGCGTGTTGGCCTCTCAAGTACTGGACCCAATTCAGTACATAGATCCAAGAGCAAAGCTCTAGGGAATCTAAATCGGCTTATTAGCCATTCATCATCATGGGCCAGTAAATCATTGTGGTCCCTGAAAAGTCGTTCTCTCCTTATTCTGCCATCGGCGTAGTCCTCCAGCAGTGCCATCGTGCAACATTACGCACGGGGGTCCCCGCAGTATTTATAGGACTACAAGTCGAAGTCATAGCATCAATTAGGCCTACTGGTATCCCCCACCCCGAGATATAATTGGAAAAAGCGTAATGTGGAACAATTATCAATCAAAAAACGTGTTTGAGGAAAACAAAATATATGAATATTACGAGTAATCGTTCTCCCCACACTTAGTTTCTGCAGTCTGACTACAGTACGGTCATCTGCGTCGCCAATTCCAACTGTTTCCAAAATGTGCGTAGGCGTACGGGAGGGTCAGAGTTTGCGTGGAAGACCGCACATTCTTCCGTCAAGTTAGTTTTTTATAAATCACAACCTTTGCGTGGAAAGTGGCGTACGCACATTTCAGCCCCGTTTTGTGCGTACGCAAGCTTTATAAATGAGACCCCTGGTCTGGACAGCATAAACAGGCATTACAGGAGACAGTCCCTTCTCTACCATGAATGCTCTAAGTTGCAGACGACGCTGAGGTGCCTGACAGAACACCTTCTTCAACAGAGCACAGAGCCTGTTTACCTCATCAAAAACATCCTGGAAAACCTCCAGCACCAGGTTAATGAGGTGGGCAAAGCAAGTTATATGTCTGTAGTTTGGAAAGAGACCTTCTAGGATGCAAGTGAAGGCCTTCTTCATGTAGCTAGCTGAGTCACTCACAAAAGCCCAAACTCTGTTGAAGTCGACTGCAAAGTTGTTGAGACAGGAAATTACAGCCTGGGATACGGTGGTGAAATTAATTTTGTCTAAAAAAAGTCAGGTCTTCTACAACAGCTCGCTCACCCACTTGTTGGAGCAGGATGGCCAGTGCACATCTACCACAAGCATCTGTGGTCTAATCAAGGACAATGCAGATGTCCTTTCCTGCTACGGCATCTTTGATGTCCTTCTCATATTGCGGATAAAGCTCTGGCAGGTACTCTGTACGCAGGTGGGAGGGTGCTGGAAGACACCCACCCTGCTTGCAGTGTTTCTGCAGAGACGTTGACAATTTGGGGGCCTTTTCAAGTGATATGTCTGCCTCTATTAAGGTTCTGGTAAGGTCCAAGATGAATTATTTTCTCTCTGCTGTAGAGGGGGTCTTTGTCATGTGTTCGATGCTACATGCAGCAGTGCAGCTAACGTTAGCGCTTCATTTAGCCAAGGTATAGTTAAACTCCTCAAAAGTGATCACAACCACTGTGTGAAGCAATTTGCCTTTATTTTGCGTAGTCAATCAAGTTATCTTCTGTCCGGTCGTTTGAAGCATACATTTTTGCTCCGGCATTCGTGTCCCGTTATTGACCACTTCACGTTTTGATTAAAAGTCCAGTTTCGAGAAATGTTTTATCGAAACGGTGTTGCCTAGCGTTAATTATGAGGCTCTGACATGCACGATTAGCTGGAGGGGAAAAGATGCTGGCGATAGCGGCTCACACCGTTGAGACGCAGCAAAAGCCGACAAATGTACCTTCCCACGTTTATTTTGATCACCTCTCAGCTAAAGAAAAGGAAATATATGGACACAAAGTGCAAGTGTCGGCGTCTAACACAACAACCCAACTATTTAGCTAACAAGCTAACTTTAACTTTAACTCGCTACGACCACTGCAGTGGGTCGCCTCGATACACAACAAACTAGTCAAACCGATTACATAAATATGTGTTTTATGGCTAAAAATACGATAATTAATATACCTGTGTTTAACTTTACTTGTGCTTAGCTTTGATTACGTGTTCGCTGCAAATACGTGTATATTTGGACGGCTGCCATTGTATGCCCTCCCCGGAGACAGGTAGCGTTACGTTTAATGGCACAAATCCACAATCTTCTAACCCTCTATATTTTCTTTATCGGACGGAAACACAGTCCAGGCTTGTCTCCTCTGCAATTAGTGCATCGGATAGCACAACAACTATCCGGCATTATGCCTAAACAAAAGCAGCAGACTCAACGTAAATGTATGACTTTATAATGGGTGGCGGGCAACGGAAAGTATTTTTTGCCCTCCAGGGGGGCGTGTCCATTGGAACGTGACGTCACGTGAAAACTGAATTGTTTTATTTTATCTTCTACAGAAGAATGTCAGTTTTATTTGTAGTTCAAGAGTAATATAAATGTTTAAGGTCATGTAAAAAAAATATATGTATACTTAATACTGTATATGGTGTGCACTATAGCGTTATAGAAAATGATATAAAAGAAAATTAATGTAAATAAACCCATTTGTGCTCTTCCCCCCCCTGCCCAATAAGAATCGATAAGGAATCGAATCGATAAGCAGAAATTGATAAGGAACCGGAATCGTTAAAATCCTATCAATACCCATCCCTACTCGTTGTACACGAATATCTAACACGTGGCTTTGAATGGCTCTGAAATGAGCTTGTTAGCCTTGTAGCTAAGGAAATGCTGCAAACGCTAATACCAAACATGTCAAGCTTTTGTGGAGCCTTCGAAATAAAAGTCTATTGCGCAATCTGGTTGACAGAATCAGTGTTCTTTGTGCGCCATTCCTGGGAATCAGATAAAGCACACAATGTGTTCATAATTCAGTTTTTGTGTTTCAGTAATACTAATGAGGGATTTAGCTATTATATATGATAGTTCTAAGTACCACCTTTCATTAGAGATAACAATTATGAAAAAGAATACATTTTTATTTGACCTTGGTTCAAAGGGTCATTTTGGAGTCTCCAAAAGGCCCTTTTAGAAAACGCATGGATGTACTCTTATAAAAACATGTGTAAAATATGAATATATTGTGGTATTATGTTTGACTTTTGATTTGAATTGGGTAAGGCTTCAACCTGTGGTCCAATGCTGTGTTCCAGCTAATACCTACCACCTCTAGAACTCTTTAGGCCTCTGTTTTCAAAACAAAAACTAGGCGGAAATAGAACCTTTCACTTGCCTTGTGTTTAAGCTGCTATAACTCAACACCAGTAGGACTGACAGGGGACATAACTTGAGTGTCAGCTTTCAAAAGAGACTATTTACATGCATGTACTCCAAATGGTTCAAGAACAGCTTTCAATTGACTTTGGGTATGCTGTTTTTTGGCACATTTAGCAGGAATCTGCAGGAATGGAAAACGGATAATTCGGCTTTTATACTACTCCGTTTTTACGGAGACAGAGTGTGGTTAATAAACGTCAATTCGGGAACTTCATCTTATGCCTGGACGATTGTTCCTCTCTGACCTAGTCAGGTCATTACAATAGATTTCAAATGGCTAAATGTTTTTGTTTTAAAAGTGTGCTACATAAATGAAAATGAAAAAAACTAAATTGAATCAACTACACCACAGTACGACAACTGCGCTGTAAACTAGCCTACTAAGCTCTAAACAGAGACATTTCTCTTATCTGAATCTGTTATGTAACCAAATTGCCAATATGCATCTTTTTATATAGCTCTGCGGCCCAGCAACTCAACTTTCATAACATTTTGTTGAGAAAGCCTCAACCCAAATGCTAAACCTTAAAACGATAACTGTAATATGATGCTCTAGGATATTGATTGTCAGGTATTGGATGTCTAAACCATCCAAGGTAGACTGACCACGAGCTACGAGGTTGTGAAATGAAAGTTTCTGCTTCTATAAAAGTCCGTATGAAGTCAACCTTGTTATTTGCGATCTTCTGTTGAAATACTACACTACCCACAATCCTAAACTAAACAACACTGACCAACAGTGATCTCTGATTGGTCGAACTCGCGGTTACCATGGTGACGTTTACCACCCACGCGAAACTGAAGACTAGAGAACATATGTTCTGTGTATATCCCATGTCACCATACCTGTCAGTAAGCTTACTGAAGGTTAAAATGTTAGTTTGAGGAAAATAAATGAAATGTACATATGCCAGTGGTGCTGAAAAACTAAAGATCGGACAACAAAATAAAAGCTTTATTTGGTCTACCAAAAGTGACCTCTTTCTTTGGTCCAGCATCTGTAGAGCTAGCTAACCCTACTGGCGACAGATGTGCGCGCACCGCTCCACTGTCCTGAAATAACGCGGTGCCCATCGTTGTATTTATGCTAAGTTCGGTTCAGTGTCAGTCAGACTCTTTTTGTTCTTTGCTTTTGTTAAATAATTCAAGTTGAGGGAATGTTTGAGCTGTTTATTTTTTAAGTCAGCCTTGAAGGAGTTCAGATGCTTAAGGCCGCTGCTACTAGGTTTATAGCCTACTCATTCAAGGATTTTAATGACTGTTCTCTAGCCCAGAGGTTTTCAAAGTGTGAGGCGCGCCTCCCCTGGGGGGCGCCAGAGAGTTTCAGGGGAGGCGCGGCAAAGCGTTTCAGGGGTGGCGGCAAATATATATTTTTACATTATTAAAAAAAAATATATATATGCTTACTGGAAAATAATCATTAGGTAGATGTATGGAATAGAATACACAAAAATATATACATATTTTAATGTCATTTAATCTCTCTCAGTCCTGACAGCTTGTGAAGTAGGCTACTTGACACGAAACATTTTTAGCTAGCAGTGACAGCAACTTTTCCGTCCCGCCCCCTGGATCACAGATAGGAAACAGGAAATGGAGCTAACATTTTACCGAAAAAAGGAGAAGTTGGCATAACTATTTTCGGTGGACGATAATGGGACCCCTTACGCTAACGTTATCATTTCAAATGATGTCTTGTCAATCTGTTGAAAACAGTGTTGTGCAGACACAATAGGTTTATTTGTACGTTTTTATTTCAAGTCTCCACCTTCGATGTTTCAGTAAGTAGCAGTGGTGAAAGTAAGCCGGTACTGGCCGGTACGCCGTACCGGTAAGAAATTCCGACACACGCACAGGCCCGTCGCGACAAGGCAAGCAAAACAAGCAATTGCTTGGGGCGCCGAGCTGGATTGGGGCCCCAAGACAACGACTGGTTAAAAATAAAATGCAATGACAAACTGTGTGAGCAAGGGTGCATCACTAAAGTAGGACGTGATCGTAAATAAATTAACAGGTTCCGCCATTGTTATTAGATCTGGACGAGCGGAGCGCTTGGACCCAGAAGAGGTTAAATATCACGTGTGACATTTAGACAGGCAAAAACAGATACAGGTGGGTTAAAGAGTGATACTAGAGTGATAAGAAGTCCTAGTGAATGCTTGATAAGTAGACTATAATACAGTAAATATACAAATAAATAAATCATAAATAATTAGGCTAAGTGAAATTTTCGGCGCGCGCTTGGCGCGCGCATTAAGCCTGCATCATAGTACCACCAAGAAAACTACTTTCACCCCTGGTAAGTAGGCTTACTGTTGGCCATGTTGCGCTTCGCTCCGCAGCTTCACTCGTTGTAAACCAACCAATCAGCGCGCAGCTTATCTATATATTCATGAACATACCATAGAAAGAAGAAACCCTCTTGTTTTATTCCAGGGCTATTTCACAGGGTGCATTAGGGCGCATAGAACAGCACCCGGAACATTTTCAGCCCAACCAATGTTAGATACCCTATTGGGAGACCTTAAGGAACAGTGTGAAATATGCCCAAAAAATCATTCTATGACCCCGTTAAAATGGGGGAGGCCCCGGTGACTTGATGTTCTCTCAAGGGAGGCTCACTGTCTTACACTTTGAAAACCCCTGCTCTAGCCTATATTATAGATCAATAGTGAATACATTAAATCTGCAAGACACCACACTGAATTGTAAAACAATTATAACATTAGTAGCCTATAGCTACATCCCTTATTTAGTTGTAGCCTACACACTCTTGACGTTCTCTTAAATAGGCTTAATTTTTCGGGACTTGTAGGCTGCTCTTAATGAACTGCGCTAGATTAAATTAAAACTAGTTGATTCAATAAATATACAGTAGCCTAGGCTACTACACCAATAAATAGTTATGCTTACCTGGTCCGCTAGCCTTCTTGTTCTTGTGTCGGAGCGACCGAAGATGTTCCACAACTGTCTGACGGCGAATATACTCAACTGAGTGCTGACAGACTTTACAAAAAAGTTCTAAGGCCCTGTCTTTTGCAGTTATTTTCGTTGACAAGTGTTTCCTTCTCAATTCTTCTACGCTGAATCTCGGCATTTTGGCTGACGTTTGAAAAATAGAGCCGTAATATGAGGTGAGAAGTTAATTTACATGTTGCCTCAGACCAATGCGTTCTATTTTAAATTCTGCGGGTTTTCGTCGGAATTCTGCGCCCGCGTATTCCGTTTGGGCCTGCCTATGATACATGCGTCTGAAACTCGAGGTGGCACCCAACCTCTTGGCATCTTGTTTGGTATCAAATCAGCCTAGGTACATGACTATATATATATTGCTATAATGTACAATACTTTCCTACTACTACAAACAGTAATGTGTGTAGTAGATGAGAAAAAGTGCCTGCTGATGATCACCGAGAACATGCCCTGGTGGAAGAAAAGACTAGTAGAACAGACAGGAGGGGGGAAGATGGATAAAAAGAGAAAGGGAGTGAAAGAGCCAAATTCATGGTTTAATGATTTTGTTAAAAAAAAGGTTAACAAGGTAACAGTAGTAGGAATGTTTAAGTTAAAACGTATAATTTAGTATTGTATTTAAAAACTGAACCTCTGAATGTAAGCTTCCAATAAGCTAGCGCTACGTCAGTATAAATACCTGTGATACAGAAGACTTAACAGAGTGCCACTACAGGGAGGCATCCTTTACTTTTACATCTTTTACATTAAGATACAAGATGTGGCCTTTTTTTGTCTCGTTTTTAATTTGACTGTTCATCTGGTTCTTTCACTTGCTCTTCATTTTCTCCCTCAGCTTCCCTTTCTCCCTCACTGTCACTATATATTTCTCTTCATTCCCCCTCTCTTGGTTTTGTGCTTACTCTCTTGCTCTACCTCTTGTGTGGTCTGCCCAAAGCACATGTTCTGCAGAGAAATACAGAGAGAGAGAAAGGTTATCTGATATAGCAAGTGGTACAGTCAGGGCCTCCGGGAGTCCGACTGAGGCCGCAGGTGGTCCAGTCAGGGCCCTCGGGAGTCCAACTGAGGCCGTAGGTGGTCCAGTCAGGCCCTCGGAAGTCCGACTGAGGCCGTAGGTGGTCCAGTCAGGGCCCTCGGAAGTCCGACTGAGGCCGTAGGTGGTTCAGTCAGGGCCTCCGGGAGTCCGACTGAGGCCGCAGGTGGTCCGACAGAGGCCGCAGGTTGCAGTACCTTGTGGGGTCCAGCCTACATAGGAAAATAACTGAATTATTCTGAGTTTAAAAAATAATATATAAGTATAAATACTCGTTTAAGTGTTCCATTAATGAGCATTTGGCCAAAAAACAAGCGCTCAACACATTTCCCGCAGAACATGTGTTAGTTAAGATGGTAGGGTGGGGTTTGCCGGCAGAGCGGGAGGGAGGGGCAAAATGTGTTTCCTACAATGCGTTCTTCAGAGAAGGGAGACTGCCGTTGGTCACGGTTTGGAATGGAGAAAACAGGACAGCGGCAGATATCGCTATTAAAAGAAAAACTAGCAACATCAGCTTCATCACAGGCACTGCGCTATCAATCCAGAAATATGTGTGTCATTTGTTTTGACAACGTAGGTCAGCGACAGGGGTGTGTTGCTTAGGCGGTCGCCTTAACTGAAAATTGCTGCCGGAAACCCTGAAGATTGTGCTGAATTAATTACCTGCGCACTAAAAGCATTATGTTCTTGATGTGAGTAGATAGTATATTACATAGACCATTGTAACTGTAATGCTGCTTCATCATATCAAAGCCTGCCCTTCCTGTTGTGATAAACCAAAGCAAATTCATGGAGTTCAATAACAAGTTTCACCTCAATCAATAACAGCAAGTGCAATTCACAAGTAGCTACATTTGTTGCTGCCGGAACTTAAACATAAAAAATTAAAAAAACACATACTTCAGCCCCCAAGAGCTTTTTTGTGGCTTCTACAGAAAAAGTTGTTGACTCTCCTCTGTTAACCCCTAAAAAGGTATACATATTAATGCCACTAGTGCATAGTGCCCATGGTGCAGTCGGTGATTTAAGAGGTCGGTAAAACAGACAAACAGATTCCTGTCGCTAGATAGTGCACAGTGCCAGTGATGAAGTAGTTGAAACACACACACAATCCTGGAGAAGCACTGTGCCTGTTATGCAGTCGTGAGTAAGATGTCGATGACACACAGATTTCTGGATTTATAGATTGATAGTGCAGTGCCTGTGATGCAGCTGATGTTGCTAGTGACCTACATTTGTCAGATCACAATTTAAATTCTTAAAAGTACTTTTTCAACCTCTACATTATCTAGGTTCCTATGCAAATCATAAAGGTAATTTCTCATTATTTTTAACAAAGTGCCAATGACCTAGTACATTCATTCAAATTATGTAGCCTACAAGTAGATCTGCCATTTCCTACAGTGTTAATTGCTCAATTTAATGTTAGTGTTAAATGTGTCGAAAAAAGCATATTGATTCTCTGTTAAATTGTCGTACACCCACAAACATCTAGACATTTAGTTAATTACGTAAGTCATTAGGCTACATGCACAATGGTTGAGCCAGTGGTCATAATTGGGGTTATAATTCTTCATACTGCTATGCAGACACAGTTCTGCCAAAAAATACGTTTTTTTACGCTTACATTAACATTTGTAATGGCCCGGTAATCAAGATAATTGTTAGACACTCACTGTCCTAAAATTCACAGATTCCTGTCATTATTAGAGAGATGATTGAGGGTGAAAAAGCAGACAATCTGCATGTGTTCCTTAAATGATTCAGTTTCTATCTGCATCATAGTTTAAGCTTGGTTAACTTTGTAAATGTTTTTGAAGCTTTAGGAATCAATGATAATGTGACTGCTTGTTGACTGCTCAAGAGAAGGCAAGCAGAGCCTTATAGTATAAGGATACAAGGCTTTCAATACAAGACTTAAAAACAAAATAGCACAAAATTACCTTGAATGAAAATGTTGAAACGGTCCTGAATTCTTTTCTGACAGGATCTGGATGTCTCTGTCAGCTGGCAACGGGGTGTCATCACTTCAGACACCCAGGCATTTGGCTTTTTTGCAAGCCTGGACAGCAACAAAACAGCCCTCACTCCCAGAGACTGCAACTTTTCAAGCTAAAAAAAACAACATAAAATCTATTAATATTAAAAGGTAACATTTGGAATCAGAATTGCATGGAAACATTTAAAGGGATCGCATAACAGCATATAAGCTTTGTCCTTGATGTGCGACGTGGTTCTATTTTTCTTTTGATTATGGGCCTAGCCCTCCCGCTTTTGATCAAATTTAAGATTTTTTTTGTTTAACCACAGCTTATATGGATGACATTCCTTACACGCCTTGCCGGTTTTGCAGGCCACATTGAGCAGTGTGTGGCAGTTAATACATTTTCGGGTTGTTGACCCCGGGCCTGGCATTTCTATATAGAGTAAGCAAGAGAGAGAATGGGAGAGACACAAACTGATTATGAGAAATGCTTCTTTCACTCAAATTAACCAGAACCAGAGAACAATAATTAAAAAAAACAAAGCAATACTTACTTAAAGACAGCAGGCTTTTGATACACAGAGATGGAGAGTGTGTAAGGAAGATCGAGAGAAAGAGTGTGTGTGTGTGAGAGAGGGAGGGAGAGAGGGAGAGAATGTAAAAAGAATTAATAAAATAGAATGGCTCTTAAAAGAGCCGTTGTTTTATTTATTGAAAGTGAATAGGTAGAGGTTGATTGAAGGTTGAAGGTTGATTGAAGGTGGGGGGTAAAATAGAAACTGTAGAAAAACGAAAACATTGTTATTTCTCTTGCAGCAACATTTCATGGATTTATTTTTCATAATTACAGAAATGTATCCATTTATAGAAGTAGCCTAACTGATGCTGCTACTGCAAACCACTTTAAACGAGCTAAATAAATTAAATTAATAAAAAATGAATTATCCAAAAAAAGGGCAGTATAATTGTTTCCAGAAGTAGAAGCGTCAGACCGCTTTAATCAACTTTGGCTAGCATTCATTTTGAACTAGCATTTAAGCTAGTCGTAAAGCCGGTAAACACTACACTAAACTGCTAAAGAGAGCTAAGCTAAATGCTAAAAAGCGCTAGCTAACTAACGTCAAAGTACTCCTTCGGTTTCATCTAACGTTAATTTCCCTCGGCTCTCTAACAGCCAAATGAAATGCAATAAAAATAACAACACTCAAGCAATCAAAAACGTTTTCGACAAACAACATTTTAATTATTTAGCTGAATTATTAAAAGGGGGGGAATCGTCCATCTTACCTGCGTGACACTCACACGCTTTGCCTAGTGGACCAACGTGACTATTACACGCCTTGGTGTGATAGCGGGTTGCGTGAGCACACCCAATTATGTGGGAACACAACCTGTTACACCTCAAACGGGACAATTTTATCATACCTATGCCTCATACAATCGAGGGATGGGAGGACGACCTGAAAAAGTGGCCTCAAATAACTTTCACTAACATATTTAGCTACTTTATCAACTCTGTTGCTACGGACAGTGAAGCGATGAATAACCTGAAAAGCTCAGAGTCTTATCAGTACCTCCACAGCAGTAAAGTTGGTCGCGTTTTAATTAAGAGGGTGGGAGACAACCTTGTCTACCTAAAAGCCGACATCGAGCATAGTCAGAGACTTAAAGTCCCACATCACCGGACCTGGGTTTTAGTTTCGTCGTCAGGTGAAATAGAAACGGCAGGATGCTCATGTGTTGCTGGACCAGGGCGATCTTGCAGCCATGCAGGTGCAATACTTTGGAAGGTAATGTGTTGATTCTTTTGATAGTTTTATTTTGTTCAATGTATTTTGTAGTATTAGTTTGCAACTGAAGGACTCTAATAGGCCTATATAATGCTAGTTTTCAATGGCACAAGTCTGTGTTCTAGAAAGAGTGGTCTGGAGTCGCAGAGGTCCGATAATATCAGCAAACAACTAATGTTTACGTTACAAATATATATGACCCGCTAAACTTTTTCTGTTCAGAGTGGAGGAGGGCAATTGGAATGTAGAGGCAGGCAGCCAAGTGGAAGGGCGCCGGACCCTAAAAGGAGTGACAAATTGTACTTGTTTGACTGACCAATGATTGGAAAACATGTGACCAGTCAGAAGAGTAAATTATGGAGTGTGTGGAGCTTAACCTTGTTTGAAGACTTTATAAAAAATAACTTGATGCTGAATGAGTCTCAACTTTCACCAGAAATCTTCGTTTTTTTATGCTAAATAAAGCAGCTATTTTCTTCTTGAAACTCTTGCCTCCTGTCCCTGAGTACCACTCTGAATTTGCCACAACAGTATGCATGTGACATGTAGAATATAAAAATACACTGTTGCTATCTAAAATGACCAGATAAGGATGAATTATCATTTTAAATCATTTATTTCTACATTTTCTCAATTAATTTCTCAAACAGGGCGAGATATCGCTCCGACCTGCCAGCTGCTACCCTCTCCCTCTCTTCCTCTCTCGCCACCGCCTGCCTCTCTCTCTCCTCTTCTCTTTCTCCCTGCTCTTTTAAAATGTCCAACAGACTCTCCCTGGGCCTCTTTCTGGTGGCCTGGCTAGCCTGTCCTCCAGTGGCCTCCTCGGCAGAGGAGGTAGAAGGCGGTACGCTAACTACGCCACCGGCAGTGGCAGAAATATTTGCCGCAACAACCAGGGGCGGGCTGATGGAGTGTTGCCCCTGGAGTGCGGCATCCATTGCAGAATACCACTGCCAGGTGGCAGCAGTAGCCGTACCGGCCTCTACCCCTCTGCCCGTCGGTGGGTCCCTAAACTCCTGAAAACAGGGTATTGATTACTGCACTGTCAAACTTATTATTTTCATTTAATCACACTTTTGTACACTTACTGTATTTAAAGGGCCACTGAAATGGTATTGTGTTTAGGTTAATTTATATATGAAGGAATCCCTGGAAAGCTCTATCAGTATATAATACAAAACAGATAAAAAGGCAACTTATACTTACTTTATATTTTCCTTTCAGATTGTTCCATTTCTTACGCGCCTGTTTGACCGATATCCCTATCCCAGACGTGGAAATGAAGTCCCTGGTTAAAGCAATAGTACACAGCCAGTTTAATAACAACAAAAATATTATTCTTTATAAATGAAGACTACCGCCACCCGATTTGAACCGTCCCCAAGACATACAAGCACTTCAAATCAATCAATACTCACTCCCATCCTGTCCTGGAGGAGTTTCTGAGGCCAGTAAAAAGGGCCTCATTGGCGGCCCGCCACTCGATTAGGGCCCGCGTCTCTTCATTTGTCCCTTGATAAAATATAACGTGTTTATAGGCCTATTTTAATTGAATGCATAATAAAAGCCATCATATCAGGTTTAACAATTTAGCACAATATGGATAAGACTTATAGAATACTTCCTTTTTGACTGTTTCCCCTCCCTTATCTTTATAATCAAAATTGTTAATGCATGAGATTGTATTTGACAACAATATTATCTATTAAAATAAATATCAAATAAGGGTTAATGCTCCAGATTTGACAGCGTCCCACATTAGAGCATTTGCGACAAGCTGGCTGTCCCAAACACACACACACACACACACACACACACACACACACACACACACACACACACACACACACACACACACACACACACACACACACACGCCTGAGGCTTTTTATAATAGGCAGATGACTGACTGCTGAAGCTGGTGGGACGAGCTAGATGTCCCGGGACATCTCGAGCTCGTCCCTAACTCCTACCGAGCTAGCTCCCATACACGACACACACAAGCTACCTGTCTCTATCGGAAAACGTCCGAGAAAATGTCAAGTAGGACTTGACATGTTGGAGAATTCAATGAATGCCTAATAAAAACGTTGAAACTACGGTATTCCTTAAACAAAAGTTGTATTTGGAAAATAGTAATTATGCTTACAGTTGTGGGTCTTCTCCTGCTCCGTTACACCCGCCGCTGGAGTCGCCATTGGTTTTGGGTTTTGATCCGACGCTGCGAAATGCATTCTGGGATATCTAACGGCCCCAAGTCCGCGCAAGTCACCACCGATGCATCCTCGATAGAATGGCCAGTTGAAGAACACATCAGGAACACTTCCGGGTACTTGACTTGATGCGAACTTTGAATTGGAACAGTACTTGGGCTACGGTTGATGACGTTTTACGAGAACGCAAGTACACAAGTACAGAAAAGAACGCGAATTGAGAAACGGCCTTGATGTTGTTGAGTGAGCCTCGTGGCCGGTAGTGGGGCAGTGGGCTGGTGATGGTGTTGCCAGAAATGGACCGAGCAGAGGTGCCGGGGGGTGCAGAGGCACGGTGGCTGGAGGCTAGGGGGGGTGGTTCCAGGACCAGTGGTGGTGGTGGAGGAGGTTGCGGGGGGGTTCCTCCTGCCGGTGGTGGTCCGTTGGCGGATGGTGGGGCAGGGCCGCCTTTAACCGGGCCCCCTCCTCTCCTCTGCCTTTTGAGCCCTTAGGGTAGCTGCCGCCTGCTATTTCTCTTCACGCTCCCGGAAGAGCCGCTGGTAGTCCTCTCCCGTTATGACCCTTGCAGCCAGTCAGCCACCGCTGGTTTTTCTTCATGTAGTTGCGGGGTGCCAGGATCTCTGCCAGTTCCGGTGGGATGAGCCCTGTTGCCACCAGGGGATGAACAAAGGGACGAGGAGGGGTGGTGGTGAGGTCCAGTGGAGGGGATGTGGTGAGGTCCAGGGGAGGGGTGGTGGTGAGGTCCAGGGGAGGGGATGTGGTGAGGTCCAGGGGAGGGGTGGTGGTGAGGTCCAGGGGGATGTGGTGAGGTCATGGCATCATATTCACTAGACCAAGATAGTCTACAAAATAGGTAAGAAAATTGATAATCTGGATCTCTTATTGAAGTGGGTAGTTGTCAGATACTCAGTAGATGATATGATATAAAATTAGCTCGAGGTTGACAACTGACAGTTTGATTAACTACCCGCTAGGCTAACTAGACTATTTTTCGACCATCGTTTTCTAGCTCTATCGCATTTTTGACACAGGCTGCGTTCAAAATCTTAAATAGCTGTCTTAATCCTTGATCTCTTACTAGACAGGTGTCTGCTTGTTTGGGGACGGTGTTGCCAATTTAGCGACTTTGTCGCTATATCTGGCGACTTTCCAGACCCTCTTGGCGACTTTATTAGCGACTAGCGACAAATCTAGCGACTTTTTTGTCATTTGGTGGATTATTGTGGTCTCACACTCAATAATCCCTCACACTCTGTCCCAGACAGTGTCTAAAAAAATAGAACTTTGTATTCGCGGGCAATATATTAGAAACATGTTATGTTTTTATTTGCATATTATGCAAATTAGCGATGACGTCATCTGGCGACTTTTGGGAGGGCTAACAGCTACTTTCCTTACAGAATAGTTGGCAACACTACTTGGGGAGCTTTCCAATAAAATACACTTATTTTAACTTAACTGAACATGTACATTTACATGTACAAAAACATAATGTTGTAAATGTTCAATTGGTTTTGTTTATTACTATTTTTTATTTTTCGTCCAACTGCTCAATCACAGCCAGAAGCCTATCTAGTCGAACATCGGCCCTCCTGCAGCTCCACCTCTCTCCGCTGCCTTTCGATTTCGAGGGCCTTCGCCGTCTCCATCATTTCGCCCACAAACGCCAAACTGTATCTCCTTTTCCTTAATCCTTCCTGGCTCTCTTGGTGGTGAGCAGGACACACTTCTCGGTGGGGAGGAAACGGCACCCATAGAGTTGGGCTCTGCCATGGATGAGCTGCAGGGAAAAGAAGCATGCAGCACAGGTGGTACGATGGAGTGCCTCTGGCCAAGCAGCTCATCCATGGCAGAGTACCATGGCCACGAGGCAGCCGTATCCTCCCCATTGTCTGTCCCCGTGCCTGTAGGTGGGCACTTCAGCTCCTACAGATAAATACTACAGTAAATACCACAACAGTGCATACAGTATTCCAATGGTAGGTCATGTGTGACTATCTGGTCATACCTTATATTTCGTCTTGCGGTTGTCCCACTTCTTGCGGGCCTGAAGTGGGCTGACCACGCCCGCAAGGCCAATGGAATCGAGCAGCTGTCTGAACAGACAGCCAATTGTATAAGATATGTAAATGCCACTGCTTCTTCAACTGGTTACTGTGGCTGAAGAGTGCCTTTGGAGTACTTACTTCCATCCGTCCATGGCACTGTTTTTGTGGCCCGTAAAGAGGTGCTCTGCCTCTCCTCTGGCCTTGATGAATTGACATACCTCTGTTGAAGACCCTACATAGATATTATATTATCAGTAATATTATGAAAAACATTTTATATTTTTAAATAGCTTATTTTTACAGTACATTTTGTATGCAGTCACAATGCAAATTTTCTACAACCGTTCACTTTCTTAACTATCTTGCTGGTGGCGAACTAGCTATGACAGTTAACAGCAACCAACTGACAGTTAAGACACCTTGATATATTTTTTAAATAGCAGGTTCTTTTTACAATACATTTTGTGTGCAGTTACAATGCACATTTACAATTTCACATCATAAACAACCGTTCACTTTCTTAACTATCTTGAATTAAATACAGATAAATACCAGAGCTAACATTAGCAAGCCTGTTAACAATATTCAGCTACCGATAGCGACCTGGTTAACGGATACCTCGCTAACAAATTCAGACATTTTTTTTAAGAAATCATTGCATAATTACATAGTACATTGTTTCTCTGTAACTTTTCAATAAAATAAGCAAAAAAAAAGCAAAGAAACGTACATTTATTTATACTTTTGGTGTACACTTCGGCGTTTTGTTCCGCCATCTTTTTAATATTTTTTCGGGTTTGGGTTCTGGCGCACAGACTTATGGGTAATACCTGCTGCCATTGAGACAGCAAGGCAGCTCATATGCTCTCTTCAAAAATGACCGTTATGTGACGTATTTCAAGGTATCTTATTAGAGCGGAAGAGAAGGTTGACATTTCGAACAGTCCTTGCTCTCTTGGAAGGAAGGAAGGAAGGAAGCATTTTAAGACATTTTGAACAGAGCCTTAGTCTTAAAACTAGCTGGCTAGCTACATATGTCTTTAACTGTGTATTTAAATATGAATATATTCACGTAGGGGGGGGCTATCATTTGGTATAGAGCCAATATAAGATATATCGATATCGGAGAGTTACTTACTTTTCTTTCTGCAGCAAAGCGTCTTCTGAAAATTAACTGTAAAAAAGTTCTCATCTCGAGAGTGGACGATAATGGGGCCCCGAACGTTGGAGAATTTGAGTGGACGATAATGGGGCCCCTTACACTAGCCTATTAGCAATGCTACGTCTCCTGTATCTAGCATAGGTAGAATGCTAAATACGTTTCTAAACACATCAACATACCTTACTTAGCGAATGACTCTAGCTAGACTAGCTGTAGTCGGCATTAGAAGAAAAGCTTCCAAAAAAATAGCCAGAAAACGAATAGCAGTCTATTCGAAATAACTGGAGAAAGTCTATTTATTCGCAGAAAATCACAAAAAAAAATCCCATTTCAATCAAGTAGTAGGGCACCTCCTGTCCTACCAGTAGTTTAGAAGGTTGGAATTACTCGATTTGACTAATGATATGCTAAGCCGTGTGTGTTAATAATGAGCCACCCTGAAGATAATCCGCTCTATCCGAAACTTTTTTCTTTTTTTTCCAGAATCGATGAGGAATTTCTAAAAACTAGATGGACATAACATTATATCCCATATTATTGTGGAATTATTAACCTTTTC